>JACBWV010000626.1:18818929-18941429 GCA_013435795.1 Chlamydomonas sp. ICE-L
TGGAAATGCAGTCGTGCAAGCAGTGGCAGTCGTGCATGCAGTGGCAAGCAGTGGAAATGCAGTCGTGCAAGCAGTGGCAATGCGATGCGTCACCCTTGCTTGGGGGGGAGACTCTGACCTGAGCCATAGCTTTCCTTTTCAGCTACAAGGAGCAGCTTCTAGGCAGCTGCCCTGGCTTGCTACCCAGCCAACGCTATAACTATTAGAGCTAAACTTTTTTGATGTAGCACAGTCGCTGGCTCAGGGAGCTGCCTGGAAGCTGCTCAGGAAAGCCGGGGAAAGAGCCATGACCTGAGCACACTGGATTCCGTGGGGGAGATAGGGAGTGGTATATGGCGTATGCGTATGTCAGTATGGGGAAGCTAGCCCCCACATAAGGTGCCCCCCATTTAACTAAACCCTAAACCAACCTATACCCTATACCCTAAACATTAGAATAAAACCCTAAACCATTAACCCTAAAGCCCCTAAACTCCCTAAAGTTAAGTGGGAGCTAGCTCCCCCCACCTATGTCCACACTGTCCGACACGAACACCAAGGTCCGAGAGATAGGAGGTTCTTAAAAGATGCTTAACCAGACATGGAGTATATCTGTATATGACAGCTTAGGCTGCCGAGCCGAAGGGCTCTTGCTAGTGTGGGTAGCATGTAGCTTTTTGGCCGAGACCCCCACCCCACCCCACCCCCTCAGGAGCTGTAGCCCCCCAGGCTCACCCCTTATTGTTGTTTGTCTGTCGTTTGGTTAACGCCCCTGATTGAGGGAGCGATCTAGTTACCGCGGCCGAACTGTCGGAAGCGCGAAATGGAGGCAGTGTGTGTGTCGTGTTGTCGGCAAGTAACCATGGCCCTAGTGAAGCCGTAATCCCTGGATTTGGTCCGCTGCACTCGATACCGGTGGCACACTGGCACCTGTCGCTCCGATAGCCAACACTCTCCGCCAGTCTTCCGCGACGCTTGCGATGGTTTTGGAAAACTATACCAGGGCAACTGACCTTGGAAAACCGGGGCCAAAGGCCCCGGAGGAATCTTTTTGGCCTGGGAAAATAGGCTCTCCGGGGCAACCGAGTCAGGGGCTGTTGCTAGCTGTCACTAGCATGTAGGTCGTTCTTTGAACTTTTGACATTTTTAGAACAAATCCTTCACATTTCTGGCCAATGCATCAAGTTGTTCACCTTCTGGTTGCTGCTTGGATTCTGCACATGGCTGGTTTACGCTTAACCTTTTCCACAAGCAAAACAATTTAGGTTGCTGTTTTCTGCCACGAGATTTCCTCTAGGCAGGTCTCCATTCTTTTTTAATGAGGATTTTGTTGTCTGCAAACGGTTTCATGTCCTCATCACATGTAATAGATTTTCTCAGAACCTTTTCCACAAGACTACGAGGCAGGTCTCCATGTCTAGAATCTAGATTGTAGTTTTCTGCCACGAGTTTTCCAATTCTCCATGTCGTTGTCTGCAAACGGAATCATATCATCAACACTGGCACCCATTTTTGTTCTGCTAGCGAACTATGAGCAAAAGAAAGTAGAAAGAGATGAAAGGTTGTCCCGGGATAGGGAGAGAAGCAGAGAGGGAGCGAAGAAGGGAGGGGGCACCAGTACTCCAGTAGGTCTGGTGGCGCCTGGGCTCCCAAAGTTGTTTGAGAGTTCAATAACTCGAGGGCTGGAACGAAATAAAAACTATCATAGCACCGGTGCCCTTGGAAACCTGAAACGTGTACTTCACTGTATTGCCCCTGGCCATATTGTTGGAGGACGGCGCTATCAGCCAGCGCTCTCTGTTTGGGCAATATCACCAATATGGCAAGATCCTAACGGCTGGATCCCTGCCAACATCTTTCCGCCAACACTTCATTCGCATACAGTACCAAACCAAGACGAAGCTATGTCTTTATGTCTTACAATCAGAGGGGCCCCAAAGGGGACACCAGACAGTATAAAGACATATTTAAGTGGTAGATGCACGTGAAACCGGTGTACAGTAATGGATACCGAACGTCAAATTATAGAAACAATTAATGTCCGTGTCAGTACTGTACACTCAATCAGTCATCTATACTACACCTATTAATAAACTGTCAGCCCTAGAGGCAACACTAACACATGGGCACACAGACAGACCATGGGGGGGGGGGGGGGGGGGGGGGGGGGGGGGGGGGGGGGGGGCATCTGGTGCAACGCATGATCTACATTAAGTAAGTAAGTAAGCAAGCGGGCAGGTATCAAAGAAGCTTGAGGCCAGGAGCCAGCTGGGGCAGGCGTGCCTGTTTATGCAATTACGGCCAGGGCACGTGTGTTGCCTATTTAAGCGGCGTCGATGAGCTTGCGCACATACTCAGTCAGGAACTGGCGTGGGCTGATGGCCTCGACCACAATGGGCATGAAGGAGTGGTTGGCACCGCACAGCTCAGAGCACTGGCCGTAGAACACACCCTCGCGGTTAATGTTCAGCCAGATCTGGTTCAGCCTACCGGGCACGCAGTCGACCTTGATGCCCAGGGAGGGCACAGCCCAGGAGTGGAGCACATCAGAGGCTGGATGGGTGAGGAGGGGGTTGGTGTTAGTGTGTGTGTGTGTGTGTGTGTGTGTGTGTGTGTGTGTGTGTGTGTGTGGTGTGGTGTGTGTGTGGGGGGTATAGTTGGGTAGGGGGGCGATGTTTGAAATAGGTTGCCTTGGGTTAAGGTTTGGGAGAGGGAGGGTACGGCCCAGGAGTGATGCACATCAGAGGCTGCAAGGGTGAAGGGGGTTGGTGTTTGTGTGTGTGGTGTGTGTGGGGGGGGGGGGGGGGGGGGGGGGGGTGGGGGGGGGATGTTGCGAGGAGGGGAGAGGGGGAGGGGAAGGGAGAGGAGGAGGAGGAGGACGGGTGGATGGGTGGGGATGAGAGAAGGTTTATATTTGGGTAGTTGGGTAGGGTGGTTGTTGAAATAGGTTGCCTTGGGTTCAGGTTCAGGTTTGGGGAGGGGAGGGCATGGTACTGGAGTGCAGAACATCAGATGATAGGGATGTTGGGTGAGGGGGATACTGGGTGAGGGGGATACTGGGTGAGGGGGATGCTGGGTGAGGGGGGTGCTGGGTGAGGGGGGTGCTGGATGAAGGGGGTGCTGGGTGAGGGGGATGCTAGTTGAGGGGGGTGCTGGGTGGGGGGGATGCTAATTGAGGGGGATGCTGTGAAAGGGGGGTGCTGTGTGAGGAGGGTGCTTTTATTTTTGGATATTAAATCATATGATTTGTGTATGATATCATATGAGATCATACTTGTCTTTGGTCAACATCATATGATTCGCCGTTCCCTAATGATATGGGGTGCTTTGAGTCTAGGTTTAGGGATGGGAAAGGGAGGGCATGACCTAGGAGTGCAGCACATCAGAGGATGCAAAGGGGAGGAGAGGGATTGTGCTTGTGTGTGGGGGGTGTGGTGGGGGGAGGGGCAGGGGGAATACTGCTTGATCTGTAGTAGGGGCTGTTGGGTTGGGCTGTGGTGTAGGGGATATTGGGATGGGGGCTGTTGGGATTGGTGTCAAGGTGGGGTGAGGTGTGTGTGTGTGTGTGTGTGTGTGTGTGTGTGTATGGTGTGGTGTGTGTGTTGGTGTGTGTGTGTTGTGTGTGTGTGTGGGGGGGGGGGGGGGGGGGGGGGGGGTGTATGTGTGGTGCGTGTGGTGTTGTGGTGTGTTGTGTGTGGGGTGTGTGTGTGTGTGTGGGAGTTGGGGAGGTTTTATTAGGATAGGGGACGATTTCTGTGCAGGTTGAAGGGAGCAACGGGATTGCGCTGGATGTGCTCGGTGTGGGTCAGGAGGTACACTTTGGATTGGCGCTACTTGGATTGGAGCGCCGCGACAAGGCGCGGCAGTATGATATCATATGATATCATGTCCCATATGATATCATGTCCTTATTTGATAACAGATTATGTTGGCAGTCTAGCTGGGCCAATGTGGTCACTCATGTGTGATCATATGATCCTATTTGCATGATAGCACCAGGGTACTTCAAATGGCCAAATAAGGCCAGCGCTACAGAGCACTTGAAAACAAAAAAACTGCGCTTTGCAGTGCAAAAAACGCAAAAATTGATTGCTGCGCCCACAGGGGGGTGCAAAAAACTGCGCTTAATTCGCAGAGGGGGTCAACAAGTCAGCGCTCATAAGCGCAACAGCGCGCGCTTTAAATTACCCTGGATAGCACATGATGGCATACTTGCCTTTGGTCAACATCATATGATATGCCGGTCCCTAACCACGACAGGGTTCAGTATGAGCACAAGTCAACTCCCACCCCTCCACACCCACCACCCCTGACCACCCTCCCCAACTCCTTACATACACACGAAGAGAAAACCCTAACAGGGGCACCCAATTTGATTGCCGGTCTTTTTCTGTCCCGCCAACCGTACAAACACCACGCACCTAACCCTTCCCTTCCCAATACCTGGACCGACCCCCTTCTGTTCATCACCAGGGCCCCATCCCCCTCTGCATCATTTCCAATTTCCACCACCACCACTACCACCACTCAGAAATTCTCTCACACCAGTCTCCCCAACACACCCCCACACCCACCCACCCCACACAACCGCTCCCAGTACCACCCCACAACACATGCGCCATCAACAACCAGTCCCAGGTACCCCCACCCACAGCGCCATCACAACCACCACAATCATAACTCTTACCAATTTACCCAACATACAAGACACGCCAAATCCTTGCCCCACTCGCCCAGTCCCACCTGGATGAGTAGTTGAGTAGCACCTGACCAGCACAACCCAAACAAAACCCGCACACGCCGACCACCCATCTTGATCATCTGTCAATAACAATCTTCCTCCAACCTATCCACCCACATACGTATCCAGACACCCACACACATCACCCCCAACCCACAAAAAACATAAACACAACACATCCACACCCCACCTACCCAATGCCTCGCTGTTCCACTCATTGAGTTCCACCGGACAAACCGTGCGACACACTCATACCCACCAACCTTGGTAGAATAAAAACCCTCTCACCCATCCACCCTCAAACCCCCAACACACCTACCCCAAACCCCACACCCAAACCCATCCACTCTCTCGAATCGATAACATTCCAACCAGGCTCCCTCCCACATACCCATGCTATCCACACTCAGCCAACCCAATGTAAAAAGATTCGCTGCCACGCACCAGTTCCACAAGCGTTGAGGGTTTTGGTGTTGAAACCAACGCCATCACCCCCAGGTTACACGCAGCTGTCCTGGCTCAACGTCCCTATGCGATGGTGGGTAGGTGATGTTCAGAGGGGGGCATGGAGGTGTATGGGTGGGGGTTAGGTGTGGGGTAGGGGCGGTGTGGGGGTGAAGGCGAGGGGTAGGGTAGGGTGAAGGAGAGGTAGGGGCGGGGTAAAGGACAGTATAGGGGAGGTTGAAGGGCAGGGGTGTGTGTGGTCAAGCAGAGGGGTGTGTGGGTGGGGTTGAGGAGAGGCGTAGATGGCCGGGGTTAATGATGAGAGGGTAGGAGCAGGGTAAGACAGGGATAGCCATAGGGGTCGAAGTCAGGTTGAGGGGGGTGTGTGTGGGTGGAGATGTTGGTAGGATGGTGTGATTATGTGGCGTAGGTTGACTTAGTGAGGGTGCGTCGTAGGTCTGGGTAGGTGGCATACGTAGTGGGGCCTTATGGTATTGGAGGGAGCTGATTCAGTTGAGGGTCATGTATAGTTGGGTGTGCGATGGTAACTGGTTTAAGGCCGTAGGGGGGGTGCCTGAGGAGTTATGGGGACTGAGCACAAGGGGGGGCTTACGGGTCAATTCAATAAAGGGGGGCGGGTGGGTGGGTGGGGTATTTTCGTGTAACTAACCCTCAGCTTGGCTTTCGAGGCACTTCCTCTGAGGCTAAATCTACTCCTGCACTGAATAAAGCTACAGTTGAGAGAAATTCAGAGCTGGAGGTCCCGAGAGATTCCCAAGCAGCCTGGTCGCTTGTCTCGGGAAACTGCGGGTGCACTGCCCTCTTCTCACAGCAAACGCTGTCAAACAACATCAGCAGGGATTCCCTCTCTGGGAGAAACAATCGTGCACAACCGCACCAGCCTCGCACTCACCTGGACCATGTAGCTACGCAGGTTTCCACAGGGCAGGGTGTTCGCAACATCAAGGGGGGGTGGGGCGTTAGCAAGGGAGATTTGATTATCGTAGAGGGCACTAATACGGCAAAATCTTGAATACCTCTCATCGTAACCTTCGAAAACTGTTCTTACTTCACCCTCCCTCTGAAGGCTCGGGGGGGACCCTTGCTCATCAAGGCGCTCTTATACGGGGTCACGGCAGCTGCAGCTCGGATTTGAATCAGCTTGGCCCTCACTCCCTGCTTTAGCTTGACTGCTCGCGAGCGGAATCAGACACCATTTTGTAGAGTTAAAAAGAAAAGCAATACGCCAAGTCGGCGTAGTAAAGGAAGTTGTTTATTAAAGCGCAATTACACGAATCGTGTCCACAGGTGGAAGGCACTCGTGCACTCGTGATGATCGACCAGCCCCGAGAGAGTGTAGTGGCGTTGTCTGAAGTACCAACATGCAGTACGTGGAGGGCGATAAAAATAATATATTTTGTTGTCGGTTTTGCAAACGCCCCACCAGCACCAGGGGGCCAGGGCCCCCTGACCATCCACAATCCAGCCGGGGGAGCACATCTCGACGCCTCAACCCGACATTACTCACCTGGTTCGGAGTTCTGGATCAGCCTTGAAGCCATCAAAAGCAACCTGCCCGAGTACCCTCTTACCTGCTAAAACCACCTGGCCCCAGATAAACTAACGCATCCTGCCCGCAGCACCCTGCACGATTCAACGAACTTATCTTCATTGCGTTTTGCCCGACTCTTTCATCACACATCACCTCTCACCAGCCCCTGCCCTCCGAGAGAGGGTCAGACGTAGAACCGAACCGCCATTGGATTGGAGAAACGCCTCTGAGTCTAATTCTTAGGTGGCTGGTAGTCCTAGTCGTAGTACATATATAGATATACTACTCCCATACCTCTATATCGGTATCAATTTTTTGATCTATTTTTTGGCGGTTCTATATCTACATATCACAAGAGGGGGCTTTAATTCGGCCCAGGAGTGGGGTGCCCCAAGCAGAGCCCAGATGTTGGTCGCCGAACATGTACCAATTCAAATTCCATCTTTTGTAAACAGAATGCAATTCAATCAAACCAAGAATGATCGATCAAACGCGTTACCGATAAAGTTCACCTTTCACATGACGCAACTCATCATAGACGAATAACCATAAAAAAGAGTTTAAAGACGAAAGAACCATACGACATAAATAAACGGGGAGGGGGCATGATTTCCCCCTGTATGCGTACCATTCGTATATTCGAATCAGGGTTGTTCTAAATCTTATCTTCCGTCGTAGACCACAAATCGTGGAGATCCCTTGCGGGCCTGCCTCAGCCGACAGATTTTGATTGGTCCTTGCGTCCGACACCGATTTCGGGGGTTCCCCCATTGCTCATGCATAATGAGATTCTTGGAACTGGGTGCGTCTCAAGATGCAGATCTTGTAGTCCGCCTCAACAACCCTTTGAATCTGCTCATTGTGCTCCCTGTTGTCCTTGGGTATCGCACAGAGGGTCTTCCAGTGATTGATAGACTGTGAGAAGCCCAGCCCAGCCCAGCCCAGCTAAACAACCATGTAACAAAACAATTCAATCCCCCTAATAGAGACAACACTACTTTTCACGTTAGCCCCCTCTGGACCCCCTGGTCCCGTGCTGAGGCCCCCCAGCTTACCTTCCCCCCCCCCCCTGTCCCCCGCCCCCTCCCCCCCCCCTACTTAACCTGTCCCCCCCGTCCCCACCTACCCTGTCCCCCCCACTGTCCCCCCTCCCACGTCCCCTGTCCCCCCCCCCCCCCCCCCCCCTCTCATCTCCTCTCCCCCTCCCACTCTACCTGTCCCCCCCCCTTACCTTCCCCCCCCTTACCTGTCCTCCTTTTATAACCTTTACCTGTTCCCGTCCCCCTTACCCCTGTCCCCCCCTTCCCGTCCCCCCCCCCCCCCCCTGTCCCCTACCTGTACCTTTCCCCTGTCCCCCCCCCCGTCCCCACCCCCCCCCCCCCTCTCCCCGCCCGTCCCACCCACCTGTCCCCCCCCCCCCCCCCCTCTCTCCTCTCCTCTCTCCTATCTCCAGGGGTTTTGAAAACACTATCCCAGGATCCCCAGTCACCATCCACAAAAACCAACTCAAACATTTGGCTCACCTTTGGAGTGCGCATGACAGAGTTTTCATTCATGTCACAGCGAATCGGCCAACGCGTCAAGAAAGATCCTTTCGCAAAAGTTGTTGAATGTTTGGTATCTTATTAATTCTTATTCCCAAGTCGCACTAACGAGTTAGTTTCCCAGCATTTCAGAAATCTTTGGGTCTGACCAAGTGGATGACACAAGGAGCTGCCTACAAGCTGCTAAGAAGAGCCGTAAGAAAAGCCCAGTGGCATGACCCCCAAACATGCCCCTTGCTCATGGCCATGACCCCAAAATGCCTTTCTTCATCTTATGACAGAATCAAAGCCAAACCAAGCCACCCACCACGCCACCGACTGCTCACCACCAACTGCATCCCCCACCTGGGCCGCCACACACCCCACCACCGCCACGTATGATATCATAAATCATATATAGCCAGACATGATCTATGATCTATGATATGTCATATACTCATATATCATACGCGATACATCATATATTGATATATTGTATACCACCATTAAACCCAGGTCCAGGTATTGGCCTACGCCCCCCTAACCCCTGTTGCTGGGACCGAGGGCAAAGCCCCCTGGGGGTAGGCATATACGTAAGGGCCAGGTGGCATGCCCACGGGGTTGGACCTGCCCGGGACCTGCAGCCCTCTCTTGTCCTGGGACCCCCCCAGGCATGTACGCATACGGGTGGACCCCCCCAGGGGGTACAGGGACGCTTACGTACTGCGGGAAGGCAGCCTGGGGGTACATGTAGGGGGGCTTAGGACCCCCATGGAGAACAGGTGCAGGGTAGCCCCCGCCAGGAATTGGGGGACCACCTGGGGGCCTCACTTGTATACCAGGCATTCTTTGCATACCTGGCATTGTTTGCATACCTGGCATTGTTTGCATACCTGGCATTGTTTGCATACCTGGCACTGTTTGCATACCTGGCATTGTTTGCATACCTGGCACCGTTTGCATACCTGGCATTGTTTGCATACCAGGCACTGTTTGCATACCTGGCATCGTTTGCATACCTGGCATCGTTTGCATACCTGGCATCATTTGCATACCTGGTATTGTTTGCATGCCTGGCATTGTTTGCATACCTGGCATTGTTTGCATACCTGGCGTTGTTTGCATACCTGGCATTGTTTGCATACCTGGCATTGCTTGCATAGCTAGCGACATTTGCATAGCTGTCATCGTTTGCATAGCTGGCACAGGAACCATTCCTCCACGGGGAGGAGGAAGGTTAAGCTGAGCAGGGTGTGAAGGGTGAGGGGGGGGAGGTGGCATGCCCACTTTTGAATTCCCAGCTGGGGTGGTGGCCCCAGCCCCTTTTGGGCGACACCTCACCATGTTGGGGACCTCTCCCCCACTTGCGATTGGCGAGCTGATGGTGTTGGCTGAGGGGAGGGGTTGGAAATGCGTCATGTTGGGGGGAATGGACCTTGCTGGGGTTGGTGGGGGGAGTGGCTGAGGGTGGGATGATGGGGGGCCTGGGTATTGTAGGGGGCCTCCATGTGGTAGGCTGTACCCTGGGGGCCGAGGCTGTACATGGGGGTCATGCCGACGGGGATGGAGAGTTAGGAACTGCTGGGATACAAGGAGTGGATAAGATAATATAATGGATTTAGTTTGGAGGCAGTGGGAGAGGGATAGATGGAGTTAGTTGGAGCTGTGGGCGAGGGATAGATGGCGTTGTTGGATTTATTGGTAGATTGATAGATGGAGTTATTTGGAGACAGTTTGAAAAAGGGATATATGGAGTTAGTTGGAGGCGTGGGAGGAAAGGATGAATGGAATTATTGGTAGGCAAGTGTGAGAAGGGACAGATTTATTTTTATTGAAGCAGAGGAGGAAAGTGCTTGGCTAAATTCCACCTCCTACATAAATAAGTAAACAAATAATACACAATAAATAACACACATATAAGAAATTTTACGTCGTATGGAACCAGGCCTTTGGTTACTGGGGTGGCCATCCAAGGGATATTTTTTTCAGGAATATATTCCGATCGGAATACGAGACCCCGTTTTGGCTAACCTTTGCCGGCGTAGAAACCTGAAAAAAACGTTTTTTTTGTTGTTTTTACTACTACTAATTGACTAAAAATGACCCAAATCGACTCGGAATAAGGATCCTGTTTTGGGAGGTAAAAAGGGAGGAAAAAAATAAAAAGGAATAAGATTTCCTCTTTTGGGTTTGAAAAAAATATCCCTGGTCCAGCCCGTTCGCTTTCGCTGGGGCCAACCATCAAACCTTCGCTTAAGAAACTGATTGGATTTTGATTTTAAATCCAAGGATTGCTTGGTCAAGACCAGCTCCCTGCAAGTGTTCTACAAATCCCTAGCACTTCGACCTTAGTAATGACAACGCCTTGTGGGGCGGGGTATTAAGGGAACCCCGTCTTACGGCGATAGAGAACGGGCTGCTATTTTAACCGGACAAAGCTACCATAGTGGTTGACAGTGACCGCGAACACGAAAGCGCACCCATAAGGATTCGAACTCTGCACCTTCTTGTTTCAACGTGCTCTACCATTGAGCCATTCGTTGAAACGGGATAGAGTAGTGTAAATACTGTCCGTGTTCAAAGATTATCGCTCGGTATCGATATTTTGCATGAGAAGTACATCTACGATACCATACTTCACAAGCGCACATGTATCAGACTTGCTGACTTTGTTGTACAACATGAGGTACAATTTAAAGTGCATTGCTCCTGGCCTAGCTTTTATTTTCGGCTACTAGCAGCAGCTTCTAAGCAGCTCCCTTTGCCAGCCACTGGGCTAAGTCCCAAGATTTCAGCAGTTCTGGAAACCTGAAGGTGCACTAGGTTGCCTTCGTTTTTGTTGAAAAGCTGTTGCTCGTGGCTGAAAAGAAAAGCATCGCTTCGCTCCAGTAGCTGGCCCCACTTCAATCGCACAAGCTGCCCCTTGCCCTTCATCATCACTCACCGTCACTAACAAGCTCGCCCCGTCAACAAACCGTCAACGTTCCCTCGCAGAAGGTCGTACTTTATTTATTTGTTTATTTGTATGTAACATTTATTTATTTGTTTGTATATTTCTTTGTTTATTTAAGACGGGGCTCACTTAATACCACGCCCCACCAGGCGTTATCATTACATACTCCGCTTAGATACTAAACCATTGCTTTTTATTATTATTTGTCGACCGTCGCATTTGTGGCGCGCGATCGCCACACCGCGACCACACTCCCCAACCCCCCCCGCCACCCCCCCGTGCCGACCTTCAGGTGGTGGCGAAAATTATTCGGGGGGCGATGGGCCCTTGGTCGCCCCGATGGCGCCTCATGTTCATTGATTTTGTGTGGACCTGGGTTGTCCCCTGGGTCGACCTGTGGTAGCGCCTGGGTCGCACTGGCTCAGCCCAGGTTGTCTACTCTCGCCTACCCTGGTGATGTTACCTATTCACCTAGTGTCAGGATGGTGCTAACACACACCTTCCCAGGGTATGAGCCGTTGTCGGCCACTTGTGGCTACCCAAACCACAATTGGCTTGAAGATTTCTGACATAAAAAACACGGTAACTAACACTTATCTTGCTCCATCTGCTTTGCATGCTCCGAATGAGGGCCCTTTTAAGGCTACTTTATTGCATTTATTTGGAGGAGGGGGAGGAGGAGGAGGACGAAGGACCTGGACGTGGGAGGACAAGGACCTGGACAATTCTGTACCACGTTTATCAGTTATGATGACATCTCGCGAGAAGAAAAGGTCTCGAAACGAGGGCTTTCAGTAAACCTCCAACATGCACGAACATGCACCAAGGCGCAGGCAAGCCGACCAGGAGCTACCTCCAAGCCGGCTTGCCTGCGTCTTGGTGCATGTTCGTGCATTTTCGTGCATGTTCGTGCATTTTTGTGCATGGTTGTTCATCATCGTGCATGTCAGTGCATGTTCGTGGCGCAATGTTTGTTTGTTTGTTCATCAACATCGTTCATGTTCTTTCTTGCATTTCGTGGCATGTTGGAGTTTTACCGCAGGACCGGATGTTATGAACAAGACACCCTTCCTGCACACAACGCTGTGTGTTTTGGGTGGGGTGGTGTGGGGTGGGGGTGGGGGGGCATTGAAACCTAGCACAATGCTGGGCATATTTGATGCGTAGTCAAGCGCATATGCCAATTGGGAGGGCTGTTGTGTGTGTGTTTTGTGTTTTTTTTTGTTTTTTTTGGGGGTTTTTTTTTTTTTTGTTTGGTTGTTTTTTTTTTTTGAGGGGGGGGGGGTGGGGGGGGGGGGGGGGGGGCGGGGGGGGTGGGGGGGGGTGGGGGGGGGGGTGGGGTGGGGGGGGGGGGGGGGGGTGGGGGGGGTGGGGGGGGGGTGGTGTTTTTTTCTTTTTTTTCTTCTGGTGTTGGTTGGGGGTGGGTGCTGTTTGTGTTTTTTTTTTTTTGGTGTTTTTTTTTGTTGTTGTTGTGTTGGGTTTGGTCTAGTGGGTGGTGGGGGGGGGTTTGTGTGTATGTTTATTTGGGTGGGGGGCTGGGTTGTGGGTGTTCCTGTGTGGGGGGCGGGGATGTTGTGTATTTTTTTTTTTTGTTTTTTTTGCTTTGTTTTCTTTGTGTTTTTCTTTTTTTTTTTGGGTGTTGTTTCTTTTGTCTTTCTTTTTTTTTTTTTTTTTGTTTTGTTATGTTGTTTTTGTTTTTTTTTTCTTTTTTTTTTATTTTTTTGTGTTTTGTGTGCTTTTTGGGGTTGGTTTCTGATTATTGTTGGGGTTTGGTGGGGTTTGTGTTGGTTTTTTGTTTTTTGGGGTTTTTTTTTTTTGTTGTTTTTTTGTGTGTTTTTTTTGTGTTTTGTTTGAGTTTTTTTTTTTTTTTTTTTTTTTGTTTTGTGTCTTTCTTTTGTTTTTTTTTGGGTTTTTGGGTGGGTTTTTTTATCTTTATTTTTTTTGGTGGTGTTGGTGTTTTTTGGGGTGGGGGGTGTGGGGTGGGGGGGTGTTGGGTCGGTGTTTTGTTTTCTTTTTGGGTCATTTTTTTGTTTTGTGATTTTTTTGTTTGGGTGTGTGGTTTTCCCCCCTCCCTGGTCACGCTTTGTCTCGGTCCCGTCTCCGCGCCCGTTTTCCCTCCCGCCGTACTGCCGGGCTCTCCCTTTAATACCACACCCCCCCAGAGCGTTTATCACTTGAACCCGGACAGTTTTTTACCCTCCCCCTCTAGATATCTAGCACTTACCTTACTTCACCTGCTTTGCAATTTCAATTTCAATTTCAATTTCTGCTTTGCATTCTGCGACCGAAGGACCTGGACACGTCTATAAACTTGAAACGCGTAGGTCACGGTTAGGCTGTCATAGTGAAGATAAGAGTCATAGTTAAGTTAAGATAAGAGTCATAGTTAAGTTAAGATAAGAGTCATAGTTAAGTGAAGATAAGAGTCATAGTTGAGTAAAGATAGAGTCCATAGTTTAAGTTAAGGAATCAGAGTGCATAGTAAGTAAGATAGAGTCATAGTTAAGTTAAGATAAGAGTCATAGTTAAGTTAAGATAAGAGTCATAGTTAAGTTAAGATAAGAGTCATAGTTAAGTAAAGATAAGAGTCCTAGTTAAGTTAAGATAAGAGTCCTAGTTAAGTTAAGACAAGAGTCCTAGTTAGGTTAAGATAAGAGTCATAGTTAAGTTAAGATAAGAGTCATAGTTAAGTTAAGATAAGAGTCATAGTTAAGTTAAGATAAGAGTCCTAGTTAGGTTAAGATAAGAGTCATAATTAAGTTAAGGTAAGAGTCATAGTTAAGTTAAGATAAGAGTCCTAGTTAGGTTAAGATAAGAGTCATAAATTTAAAATTAAGTTAGGTAATAGTCTCCATAGGTTAAGAAGTTTAGATAAGAAGTCCTATCCTAATTAAGTTAAGATAAGATTCATAATTAAGTTAAGATAAGAGTCATAGTTAAGTTAAGATAAGAGTCATAGTTAAGTGAAGATAAGAGTCATAGTTAAGTTAAGATAAGAGTCCTAGTTGAGTTAAGACAAGAGTCCTAGTTAGGTTAAGATAAGAGTCATAATTAAGTTAAGAGTCACAATTAAGTGGAATGAAGGCGACTCTCAGCAAACTCGTGCATTCTTTGTGAGGGTGCGCAAGGAGCTCAGGGGCAAGGCAAGAAGGCCTGCCTCTTCGGTCAAGAAGTGACTTATGCAGTCTCTTTCTCTCTCCCTCCCTCTCTCTCCCTCTCTTTTGGACACAGGATCTGGACGAGTACAATCAAGGACCTGGACAAGTCTTTAAACTGTCTAAAATATACACCTACTTCTCATGCTCCCTGATTTCTGTGGGTATGGCACGGGGGGACATGGGATTGGAAGACGGTGAGCAGCATATAGTAGGCTGTAATATCATAGTACAATTTAAATTCAAAATCAAAAATGTAAAAAACCTCAAGCTGGGAATTAGACAAAGTGAGTAGCCCAGTGTGGGCTGAAAAACCAAGTAAAAACTCAAATTCAAATTCAAAAATATTAAGCACATACCTCAGTGCTATAGGGGGACACTTTGTACATTCCAACTTGAGGCACTACCCCTTGGTATGCAGGGACAAACCCATGCAACAATTCAAATTCAAATTCAAAAATATTGAGCACGTACCTCAGTGCTACAGGGGGCCACATTGTACATTCCAACTTGAGGCACTACCCCTTGGTATGCAGGGTCAAACCCAGCGGCGGGGCCATACCTGCAATGCAAGCAATGTGGAACTTACTTATTAGGTTTCGAGCTGCTTTTGTCTTGGTTTTTAAGTTTCTGTTGTTCTGACGTCTGAAGGGTCAAACCCCGACGGGCCATACCTGCAATGCGAGCGATGCGGGAAATGACTTAATAGGTTTCGAGCTCCATTTGTCTTGTTTTTTGGCGGAGCCCCCCCTCCTGTGGGACGGGAGCCCCCACATTCACCCCGTTGTCCGTCTGTGCGTCCGTCCGTCCGACCGTCCGACCGACCGACCGAGAAATTGAAGCCTGACACATCAGCCGACTGTCTTATAACTTACTGGCTTCGGTCAGCTCCAGTCCGTTGCCACCTGTCGTTCCGTTGCCAACACGCTCCGCCAACTTTCCACCCCGCTTGCGACGCTGCATAGGACTTGTGTTCTGAGGTCTGAAGGATGAAGGCCATCAGTGAGCCAATCAGTGTTTTTCTTTTGGCTCCAGTCTTCAATTATGAGTGTATTTGGATTCGCCTTTTTAGTGGCTCCAGTCAGCTCCAGTCTTCACTTTCGAGTGTACTTGGTTTCGACTTTTTAGTTTTTAGTGGCTGTTTTACTTGTACAATGTGTTTAGCAAAACATAGGAAGATTCCATCATTTATGCCGTTAATATATTCTTCCACTTTTAAGAGATTAAAACCTCGAGGTTTGTAACTTTTAAAAATATGAAAATGTGTTGCGCATGTTCCAAATATATTATATAAAATAGTTTTCATCTTTTGACTTGACCTGAACCTTGAACATATGTACAGCACACATCCTCCCACTTAGCGGAACCTTTTAGTGAATATATATAAAACAGATTGTCCATCCTTTGATAGGCCCTGGACATTAAATGGAAACAGTGATGGTATAGTGGTGTTTGGTACTGTGATGGCCAGGTATTGTTTTTCTAATCTGAAAGTGTTTTTTTCTAGCTGTTTTGTTTAAGGTTTCCTCAAGGGACAGCGTTTTTGTAGTTTTGTAGCTTTTTTTAGCTTGAAGGAAGATTTAGGGCGTTTTTAATATAGAATTTGTACAGTGGCAATTTTAATATACAGTGGCGTTTTTAATATAGAATTTGAGTTTTAATATAGAATTTAGTTTTAATATAGAATTTGAGTTGCACTATATAGAATTTGAGTTTTAATATAGAATTTGAGTTTTAATATAGAATTTGAGTTGTACTATTGTAACTGTTTGTACTGTAAAGAATTTGAGTTTTAATATATAATTTGAGTTTTAATATAGAATTTGAGTTGTACAGTGGCGTTTTTAATATAGAATTTGTGCAGTGGCAATTTGGGGTCAGAAGTAGCGGTCGCTATATATAGCGGGAAAAAATACCTGGTGATGGTGCATTGTTGTGCGGTACAGTGACTTCTGTAACGCGCATGACCTCTCACTTAGTGTAACCTTTTAGCAAGGTAGCCTTTTAGTGAGTATATTTGCAAAACAGAAACAGTTTGTCCATCCTTTCATTAGCTCTGCCCTGGACATTAAACTTCTGTATCGCCCATATCCTCCCACTTCCCCTTTTATTTTCAAAACAGAAAATATGTCGTCCATCCTTTGATAGGCGCTGGACATTAAATGTATTTCGAATGAATCAAATTTAAATACGAAGTTAATTTACACATTTAATTAAATTCAATTTGAGTGGCCCTTCCTTACCGCGCCTGTCTTCTCAAGTGGTCTAGAGCCAGCTTGTTGTTGTCTCCTTTGAGAGAATATATTTGTTAAACAGAAAACATATCGTCCATCCTTTGATCGGCCCTCAACATTAAATTTAATTCAAATAAATGTAATTAAAAAAAAAAAAATGGCCATTCCATACCGCACCTGTCCTCTCAAGTGGTCTAGTGCCAGCTCGTTGTTGTCTCCTTTTAGTGAATATATTTGTTAAACTGAAAACATATCGTCCGTCCTTTGATTGGCCCTCTTAAACATTAAATTTTATTCAAATAAATGTAATTTCATAAAAGAAATGGCCCTTCCGTACAGCGCCTGTCCTCTCATGTGGTCTAGAGCCTGCTCATTGTTGTCTCGGTCAACTTGTACAGATCGTCTGCTTCTGCCCCTGCCTCCGTTACTTGCACCGCCCCCTCGTCCAGATGTTCCGGAAGCATCCGAGCCTCTGCCGGAGTTGGGTGCTCTGCCAGGGGCAGGCCCTTCTGAACCTGGGTCAAACATCAATGGGTGAGGAGAAAATGGGTGAGCAAGCAATGGGTGGGGAGAGTTGGGTGCTCTGCCAGGGGCAAGCCCTTCTGAACCTGTGGTTTAGGGTTTAAAGGTTTAGGCTCGATCTCCAGGCTGCAGTGGTTTAGCGTTTAGGGTTTAGGCTCGATCTCCAGGCTGCAGTGGTTTAGGGTTCAGGGTTTAGGCTTGGTCTCCAGGCTGCAGTGGTTCAGGGTTCAGGGTTTAGGGTGGAGGGTGTCGGCAAGGTTTGCAGGCTGAAGTGATATTACAATTGTAGAATTAAATTATTAGTGTAGCACGAACTCAGGTACCCTGTCGGTTAAACAATTGTATGAAGCAATGGGTGAGTAAAAATGGGTAGGGAGAGTAGGGTGCTCTGCCAAGTGCAGGCCCTTCTGAACCTGGGTGAAGAAACAGTGGGTGGGGGAGAGTTGGGTGCTCTGCCAGTGGCAGGCCCTTCAGAACCTGGGTGAAGAAACAGTGGGTGGGGGAGAGTTGGGTGCTCTGCCAGGGGCAGGCCCTTCCGAACCTGGGTGAAGAAACAGTGGGTGGGGAGAGTTGGGTGCTCTGCCAGGGGCAGGCCCTTCAGAACCTGGGTGAAGAAACAGTGGGTGGGGAGAGTTGGGTGCTCTGGGTGAGGAGAAAATGGGTGAGCAAGCAATGGGTGAGGAGAGTAGTTGGGTGCCAGGGGCAGGCCCTTCCGAACCTGGGGCTCAAGACAATGAGCGAGGAAACAATGGGTGGAGAGAGAAGTTGGGTGCCAGGGGCAGGCCCTTCTTAAGCTGGGTGAAGAAACAATGGGTGGAGCGAGAAGTTGGAGTGGTGCAGTGTTTACGTATGAATTATTTCAGGATTTTCGACGGAGGTCGGTTTGATCGCGAAACGCCCTACCAGGTGGTCGCCCACGGGGGCCCACCCCACCCACGGAGGTGTGGGTAAGACCCGTGCTAATTATAGGCAAGTGCCCAAGGGGAAGGTTTCATGGATTTTGATTTAGATGTTTTCGCCTCGGATTTTTGAGAACATTTATATTCCCAAACCTACGTATAAGCATGTGTTTGAATGGTTCCAATTTGGAATGTTAGCTCAAGGCACCCAAATTGTGAACCATTAATTGTAGCTTTTTGGCCCAACCTGAGCATATAATCAGGGATGTTTTTTCAAATCTGAAAGTGGGTTTTTCCTAGCTTTATGGTTTTAGGCCTCCTCCAAGGACAGCATTAATAGCTTTTTAGGGCCATTTAGGGCAAACAAAACGACTATTTATGTTATTATTTGTATAGCGATAATTTTGCCAAAACGGGGTCAAAACTAGCGATCGCTATATATTACATATAGCGGGAAATAAATTCATATATATATATATATACAAATAAATAAATTATATATATATATATATATATGTATATATATATATATATATATATATATATATATATATACGGTACGCCCGTGTGGCCGTGGCCACACCAACACTCCCTCTCCCTCCGCACTCTCAGACGCACACCTCTTCTCTCTACCTTTTCCCTTTCTGCTTCAGATGTGGCCTCCTTCCTGGCATACACGTATTCCATCCCCCCCCCCCCCCCCCCCCCCCCCCCCCCCCCACACACACACACACACCACATACAGACCCATAGCATCCTCTACTTCCCCGCCTCTTCCTACCCAATCCACACACACTCTCTTTCTCTCTCATTCGCCCCCAAAAGCCTCCCAACCACCAACACGCACACACACTCTCCTCCTCCTTACCTCATACCCTTCACTTCGGCTGCGGGATTTAATCTTGCAGAAAGAGGGGAAAGTGGAGACCAACAACTTGGGAACGCTCAGATCCCGATCACCCCGAGAACACCGGACCAGTGCAATTCCAAAGCTACAAACTTGCAGTTTCAGCTTCTCGTGCAGTGCCCCAGTTGATACTCGGTCAACTCTTGGAACAGCAAAAATCGTATTTCGCGATATTTGATACAACGAAAAGAGCTTTCAGATATGGGATGAGAGGTGCAAGCGCGAGAGTGGGCAGAGGGACGGAATGGCCTGGGCGATCTGAACAAAGTCGAATTAATCGCAACAACCAGCCAACCATGACGAAGGCGATGCGATGGCATGGCGAAAGTGCGCATGCGTGAGATGAATGGTGGCAACGCTCGCAGGCGGAGAAAAAAAGCATGACGATCTGAAGGTCTGGCTTGATTATGAGTCTGGCGTAACTCCTGAGGTTGGAAAACAAAGTCTTCACGCCTGGCTTGGTTAAGAGCAGCTTAGCAGCTTCGCGTTCATCCTGAGGCATGGGGTCGCGTTGTTCACGTCCGGCTTGATTATGAGCCTGGCGTAACTCCTCGGGTCGGGCAGCGTGGGCATAACGTCGACTGTTGTTGGCTCTGCCTGGCTCTGTCCAGTTCTTCCTTGCTCATGCAAGCTCGCTTTGAGCGCTGGCTCGCGGTGTCGCGGGCCCTCCTGTCTATTAGGACCGTTGGCATGCATCATGGTCGCATGCTCCGTGAAGAAGCAATGAACTGAAACGATTATTCTGAGCGCCATGCAAAGCGAGGGTCAGCAGATGACCTCCGAGGAGAGGATCTTCTGGATCTAAATTGCTTGCAGTCTTAGTATGGGAGGCGAATGTGGGGATGAAATGAGCGCACGCGCTTAGCTTTGCGCATCTGCAGTTCCGGTATTTGAAAATTTCGCTGGGCGGGGTGTTGCGAGTTGGGTTTGACGGAAATTCGGTTGCAAGTCGGTTACACTTTGCACGCCCATGGCACGTGGGTACGCGATGATGACACCACCACGACCACGACGACCACGACCACGACCATGATTTCTGTATATATATATATATATTACGGGAGCCTACCAGGAGGGCCCATGATCCTCTCAGCTCGGATGTAGCATTCCTTCCGTTCATTGTACATCGTCTCACTGTTGTACATCCTCTGCGCATCCTGGTAAGCTCTCTGGTTATTGGGAAAGGGGTTTGTGCGCCGCTGGACCTTGGGGTGGCTGTGTATCCGATCCCCCCCCTCGGCGCCCTCACCCCTGCTGGCTAGGCTGGCGGAGCCGCCACTCTGGTTTGTCGTGGAGACCACCAGGTCTCTCAAGGAGGTGGCGCCCAGTTGGGAGAGCTTGGGCTGCAAGGGGGAGGTGGTTGGGGGTGTTGGTGCTGATGTTGGTGTTGGTGTAAGTGGGGACCACGAGGTCTGTCAAGGAGGTGGGACCCAGGTGGGGGAGCTTGGGCTGCAAGGGGGAGGTGGTTGGGGGTGTTGGTGCTGGTGTTGGCGTTGGTGTTAGTGATAGTGGAGACCACCAGGTCTGTCAAGGGGTTTGTGCGCCGCTGGACCTTAGGGTGGCTGTGTGTCCGATCCCCCCCTCGACGCCCTCACCCCTGCTGGCTAGGCTGGCGGAGCCGCCACTCTGGTTTGTCGTGGAGACCACCAGGTCTCTCAAGGAGGTGGCGCCCAGTTGGGAGAGCTTGGGCTGCAAGAAGGAGGTGGTTGGGGGTGTTGGTGCTGGTGTTAGTAGGGACCACGAGGTATTTCAAGGAGGTGAGGCTCAGTTGGGAGAGCTTGGGCTGCAAGGGGGAGGTGGTTGGGGGTGTTGGTGTTTGTGTTAGTAGGGACCACGAGGTATCTCAAGGAGGTGGGGCCCAGTTGGGAGAGCTTGGGCTGCAAGGGTGTTGGTGTTGGTGTTAGTGGAGACCACGAGGTCTCACAAGGTGGGGCCCAGTTGCGAGAGCTTGGGCTGCAAGGGGGAGGTGGTTGGGGGTGTTGGTGTTGGTGTTGGTAGGGACCACGAGGTATCTCAAGGAGGTGTGGCCCAGTTGGGAGAGCTTGGGCTGCAAGGGGGAGGTGGTTGGGGGTGTTGGTGCTGGTGTTAGTAGGGACCACGAGGTATCTCAAGGAGAGGGGGCCCAGTTAGGAGAGCTTGGGCTGCAAGGGTGTTGGTGTTAGTGGAGACCACCAGGTCTCTCAAGGAGGTGGGGCCCAGTTGCGAGAGCTTGGGCTGCAAGAGGTGTCAACGAGAGAGTAGACTCGGTTACTTTACTGGACATCTCCCTTCCACCAGTTCCCCTCACCCCCACACACACCCCACACTTCCACCCCACCCTGCCTTACCTCCTTCATGCCTGCCCACTTGGTCCGGCACCTTCCCCCCCACACCCACACCCCTCCCCCGCAACCCACACTTCTGACTCCATCAATCCACACACATCCCCCTCACCCCCCACACACACCCCACACTCCCACCCCACCCTGCCGTACCTCCTTCATGCAAGCCCCCTTGGTCCGGCACCTGGCCCCCCACCCCACCCCACCCCACCCGCACCCCCGCAACCACACTTCTGACTCCCATCCATCCACCCACATCCCCCTCACCCCCACACACAGTCCACACTCCCATCCCACCCTGCCTTACCTCTTTCATGCCTGCCCACTTGGTCCGGCACCTTCCCCCAACACCCACACCCCTCCCCCGCAACCACACTTCTGACTTCCATCCATCCACCCACATCCCCCCCCCCCCCCCCCCCTGCCGTACCTCCTTCATGCCTGCCCACTTGGTCCGCACCTGCCCCCCCCCCCCCCCCCCCCCCCCTCCCCCCCCCCCCCCCCCCCCCCACACACACACACCCCTCCCCCGCAACCACACTTCTGACTCCCATCATCCACCACATCCCCCTCATCCCCCCCCCACACCCCACACTCATCCCACCCTGCCGTACCTCCTTCATACCTGCCCACTTGGTCCTGGCACCTCCCCCCCCCACACACACACACACCCACACCCAGCCCCCGCAACCACACTTCTGACTTCCATCCATCCACCCACATCCCCCTCACCCCACACACTCTCCACACTCTCCAACCCTACTCAGCCATACTTACCCACCCACTCCGTTCTATACTCCCACCCCACCCAGTACCCCGTACCCACACACACAGTCCACACTCCCACCCCACTCTGCCATACCTACCCACCAGGGTACTACTAAGCGCGCGCGGCAGCGCGGTGCCTCGCTACCTTTTTGAGCCCCTCTGCGCGTTTCACGCAGTTTTTTCAACCTCAAAAGGTGCCCCACTCGATTGGCGCACCTGCTCCCCCCCCCCCCCCCCCCCCCCCACCCCCCCCCCCCCCCCACCCACCCACCCACACACACACAGTCCACACCTCCACCCTGCCGTACCTCTTTCATGCTTGCCCACTTGGATCGGCCGCCCACAACTCTGCCCAGGGCTGTCCTCATAATCTACTGTGCATGCCTGAAGACTGTAGTGCTGCCCCACTCGATTGGCACACCTGCTCCTCCCCCCCCCCCCCCCCACCCCCCACAACACACACAGTCCACACCTCCACCCTGCCGTACCTCTTTCATGCTTGCCCACTTGGTTCGGCTGCCCACAACTCGGCCCAGGGCTGTCTTATAATCCACTGTGCATGTCCTGAAGACTGTGGTGCTGCCCCACTCGATTGGCGCACCTGCCCCCCCCCCCCCCCCCCCCCCCCCCCCCCCACACACCACACACACACCCCTCGCCGTCGTCCACACACACAGTCCACACCCCCACCCTGCCGTACCATCTTCATGCCTGCCCACTTGGTTCGGCTGCCCACTACTCGGCCCAGGGCTGTCTCATAATCTACAGTGCTTGTTTGAAGACCGTAGTGCTGCCCCACGCGATGCGCAAGCATCCTCTGCAACCATGCAAGGTGAACAAACAGGCTAGGTCAGAGCAGGGGGCAGTACGGAAGTTTTTTTCTAGTAACTACGAAAATTGTGTAATCACAATGCAAGGTGCACGAGCAGGCTAGGTAAGGGAAGGGGCGGTTACGAAGTTTTTTTCTAGTAACTATGAAAAATGTGTAATCACCATCCAAGGTGCACGAAAAGGCTAGGCAAGGGCAGGGGGCAGTTAAGAAGTTTTTTAGTACCTATGCCTGACCTATGGTAGGATTTTTTGTAATCTGCCTTCCCCCCCCACACACAACCCCACGCCAGGGGTCCCCCCCTGCCCCCCCTCCCCCCCAGAGGTCCTCCTCACCCAACCCCCAGAGATCACCCCCTGCCCCCCCTGCCTCCCCCTCACCCCACCCCCCAGAGGTCCCCCCTGCCACCCCTGCCTAGCCCTGCCTCCCCCTCACCCCACCCCCCGAGGTCCCCCCTGCCACCCCTGCCTCCCCCCCACCCCACCCCCCAGAGGGTACCCCCCCCCTGCCCCCCCTGCTCCCCCCTCACCCCACCCCCCAGAGGTCCCCCCTGCCTCCCCCCCCCCCCTGCCCCCTCTGCCCACCCCCCAGAGATTCCCCTCTGCCTCCCACTCACCCCACCCCCCAGAGGTCCATATCTCCTTCAGCAATTATAATTCTGGAGTCAAACGGTGGACCAACAGGATAGGTAAGGTCATAAGATAGTGTAAGCACACAGTACAGTGTAAGGGCACAAGATAGGTTAGAGCATAAGAAAGTGGAAGGGTATCAGATATGGACAGGACATCAGATATATATGCTTTAGTTATTGCACGGTATGTTGTACTTGACAACCCTATTATCGCCATCATTAGATAGATGACGTGAGATATCGTACGATAATTCTGGGGGTCACAATATTTCGACCATAAATGTAGCAAAAGAAGGAATAGGACTTGGTGCAAGTCATCACATTGGCCTGTAGCAGGCACCATGTCAAACATGGGCCAATATGTTTGCCTGCAAGTGAGGCCATGACATAGCCCCCAAGTGAGACCATGACAAGACATTGCCTTCAAGTTAGACCATGGCATAGGTCTGGTCAGGCTTCGGGGGAAATCTAGAACCTCCCTAATCGGTCAACACCCTGATCGCCCTACCTGGTAGTTAGTCAGGTTCCGAGGGAACTCCAGAACATCCCTACATGTGTCTGACAGGAATACCTCGATCATCTCCTCCAGCATCAGCACTGTGGAAGAGGCCACAAGGAAAGGCAACATAGGTCAGCATTTCAAGTCACCGTTTGTATTTGTGTGTGTGTGTGTGTGAGTGTGTGTGCGTCTATCTGTAAGTATGGTACAGCCTGTAGCCTCATTTTGTTAGGTTTCTGTTTCTCTGCTACTTGTGTATTGTTCTGCCCATTCAAATGGATGGTGCAGCCTAGGGTGCAGTTAGAACGGGGAAACTGCGCCAGGTTGGGCAAGGCTGCTGAGCAGAAGCTTCGGCTGTTTTGATTTGCGCGGTGCCACGAAGCTGCCTGCCAGTAAAGTAGCAACAGCATACAGGTGCACATCTTGGCCGCGATTATGGCGCCCTAATTCAATGCGCGCTTCGAATTAAGCATACGCTGTTTTTATTTGCTAATCCGAGACAGCTTTAGTACTACATCGAAAAAACAGAGGAGGTGACGTCGACAAATAGAAACTCGAGCATACCGCAGCGGCATAAATTCCAATACACGCTCAAGAAAAGCAGAGGAGACACAGGGCCACGAGCAAGCCACATGCGGGTTGTTGCTTCCCATGTTCACCCCGCCTGCAGACGGTGCGCGGACTGAAGGCTGATAGACCGCGTGATCAAATCAAACAACCACTTTGCCCGCAGACGGTGACCACCCTGAAGGTTGAAATACCATATCATCGATCCGAATCCAAATCCATCGCACCTGTGGGTCGCTCTTTGTCTAAGAGGGCTTGGATGATGGCATGGTCCACGCTGGCCAAAACCGAGGCATCCGCGCCAGGCTCGGATTTCCCTAGCCCTGCGGCTGCTGTTGCGTTTACGGGTGCAGCTGCAGCAGGGGCTGGCTCAGGGGCAGGTGGATTAACAACCTCCTGTACCTCACATTCCCCCACCGTCTTCACCTCCTCCTGTCCTTGCACCTGAGCAATATCTGGAGCTACAGGAGCAGCATTGGTAACAGCATCAGTCTCAGCTACAGGGGTAGATTCGATGCTGAGCTTCGCCAGCTTATCCTCCGAGGTGTCGGTGTCCGCCGCGCTCATTTTTGAAGCACAACGGTCTGTGGCGGGAGCAAGCAGGCTAGTAGATCTACAGGTGCAAACTGCTGATAATTGGCATCCTCAGTGTAGCCATCGCTATGGCTGGAACGGCGATAGAGGTGGGAGAGGCAGATGCAGGCTCAGAAACCAGAATAGGAAATCAGGTGAGGGAGGTTTTTCTGACTACGGGACAATGGCAAGTACGTGAGCGTCTAGCTGCAGGAAGGTGGAATATCTTGTCCCGGTCTCCCCAGTCCCCTCAGTGAAAAGGGGGGCCCGAAGAAAAATAGTAGGGTGCCCCGGGGGGTCCTGGCTGGTGGTCGGCCTCGGAGTTCGCGTGTCGGTGGGTGGGTGTGCTCAATCATAGTGTGCTGCATGGGAAAATGTGTGTGGGCATGAAGTCAATGCAACCTTTTTCGAAATTATTGTGTACACCTTTTAAGAGGGGGGTTACACTACGTGTGGTTTACCTTCAGCTTTTGGTCCGATATGGGTCCTGGCCAAAATCGGACCAAAATCGGACCAAAAGCAAAATCTGTCCATTATATAAGATAAAAATTGAGATCCAATTTTGCTTTAGACACTGCTTTAGATCACAACCTACATCAAGGTGTAAAGCATTATGTTTTCATGTCTGGAAGTTGTAACGTATACATATTGGAGACATAATTCCATTTCTGAAAAGAAGGGAGATGGAAATGGAGCTTGTTAAAAAAAAATATACAGTTTATCCCATGAGGCAGTATCCCTTGTAGTGGTGCTCTAAGTGAGTGAGTGTGTGTGTGTGTGTGTGTGAGAGAGAGAGAGAGAGAGAGAGAGAGATATGAGATCTAAGAGATCGCTATATCGAATAGATAGAGAGGCGCGATATAGAGGATAGCTAATAGGAGCGAGATCTAGATCATCTATTGCTCTCTCCGCTCTATCTCTATATCCGCTCTCTCTCCTCTAGCTCGCCTCGCTTCTCGCTCTCTAATCTCTCTCTCTCTCTCTCGCTCTCTCTCTCTCGGCTCCTTCTCTCTCTCTCTCTCTCTCGCTCTCATCTCTCGCTCTCTCTCTTCTCTCTCTCTCGCTCTCTTCTCTCTCTCTCTCTATCCCTCGCTCTCTCTCTCTCTCTCTCGCTCTCGCCTTCTCCTCTCTCCTCTCTCTCTCTCGCTCTTGCTCTCTCTCTCTCTCTCTCCTCTCTCCCTATCTCTCATCTCTCTCTCTCTCTCTCTCTCGCTCGCTTCTTCTCTCTCTCGCTCTCCTCGCTCTCTCTCTCTCGCTCTCTCTCTCTCTCTCATCTCTCTCTCTCTCTCGCCCTCTCGCTCTCTCTCTCTCTCTTCCTCGCTCTCTCTCTCCTCTCTCCTCTCTCCTCTCTCTTACTCTCTCTCTCTCTCTCTCTCTCTCTCTCTTCTCTCTCAGCTCGCTCGCCTCTCTCCTCTCTCCCGAGATATACGTCTCCATACTATGCGACTTTTTATTACCTTTTTCCCCCCTCTATCCTAAGCAATCATCATCTAAGTTAGGTTGCAGGCAGGTATGAAGTACTTCACTTCTCTATAACAGTACATCTTTTGAAAACCCATAAAAGGGCACTAAAGATAATGATGTTCACCAGTGACGATAACCTCTCCTATTCTGTCCAGCCAAGCCAGTCAAGGTATGAACTAATTCGCTTTAGGGTACAACTTGTTAATGTAAGATTGTTACAACGGCATAGGCTCAATAGAGGAGAAGATGCTATTAAGCGCAACAGGCGCAATCATATGAAAAGGAATGTGTCTGATGTAACTACTGCAAGTCACCGTGCAGGCCACAGCTAGCCTGTGGCCTGGCGGCAGGCAACACGGTACCAGGAGGGAAAGGTACCGGTGTGCATTATGCCGACTCAGAGACTGATATATAAATCAGTCAATAACATCCCCCCCAATTCAAGGTATTCTTGAGCTCAAGAATTCCTGGAATTAACTGAGGGGCATAAGGAAATAAAAATATTAAAGCTAGGGGACTTTTGGGGAATTTCTAGTGGCTGAAAGGGAGAAATCACTTTAGCAGGAGTCATCAAAGATATGTCAGTCTATTGGGGTAGCTGGCTGAGGGGAAGGAACTGCAGATGATAGGCGGCAGGCTATGTGTAGCAGGGAGGCTGCTGGGAGTCGGAAAGGGACTGCAGATAGGCTGTGCAGGCTAAGGGCAGATTTATAAGGAGAGGCTGCTTGTGGGAACCTGTACAAATACTGCAAAAGTGCTGCAGCTCATGGCAGAAGGCTGCAGAGGGACTGTTAGGGATTCCTTCCAGGCTGATGGTGAAAGCTTGTGGAGATACCCTTTTTACGAGAGTTGCAAATGATTCGAGACTAGAGATTTGGTCTTTTTGCAACAGGATGTCTGTACTAGTCCCCCTCCCCCGTCCCCCTAGTCCCCCCCCGCTAGTCCCCCCCCCTCCCCATACTTAATTTGGGTGAAGCCAAAAAAACATGTGGTGAGCCCTGAATTAAAAAAGCCACAGACTAAGAAGAGACTAGGATAGTCTAAATTTAAAAGGGTGCGCCTGTGAAAGTACAATGTTGGCAGTACAGGTGACAGGTCATCCTAATCAAATCTAGAATGTCACAAGTCAAATAAATACAAATCAGATGGGAGCATGTTTGGGCGCTTAGGTGCCTGGCTTGTTGGGAACCCTCAATAGGTCAAGCTGGAGACAAATCTTTGAAAAGAACTTGATCAACAAACAAACCACGCCGTCTTGGTGGCCAATGCTGGGGGGGGCAAAGGAATGTTATAAATGTGAGTCCTGGGGTCTCCAGTTCATGCTAAGGGTGGTTGGACCAACCACAGCAGCACTTTTCCTCTTTTCCTTCCTCCAGCCCCTTTCCCCTCCAATGCAGGTTGGGCACTCATCATTCCAGCTCTGGGGTCCATGATCAACATCATCTTTTTTTTTGTTTTTGTGTTTTGTGTTGTGGGAGTTGTATCTTGGATCATCTTTTGTGGGGGTTTCTTTGGGGTCAAATGATAGTGCATAAGCATGTCACTGGTTATGGCAAAATGGGGCCAGCCTGTTAAGGCAAATGGCCCACTTTAAGAGTAAGGTGGTCTGGGGGCTGGTGGTGGAAACAGTAGATATGGTGTAAAAAGTAAGCCTTAAAAAGCTTGCACCATTTGCTTAAGCCGCCTCCATTGGCTTGATGATGGGGCTATAGAGGCAGCAGATGGCACCAACCCTTTGTGCATTACCTGGTGTGGGGAACTCTGTGTTCCGTAGTTTCTTTTTTTTTCAAGAAAGTCAGCCAATCAGGGTAGGGAAACCCTGCTGGTGAAAGGCTGTGATGATTGGTGGTGGTAGTGGAGGGGCCTGGGCTTGATGTGAAGGCTGGTGAAGTCAGGAAGGCCTGCTGTTCAGGTTTGGTTAGGAAAGGGTAGGGAGAAGGGCGCATGCATAGCAGGCGCATATCAACGAATCTTTGTGATGTTTCACGGCCCTTCGTATTTGTTTGCGTAAGTTTGTTTCTGTATTTTACCCAGTGGATAACTGTAGTTCTTTATCTTCTTGCTCCTATTCCCTTCTCTTCTCCACCCAGGTTTTTTATTACCCATGTCCTAGGTGACCTGTTGTTCAGTAATCCCACTGGTCCCAGGTAGGTTTGCTGTTGTTGGGTGTCCTCCAGATCAGATGGCTTGAGTTGGGTCCATCCCAATCTAGGGGGCCCCATCATAAATTCTTATCAACCACCTATTTCTCATATTTGGCCTTGTAACAGTTTTTGGTTGGTGGGTTTTTTTTGGTTTGGTCCTACTGTTCTCTTCCATTCCGTTGACTTTCACTTAGTGTGCTTTTCCATCTCTGCTCGGGCTTGTTGTAAAAGTAAAAAAGGGGGGTTAAGGTTGTGGGTCCCCTGTCCGAGGATGAGTTGTGGAAGGTTGTGGGAAGAGGATGGGAGTTGGTATCTGGAAGGTCATCTATTCCCATCCATGTCATCCTGCTTGTTTTGTAGCCTCTCTTCCTAAGGGATGAGCTCTGGCATGTCATCACTGTCAGCATCACTGTCAGATTCTTCAAAGTTGTCTGCAGTGGGGGGGGTATGGTACTCTGGCAGAAAGGAGGAGGATGGTCCTGGAGGTCTTGGTCTGCTGCCTCCACATGAGTGGGTGGGTACTGCCCTATCTCAAGGTCAGTGTGGGGTGCAGATGGTGCAGGAAGTAGAGGGGGGATCCTGGAGGTCTTGGTCTGCCTCCACATGAGTGGGTGGGTACTGCCCTATCTCAAGGTCAGTGTGGGGTGCAGATGGAGTAGAAGTAGAGGGGGGATCCTGGCAGTCTTGATCAGCTCTACTGGGGGAAGTCTCATGAGTGGGTGGAAACTGCCCTGTCTCAGAGCCAGTGTGAGTTGATGGAGTCTTGGTAACCATCATGATGTAGGCAATGGGAGGGCCCACAGAGGGATTACTGGTAGTGACAGGGGAAGTTTGGGTGAGGTAGAGTCCATGCCTTTTGGGGCATGAGAGGAGCAGTTTGGTACCAGATGGTCTTGGAATGGAGAGGATGGCTTGTGTCTTTGACAGGTGTACTTGGAGGTCTGGGCACAGGTTGGTGGCTGCATTAATGCTAATGATGTTGGGGCATGTTTTGTCAGTCACAAGGAGTACACTGTTCAGGTGATCAGAGTTCTGCTGCTGCCATGGCCCTGGATCTTGGCCTTCCCTACCTTCTTGCAGAAGATAGTGGAGAGTCTTGATCTGCCAGCTGCAGAAGGCTGCCAGCTGTCAGGCCTAATAGCCTGTGGGACGGTCCTGAATGTCAGGCGATAGGAGATGTTACTTGTTGCATGAAAGTGTGCTGCAGTTTAAAAATCTATGATCCATTCTGTCTGCAGTGCTGCCGAAAACTTCTTCTCCATCATCTTCTATAGGTGCATTCATCACAGCACTGATAGTTCCAAAGATCTTTTACAGCCGGGGGTCTGTGGCAAGGAAAAGGAAACAAACTTTGCCTCTGGTATGGTGTAGGCAAATCTCATTGGTTTTGGAGTTGTCTTCAATCCAGTGCTCAGGGCAGGAAGTGTGCTCTTCAACCCTCACGGTCAGAGTCGGGATGTTGAGGTGGACTGATCACCATCAGCAACATGGGCAATGGCGTTCCCCTGCTTTGGTATCTCCTGGGGGGCGTTGCTGCCATCCTTCACTGTCTTCTTGTGGGGCTTTCTTCTGTCGTCAGAGTCCCTTTTCAATCTTATGAATCTCTGCTTGGGAGGTGCAGAGGTGAACTTAGAATCCGTGTCGCTCAATCTCATTCCATCTGTTCAGCTGGCTTGAAGGCCAGGTCAGTGTCCGTCACTTGTGCAATCTCTAGAGCTATGGTGGCTATTCCTCCACAGGTTTTTCCACCATTTCCCAAGCCAGCATGTCATCTTCCTGTAGGAGCTTCTCCTGTCTCTGATATGGAGGGAGTTCCTACTGTTGAATGGTCTCAATGGCCCTGATGCTGTCAAGCAAGAGCCTTTCATCACAACATCATTCACCAGCCTCTCTTCTTCTGGGGTGGTGCAGGGTCACTGTGTTTCCAAACACTAGGCACCATTGAAGAGGCACTTTGGAGTGCAGCAAATTTGGTGTTGCTGTGGGTTGAATTGGTTGATGTAATCCATCATACTCATGGGGCGGGGGAGTTCAGAGCAGTCCTTTTGACAACACGGTGAGAAAGGTGCTGGCAGAAACGTTTGATTAGCCTTCCATCTTGGGGTATTTGGTAATAAGCTTTCCTCTTCCCGCTCTCTCTTTACTTTCTTCCTCTAATTCCTTTTATTCCTACCTTCCCTCCCATCTGCCCTTCCTTTTTTTTTTCTCTGCCTCTCACCCCTGCTTCTTTAGCCCTCCTCCCTCAAGGTATAGGGAGTCTAGAAACCTGAGGGCTTTAGTTAGTGCCAATCTGTGTTAGTCATGTAATGGCCCGCCTGGATTGTGTGGCGTCTGACACCCAGATCTATGATCATCTTGAAGTGCCTTGTTGTTCTTCCAGGTGGAGAATCCTGGTGGGGGGACAAAAACCAGAGCCGGAACAGCTGGATCAGCACCCCCCGCAAACAACAGGGTAAAGTAATTTTCAGCAGGGACCCAATCCGAGTCAGCGGGCTCGCCAGCGACCAGGGCACGGCCTGTTGGGCAGTCAAAGGCGAAATGGCATGGTGTCCGTCCCTATCGGAACTTGGGTCGAGGAGATATAATGCACCCTGGCGCAGCGCAGCGCCAGGTGTAGAGGTTGTTAGCACCAATGAAAAGGCGGGACGGTTGCAGGTGAGGTCTTCTGTGTGTATTGTTGGCGATTGAGGTTCGGAGTGTTGGGATATGGGGAGTTCGAGGGCGGGGGGCAAAGGGAAGGGGGGGTGGAGTGCTTGTGGTAATTGGCGATCCAAAGGGAGCCAACGGATTACTGGGGGGTGAACTCTGGCAAGGCGGCAATGTTTCGACGACAGGACTTCTCTTAAGCTGGGGGGGGTCGTAAGCAATTGAAATCGTCCTGATGAGATCATACAGCGCTGTGTGGGTCTCGGTGAGGTGAGGGCGTCGTCCTAATACTCCTTCAAAAAGATTTCCGTGACTATTGACTTCAAAGATTTCGGTTCGTTCTGTTGACTATTGGTCTATTCTTTTATGCTTTTTCTCCTCCCTGTCTTTCGGACTCATGGCATATCCAAGGATTCTTGGGTAGGAAGCGGCAGAGCAAAAGGCGAGTCAGGCGGGCAGTAGGATCTGGCACGAGGGAGTCCATGCTTAGTTAAACAACCGGCGCGAAAACTAAAACTCGGTTTCTGCTTTCCTTCGCCTCCTTCCTCCGTGTGTCACTTCTTCCGCCCTGCTCCCGAAACGCGAAATCAGCGCGCTTTTTTCACCCTCCCCTTCGCGTTTTCTTCTTCTTTTTCTTCCTCTTTCTTCTTCTTTCCGCGTCTCCTCCCCTCCCCTCTTTCTCCCTCCCCCCCCGTTGTCCTTTCCCTTCGGTATGTCCCTTCCCTTTCCCCCCCCTTCCCTCCCTGTCCTCGCTCCCTCTCCCAGGCTCGATAGAGGAGAAGATGCCATTAAGCGCACGCAGCAGGCGGAATCATATAGAAAGAATGTGTACTGCAGGGTACACTGCAGTCACTTGGCAGGGCCACAAGCTAGCCCATGGCCTGGCGGTAAGGCAACACGGTAACCAGGAGGAAAGGTACCGGTGTGCATTATGCCGACTCAGAGACTGATATATAAATCAGTCAATAACACAACTAAGCGCGCGCTGCCGCAGCGCAGCGCGCAGTTTTTGCGCTATTTGCACTAGAAAGCGCTGACCAATTAGACGATTGTGCGCTGTAAGCGCTGACCAATTTGGCAAGAAGTAGTACCCTGATGATAAACTCTCCTATTCTGTCCAGCCAAGCCAGTCATGGTACGAACTAATTCACTAATCCACTTCAGTGTACATCCTTTAAAACTCTGTCATAAATAAACAGTCTAGCCATCTAGCTTTGGGGTCCTGGCTCATTTTGGCCAAGAATGAACCACTCACTGGGTACGCCTGTGTGGGGCCACCCATGGCAACCCCACTGGAGGAAAGCCATTATTCACGCCCCATTGTGTGGGGTGGAAGCCCCAGGAATGGACTGGTTCATACCCATCATCACATTGCCCCCTCCAAACATGCTGGCAATCATGAGAGTGGTTTGCCGGTTCATCTCTGTCAAAGGTAGAGAGTCAGAAAAAATATAGGGTGCAATACTGTGGCAGTAGTAGGCATCCAGTTGTTATCATACTTGGACAACCTCACAATCTACAAAACACTAGAATCTAATCAAAATAATACAATATACACAAATTAGATTGCACTTTAGTAATTGCATAATGCATTATGCATTTATGCTTGACTTTATAACATTTGTAAGATTTTGTCAATTTTGGGAGACCTCCAACTTCCTGTTCAACTTTATTTGGGGTACAAAAAAAAGGAATTGAATCCTGAGGAACAGCTAAATTTCGAAGATGAGTTTACAGAGGCTTTATTTCCTTGCCCCCCCCCCCCCCCCCCCCCCCCCCTCCGGCCCCCCCTAATCCTGCATAGATATTATTACGGTAGCCCGTGTGGGCCGGTGGCCACCACCGACTCTCACGAAACCCCCTACGAGACCCCCCCACCCCCCCCCCCCCCCCCCCCCCGCCCCCCCCCCCCCCTCCCCTCCCCCCCCAATCATATTACAATTGCCCCCGTTTGGCCTTTGGCCACACCTATTTGTGGGCTGGTTCATAATGGTTTAACACTGAAGCCCCCCCCACCCCCCACCAGCCCCCCCCCCCCCCCCCCCCCCCATGAAAAGCCCCTCCCCCCCCCCCCCTTTTACACCTTGAAGCCAACCCCCCCCCACCCCCCCCCCCCCCAGTCAACACCACCACCTTCCCAAACCATTATCCCCCCCTCATCCCCCTCCTTCCTCCCATTTGCACACCTTTTTTGGGCTGGGTTGCAAACGGTTTTCTCTGCAGTGCTGCAACTTCAAAACATTGAAGGACACATATACCTTGGCGACTGGTCTCCCTTGTGCACCCCAATCACCACAAACACCACCGACTTACTCCTCTACTTACTCTCATTACTCCTTCTCTACTTCCCCCCCCCCCAACCACCACCGTACTCACTACTCTCGTACTTCTTCTACTACTCCCCTCCCCTCCCCCCCCCAGTTCTCATCTCCACCCCTACCCCAACCCCACCATGTACCCCCCCCATACCCCCACCCCCAAAACATACTCCCTACTCTTCCTGACATATTTCCTGACTCCATCCCCTTCCCCCACCCCATCCCTCCCACCAGCCCCCACCCTCTCCCCAGCCCCCACCCTCTCCTCCCACTCTCATCCCTCCCCTCCCCTCCCTCCTACAAGGCCCCCACCATCCACACATACTCCATATCTTATCTGCGCTCCCCTCCCACTTCAACTGTGGGCTTTGCCATAGCTGATAGGAAACGACGATGAGCATCGACACACGTTTGCGCCATCATCCGACTCCACTAAAGCATCGGAACCTGCTTCCCTGCCACTCAGCTTTGATCGATATCGAACCGCCAAACCAACTGAAAAAGCCTGAACCTCGCAATCGCCACTGTATAGAACAAAGCTCTTCTTAGGCGACCTTTATGCAGTTTCGCCGAAAACAATCCTGTTCGACACCGCAGCTGCCTCCATGAATCACTTCGATCTGATAGCTTGGAACATCGCTAGTTTCATCCATTCAACTTTGCCCATTCCGCGTGCTCGCTATAAGCCAATTGCACTATCGACGACATGTTTTTTCGTCTCGATTCAGTGGAATCATTTGCATTACCAAGTGGCTGATTTAGATGTTCGTCAAGTTAGGGAGCGAAATGCTCAGCGATATTTTTCATTCGGTCACTTGATGCGTACTTGCTATGGCCCATGCGGAGCGCATTTGTATTTCTCAATCAGTGGGCTGGGGAATATTGGCGGTCAGTTGTGACATGGGATGGATTCGATTCGACAGTTTCTGACAGGTGAGCTGACTCACCACGTGACCTCCCGTTGTGTCGCAGCGACAGTCGCTTGACGAAGGGAAAGGTCTGCAGAGATGCAGACGGAAAAGCTTGTGGGACGAACAACTGTAAAAAGCGGCTATAATAACTATATAATAAACGTTCAGGTGGATGAACTCAGGTCGGGACAAAGGCTCGGGGGCGGGATCGCAACAGTAGACATATACGCAGGAGGCGAAGTTTGCATAAGGCAGATATATTCGCAGATGGCCAATCATGCATAAGTTGAAGCGGAGGGTTAAAATACGCGTGAATTGGGCTGAGGCGTGGAGTCGGTTAAGTCGATTATGCGATGACAAAACCACCACTACCACGACCACCACCACAGACCATTATTTCTTTTTTCTATTATATATAATATATATTATGCATAATTGCTGTTGTTCGGATTGGCGAATGCTGGCAGGTGAGGCCCACTTCACACTTAGATTGCAGACGTATGGCAACCCTTTTGCTTTCAGGCTTACATTACATTACAACCCTCCCAGCTTTTTCACATCCTCATCTCCAAGTCGTAGGGGCAAAACCAAACAACGCATGTAGGGTTTTGTCTGGATGTTATGTGTGTATGTATGTATAATTTTGTAATGTATGTATTATGTATGCCTGTCTGCCTGTCTGTCTGTCTGTCTGGGCTGTTTGTCCGTATATATTGTATGTTTGCTATGTGGTATGTTATGTATGTATGTATGATGTATGTATGTTAGTATGTATGTATGTATGTATGTCTGTATGTATGTATTGGTATGTTATTATTGTCGGTACTAGTACATTGCCGGCCCCGTGTGGGGCCGGAGGCCACCCTCCCCCCCTCCCCCCCCCCCCCACCCCCCCCCCCCCCGCCCCCCCCACCGCACCCCGGTCATGGGTCCCCGGTCTGGTCCTGGGTTTTACAGAACGGGTCACCCCCTCCCCCCTCCCCCCCCTCTCACGTTCAACACAGTCAAGATAATCAGCCAATCGCCGCCCGACGCTCCCCCTCCCGCCTCCCCTGCAAGATCCACAGACGCATACCCTCTTCTCCCCACCTATTCCTCTTTGTGGCTTCAAGGCCCGTGGCCTCCCAACCCTCTCATACAAACGCATACCCCCCCCCCCCCCCCCCCCCCCCCCCCACCACCCCCCCACCCCCCCCCCCCCCCCCTCCCGCCATCCAGAACCCACGTATCCCTCTTCGTCCCTTTGAGCCCCTTGACCTCTTCCAAACCTGACCCCTTCACCCCACCATCCACAAACACTCTCTTTCTCTCACCTTCCCCCCCCCACCCTCCCCTCCCCCAAACCACCAACACGCACACACCCTCTCCTTCCCCCCACCTCATACCCTTCACTCCAGCTGTGGGATTCAATCGTGCAAAAAGAGGGGCGGGCTGTGCTTTGAATCTACCATCAGCTTGCGAACGCTCAGATTTCACTCTTCCCGAGAACACCGGACCGGCGCAAAGGCAAAGCTACTAACCTGTAGCTCCTTCTTCTCGGTACGGTGGCCCGTGTGGCCGGTGGCCACACAGACACACATCACCCCCACCCCAATCATAATAGGGTGCCGTGGGGCTGGGTTACAGAATGGGCTACACATGTCCTCACCTCCACCCCTCTCATAAACACTGTCACCATGTTTCCCCCACTTCAAATGCTGACGCATCTGCCCCCCCCCCCCCCCCCCCCCCCCCAGCACCAACAACTACCTACCCACACACTAATCCCTCTCCATGCATCCACCCCCCCCCCCCACCCACCCACCCCACACACACACAGAGTCCCCACTCTGCCCAAACCTCGACCCAGACCCAATCTCAAATTTGCCTCACCCCTTTACCCGCCAAGACACACGTACTTCCCTGCTTCTCCATTAATCTGATCTTCTCTCGGCCACTTTAGCAGATGGGTTTAACAGAAGCCATTATGATGTTTCCAGCTGAGTTCGAAATCGCGCAGACGTTTGGACGTTTCGTCAGACGACGCGGAAATGCGAAGACTTTTGGAAGTTGCAAACGAACGTCTGCCCAGCTTCAGACTCAGCTTGAAACATCGGATTGCGCGAGAGCAAGCTGCTTACCTGTAGCTTCCTCTTCGTGCATAGATACCTGGTTGGGCGTGCAAGCTGTTTTCCCGAAAGGGCCTTCGTTCGGGTCGATGAGCATCGACAACGTTTGCGCATCATCCGACTCCACTAAAAGCATCGGACCTGCTTCCCTGCCACCTCAGCTGTGATCGATAGTCGACCCCACTGAAAAAGCTGAACCTGCGCAATCGCAACTGTATATAACAAAAGCCTCTTCTTAGCGAGCATGTATTCAGTTCGGCCGAAGAACAATCCTGTTCACCGCAACTGCTCCCGAAGTCAACTCGATCTGAGACTTGGAAACATCGCTAGGTTCATCCATTCAACTTTGCCGCGCGCTCGCTATAGCACAATGCACAGCGACGACATGTTTCTCGATGCAGTGGGAAGAAGTTGCAGTCAAGTTGCTGATTTGAGATGTTCGGTCAAGTTAGGGCGAGAATGCTCAGCGAGATTTTTCATTCGGTCAACTTTGATGCGTACTTGCTATGGCACAATGCGGAGCGACATATTTCTCAATGCAGTGGCTGGGAAGAATTTGCGGTCAAGTTTGTGACATGGGATGGATGCGATTCGGACATTTCTGACAGGTGAGCTGACTCACCACGTGACCTCCCGTTGTGCGCAGCGACAGGTCTCTTGACGCAAGGGAAAGGTCTTGCAGAGATGCAGACGGAAAAGCTTGTGGGAAGACGAACTGTAGCGCTACCGAATTCAGTGGATGAACTCAGGCGGGAAAAAGAGAAATCGGGCGGGATGCGCAACAGGTAGAATACGCAGGAGGCGAAGGTTGCATAAGGCAGAATTCGCAGGAGGCCAATCAGGCAGAAGTTGAAGCAGGAGGGATTAAAAAGCGTGAATTGGCTGAGCGGGAAGTCGGTTAAGTCGGTTATGCGATGACACCACCACGACCACCACGACCATGATTTCTTTATATATATAGATATATATTATGCAGGAATGGCTGTTGTTCGGTTGGCTGATGCTGCAGGCCCACTTCCAGCACTTAGCAGACGTATGGCACTGTCTTCAGGCTTACACCCTCCCAGCTTTGTCCACTCCTCTCCATCGTAGGGGCACCTACAGACGCATGTATGCATGTATGTATGTATGTATGTATGTATGTATGTATGTATGTATGTATGTATGTATGTATGTATGCATGTCTGCCTGTCTGTCTGTCTGTTTGTCTGTATATATGTATGTGTGCATATGTGTATGTATGTATGTATGTATGTATGTATGTATGTATGTATGTATGTATGTACTAGTACATTGCCCGTGTGGCCGGAGGCCACCCTCCCCCCCCCCCCCCCCCCCCCCCCCCCCCCGCACCCAGGTCATGGGTCCTGGTCTGGTCTGGGTTACAGAACGGGTAACCCCTCCCCCCTTCCCCCCCCTCTCCCTTACACACAGTCAAGATATCAGCCATCTCCGCCGACGCTCCACTCCCTCTCCCCCTGCATCCACAGACGCATACCTCTTCTCCCCACCTATTCCTCTTTGCTTCAGCCGTGGCCTCCCACCCTCTCATACACGCATACCCCCCCCCCCCCCCCCCCCCCCCCCACCCCCCCCTCCTCCCATCCAGACCCACAGTATCCCCTACTTCCTTGACCTCTTCCTACCCCTCACCCCACCCCATCCACAAAACACTCTCTTTCTCTCACCTTCCCCCCCCCAACCCTCCCCTCCCCAAACCACCAACACGCACACACCTCTCCTTCCCCCACCTCATACCCTTCACTCCAGCTGTGGGATTCAATCGTGCAAAAGAGGGGCGGGGCTGTGCTTTGAATCTACCATCAGCTTGCGAACGCTCAGATTTCACTCTTCCCGAGAACACCGGACCGGCGCAAAGGCAAAGCTACTAACCTGTAGCTCCTTCTTCTCGGTACGGTGGCCCGTGTGGCCGGTGGCCACACAGACACACATCACCCCCACCCCAATCATAATAGGGTGCCGTGGGGCTGGGTTACGGAATGGGCTACACATGTCCTCACCTCCACCCCTCTCATAAACACTGTCACCATGTTTCCCCCCACTTCAAATGCTGACGCATCTGCCCCCCCCCCCCCCCCCCCCCCCCCCCCAGCACCAACAACTACCCACACACTAATCCCCCTCCATGCATCCCCCCCCCCCCCCACCCACCCACCCCACACACACACAGAGTCCCCACTCTGCCCAAACCTCGACCCAGACCCAATCTCAAATTTGCCTCACCCCTTTACCCGCCAAGACACACGTACTTCCCTGCTTCTCCATTAATCTGATCTTCTCTCGGCCACTTTAGCAGATGGGTTTAACAGAAGCCATTATGATGTTTCCAGCTGAGTTCGAAATCGCGCAGACGTTTGGACGTTTCGTCAGACGACGCGGAAATGCGAAGACTTTTGGAAGTTGCAAACGAACGTCTGCCCAGCTTCAGACTCAGCTTGAAACATCGGAATTGCGCGAGAGCAAAGCTGCTTACCTGTAGCTTCCTCTTCGTGCATAGATACCTGGTTGGGCGTGCAAGCTGTTTCCCGAAAGGGCCTTCGTTCGGTCGATGAGCATCGACAACGTTTGCGCATCATCCGACTCCACTAAAAGCATCGGACCTGCTTCCCTGCCACCTCAGCTGTGATCGATAGTCGACCCCACTGAAAAAGCTGAACCTGCGCAATCGCAACTGTATATAACAAAAGCCTCTTCTTAGCGAGCATGTATTCAGTTCGGCCGAAGAACAATCCTGTTCACCGCAACTGCTCCCGAAGTCAACTCGATCTGAGACTTGGAAACATCGCTAGGTTCATCCATTCAACTTTGCCGCGCGCTCGCTATAGCACAATGCACAGCGACGACATGTTTCTCGATGCAGTGGGAAGAAGTTGCAGTCAAGTTGCTGATTTGAGATGTTCGGTCAAGTTAGGGCGAGAATGCTCAGCGAGATTTTTCATTCGGTCAACTTTGATGCGTACTTGCTATGGCACAATGCGGAGCGACATATTTCTCAATGCAGTGGCTGGGAAGAATTTGCGGTCAAGTTTGTGACATGGGATGGATGCGATTCGGACATTTCTGACAGGTGAGCTGACTCACCACGTGACCTCCCGTTGTGCGCAGCGACAGGTCTCTTGACGCAAGGGAAAGGTCTTGCAGAGATGCAGACGGAAAAGCTTGTGGGAAGACGAACTGTAGCGCTACCGAATTCAGGTGGATGAACTCAGGCGGGAAAAAGAGAAATCGGGCGGGATGCGCAACAGGTAGAATACGCAGGAGGCGAAGGTTGCATAAGGCAGAATTCGCAGGAGGCCAATCAGGCAGAAGTTGAAGCAGGAGGGATTAAAAGCGTGAATTGGCTGAGCGGGAAGTCGGTTAAGTCGGTTATGCGATGACACCACCACGACCACCACGACCATGATTTCTTTATATATATAGATATATATTATGCAGGAATGGCTGTTGTTCGGTTGGCTGATGCTGCAGGCCCACTTCCAGCACTTAGCAGACGTATGGCACTGTCTTCAGGCTTACACCCTCCCAGCTTTGTCCACTCCTCTCCATCTTAGGGGCACCTACAGACGCATGTATGCATGTATGTATGTATGTATGTATGTATGTATGTATGTATGTATGTATGTATGTATGCATGTCTGCCTGTCTGTCTGTCTGTTTGTCTGTATATATGTATGTGTGCATATGTGTATGTATGTATGTATGTATGTATGTATGTATGTATGTATGTATGTATGTATGTATGTACTAGTACATTGCCCGTGTGGCCGAGGCCACCCTCCCCCCCCCCCCCCCCCCCCCCCCCGCACCCAGGTCATGGGTCCTGGTCTGGTCTGGGTTACAGAACGGGTAACCCCCCCTCCCCCCCTTCCCCCCCTCTCCCTTACACACAGTCAAGATATCAGCCATCTCCGCCGACGCTCCACTCCCTCTCCCCCTGCATCCACAGACGCATACCTCTTCTCCCCACCTATTCCTCTTGTGCTTCAGCCGTGGCCTCCCACCCTCTCATACACGCATACCCCCCCCCCCCCCCCCCCCCCCCCCCCCCCCCCCCCCCCTCCTCATCCAGACCCACAGTATCCCCTACTTCCCTTGACCTCTTCCTACCCCTCACCCCACCCCATCCACAACACTCTCTTCTCTCACCTTCCCCCCCCCAACCCTCCCCTCCCCAAACCACCAACACGCACACACCCTCTCCTTCCCCCCACCTCATACCCTTCACTCCAGCTGTGGGATTCAATCGTGCAAAAGAGGGGCGGGCTGTGCTTTGAATCTACCATCAGCTTGCGAACGCTCAGATTTCAACTCTTCCCGAGAACACCGGACCGGCGCAAAGGCAAAGCTACTAACCTGATAGCTCCTTCTTCTCGGTACGGTGGCCCGTGTGGGCCGGTGGCCACACAGACACACATCACCCCCACCCCAATCATAATAGGGTGCCGTGGGGCTGGGTTAACAGAATGGGCTACACATGTCCTCACCTCCACCCTCTCATAAACACTGTCACCATGTTTCCTCCCCCACTTCAAATGCTGACGCATCTGCCCCCCCCCCCCCCCCCCCCCCCCCCCCCCCCCCCAGCACCAACAACTACCACACACACTAATCCTCTCCATGCATCCACCCCCCCCCCCCCCCCACCCCCCCCCACCCCCCCCACCCACACACACACTCACAGAGTCCCCACTCTGCCCAAACCTCGACCCAGACCCAATCTCAAATTTGCCTCCTCACCCCTTTACCCGCCAAGACACACGTACTTCCCTGCTTCTCCATTAATCTGATCTTCTCTCGGCCACTTTAGCAGATGGGTTTAACAGAAGCCATTATGATGTTTCCAGCTGAGTTCGAAATCGCGCAGACGTTTGGGACGTTTCGTCAGACGACGCGGAAATGCCGAAGACTTTTGGAAGTTGCAAACGAACGTCTGCCCAGCTTCAGACTCAGCTTGAAACAATCGGAATTGCGCGAGAGCAAAGCTGCTTACCTGTAGCTTCCTCTTCGTGCATAGATACCTGGTTGGGCGTGCAAGCTGTTTCCGAAAGGGCCTTCGTTCGGTCAACTCTGTCACGCACCATCGCTACAGCTCAGCGCAAAAATAACCGTATCGTTGCAGGGTTGCAGGGGGTGGTGTGGGTGGGGGGGAAGATCTTGAAGAGGTATTGCACGCGGTGCAAGGAGCACGCAGCAAGAAGGAAGTCGGAAGAACGTCACAGGGTTGCAGGGGCTTAGATCGTGCAGAGATACCATGAGCCGTGCGAGTGTCTTAGCTCGCAGCAAGATGAATGTATCAATAAAGCCTGCAGAAAGGCTGGAGAATGGAAGTCAACTGCCTCCAATCACGAATCAGGGCGGATGTGATAGCGAATCAGGCGATGTGAAAGCATAATGAGATGACGAACGTAATGCTGAGATGAAGAATCAAGTGGCGCATGCGCGAGCCAAGTGAAAAGTTACGGGCCAGCCGAATCATGAGCCGAAGTGAAAGTTCTGGAGCATGAGCCGCAGGTCGCTCCGTGAAGAAGCAATTACACTGAAAACTATTATTCCGATTCTCTGCTCGAAGGTCAGCAATGACCTCCGAGGAGAGGATCTCCTCGCTCATTTCATTGCAATTCATTGCAGTCACAGTATGGGAGGCAGTTGTGGACATGAAATGAGCGCGCGCATAGCTTAGCGCATCTGCTGTTTCGGTCATTGAAAATTTTGCTGGGCAAAGACTTGGGTGTACAGAAAGTCGGTTGCAAGTCGGTTACACTTCGCGCGCCCATGGCACGTGGGTACGCGATGATGACACCACCACGACCACGACCACGACCACGACCATGACCATGATTTCTTTATATATATATAGATGTATGTATGTATGTATGTATGTATGTATGTATGTATGTATGTATGTATGTATGTATGTTACAGTCCAGGGGTAGGCCAAATAGGCTAAAGGGACTTGCCCAATCGTGGTAGGAAGGGCTAAAAAGGAAAAGCATTGATGAACTGAAGACGTATAGACAATTTGGCTGTCAACCCTTTCATTTTCTTGATTTTATAAGGTATTACAATGATGTTGATGATGATGATGATGATGATGATGATGATGATGATGATGATGATGATGATGATGACATTTTCTTGGTGCGCTATTGGACTTCATAAGGACCCGCGGCTTGATTGACCTACAGCAACACCCCTATATCATGCCCCCTGCATGTGGTAGAGCTCGATGAAACAAGAAGGTGCGGGGTTCAAATCCTTACGGGTGCGCTTTAGTGTTCACGGGCGCTGTCAACCGCCATGGCAGCACTGTCCAGGTAAAGTAGCAGTCCATTCTGTACCGCTGTAAGACAGGGCTCCCTTACTACCACGCCCCACCAGGCGCTATCATTACTTTGCCCCCAACATTTACAAGACACACCTACAGAGCCCTGTATCAGGCACCTAGAAGGCTGCAGTAGCTGAAGGGGATGGAAGTTGAGATTTCTAGCCTACAGGAATCTAAAATAAAAAACACTGCATGGCAGCCCCCCCCCCCCCCCCCCACTCCCCCTGTATCCCCCCCCCCCCACACCCACACCACCCAACAATCCCTTGTTTATCACGTCCCCACCCCCAACCACCCTAACCCCACAACCCCAACACCCACCACACAAACACTCACCCCACCACCCCACCCCCCACCCCCCAACCCAAATCCACCCCCCCACCCCCCACCCAACATCACACCGCACCTAGAGGGGATGGCATCGCTGAAGGTGCTGGACAAGGTTTTTAAAGGTCCCTAGCAAATGCGCATCCCATATCTCTCCATTTTATAACCGTGTCCCTCCTTTCTGGCTCATCACCTGCATGAAGGTTGATTCCATTATTTATTGGTAGAGTTTGGTCTAGTTTTGTTTAATTACATGGAAAGGGCACATGCCTCTGCCTCTATCTCTATCAATCTTTGTCCTCCCTTCGGCTCATCACCTGCTTACAGATTGATAACATTCTTGATGGTAAACCAAAAATGTGTTTAGTTAAAATGGGTTAGTTGGTTAAATTTAATAGTGGGAAAAAAAAGGGCACATTGCCTCTGCCCACTAATCTCTTTTCCAATCGTTCTTCCTCTCTTCGGCTCATCACCTGCTTACAGATTGATAACATTCTTGATTGGTACAAAATGGGTTAGTTTGGTTTAATTACGTGGAAAGAGCATATCTCTCCATCTCTATTTCTTCCACTCTTTGTCCTCCCTTCAGCTCATCACCTGCTTACCGATTGATAACATTCTTGATTGGTACAAAATGGGTTAGTTTGGTTTAATTACGAGGAAAGAGCACATCTCTCCATCTCTATTTCTTCCACTCTTTTTCCTCCCTTCAGCTCATCAACCGCATGCAAGTTGATTGCAGAAGGTGGATTGACACATAGTGAGATTTTGTACCAATTTAATCAGGGGGCCATCAAGAAGTATTTTTTAGACACACACGCTATGAAGTTTGTTTTTTGCCCTTACCCCCCCCCAACCCCCCCATGGCTTAATTAATAAAAAAAGCGCCAATATATTCTTCAACCAATAATAATTATGTATTGGAAAGTTAGGTTTGCATTTAACTAAACCCTCACGTGAGGCTCTATTCAGGTAGTCATCTGTAAAAACTTTGGTTTTGTTGCTTATGTATAAGTGTATAAGCGACCCCTGCCCCCCACCACCAACCCCCCCCCTAGCACCAACTCCCACCCCCCCAACCCCACCCCCATCACACACGGAGCATTAAAGTAACTCCGGGTATTCTCGGGTTTAATAAAAGGTAGGCTGCAAAACTCAGATGCCCAAACTAGTGAGTTCATCTGCATTTACATTTTTTTACCAAAGTGTGTCATAAATAACATCAGTCAAAGAGGCGGTCCATAGGAGTCTGATGAGATAACAACAGTGGGTTGAAGGCCCAAAGGGGTCTTAGGCAGTGGAAACACCCCATCCCATCGACCGGACACCCGCATGGGAAGACACTAGTTGTCTTAGCCCTGCCGATACAGTTGGAAAAGTTCCAACGCTACATTTGCCCTTATGCTAGGCTCTTGATAATTCGGCCCGATTAACTGATTGGGGCTTTGGCTGGAAAAGCCCAGTTTTTTGTTTTTTTTTGGTTTTTTGTCCCAATCATTCTCAACTATTTGACTGCAAGCTGCAAGTTGGTGGGGAAAAAACACCCAGACAGTTAGCTTTAAAAAGAAAACTTGGAGAGGGGGAAAATGCCAGACTTGGACACATCGGCTGTGCCATGCACTGCTTGCTGGCCTGGTTGCAAAACTTAAAGGCTTGGCCCGGTTGCATTTGTTGGCGGGAGGCAACTGGGGACCACGGCATTCAAGAATGTTTTTGTTGCAAAGGTGTCGTTACACAAAGGGCTCGGGTGCGGAGGCGCCTCAAGCTCGGATTTTGTGGGCGGATTTTCTTTGGGCCTGGGGCTTGGCTCTAGCCTTCGGCGTCAGCCCTGGCCAATCGGCTCAGGCCCTGGGGCCTTGACCTGGGACCTGTCTTTTATTCCGTTGTGTTAAAAGCAAGCGCGGGATTTCCTGCCTGCATAAGCTTCCAACGCCTCCTAAGTCATGAAACCTCGTCGGGCTCTGGGAGTTGGAAGTTCTGTGCTGGCGTCCAGAACTGGGATGTACCTCCGTACATCCACTTAAACTTACAACCCCTGGTCTAATCGAGCAAGACTGAAAGATTTCGTAACGCTTTCATCGAGGCGTTTTCGATGGTGTGCTGCACGTTCGATTTGGGCCCACAAAGACGAAGAAATTTGTGAAGAAATTTTGAAGATCTGGCCTCGGGGGACCCCACCCCCCCCCCCCCCCCCCCTTTGGGAACCCCCCATATCTTCGGCCCCTGACACTTCTTTTTTCACTTTTTTCCCGGTTTTTCGGGGTTCTACGACCAACAAATCGAAGACGATTAAATTAGTAACCAGCGTGGCGCCTCCCACATACGTTTTGTTGGCCCCCGAATTTTTTTAAATAATTTTTTTCTTTTTTTTTTTGTACCAATTTAATATAATTTAATATAATTTTTTTTTTTTTGAATTTGCACGAAGGTTGATTATTGATTAGTCGAGGTTGGTTTAGTTTCGTTTAGTTACATGGCACATGCGCATATCTCCATTTCTAGTCACCTTGTCCTCCCTTCGGCTTATCACCTGCATGCAGGTTGATTGTAGAAGGTGGATTGTATGTATGTATGTATGTATGTATGTATGTATGTATATATGTATGTATGTATGTATGCATGTGTGTATGTATGTATGTATGTATGTATGTATGTATGTATGTATGTGTGTATGTATGTATGTATGTATGTATGTATGTATGTATGTATGTATGTATGTATGTATGTATGTATGTATGTTACGGTCCAGGGGTAGGCCAAATAGGCAAAAGGGACTTGCCCAACCGTAATAGGAAAGCACTGATGAACTGACCCTCAATCAATCGTTTAACAGACGGGGGCCCTGAGTTCGTGCTACAGTGATACTTTAATTCTGCAATATAATTAAATCATCATCTCAGCTGGGATGATAATTTAATTATGCGCATTGTTTTATAAATTGCATTAAGTATTTCCATCCTTTAAAGGAATCAGGATTCATGATCAGCTTCATACTGGAGTTTGTATCCACCAATGTTCATTTTCTCAAAAATATGATTTCTATCCTCAGCGTATAACGGACGTTCTAATATGAAATGCATTTCATCTTCGACTTCTCTTCTACCGTCAACCATCATATCACAGCACCTGAAAATTCTACCAGAACGAAAGGTACTCCTTTCTGATTCGACATTTAAGTTGTGAGCTCGAAATTCGATTAACTAGTAGTTTTTCTTTTTTCTTTTCACGAGCTGCAGGTCAGGGTACTACTTCTTGCCAAATTGGTCAGCGCTTAAAGCGCACAATCGTCAAATTGGTCAGCGCTTTCTAGTGCAAAAAGCGCAAAAACTGCGCGCTGCACCCACAGGGGGTTGAAAAACTGTGCGGAACGCACAGAGGGGCTCAAAAAGCGTGCGCGAAATCGCGCTGCCGCGCGCGCTTTGTAGTACCCTGCTGCAGGTGCTGGAAGTTAATATCCCAAGAGCGCTCCCCATTCTTGGGTACCGGTACATACGTCCCCCCCTTGACAACCTTGCATTTTTCGTTTCAACAAAAAAGACAGCTCATCACCTCCATTGCGACTGCATGCAAGTTTATTGAAGAAGGTGGATTGACACGAGGTGTGATTTTGTACCAATTTAATTTAATTTTGTTTTTTAAATTTGCACATGGGCAGCGGAAACAAATTCCTGGTGTCATGACATGATGCCATCCAGGGGATGTTTTTCAAATCTGAAAGTGGTTTTTTTATAGCTGAATGGTTTTAGGCATCCTCCAGGGACAGTGTTTTATAGCTTTCATAGCTTTTAGGGCCATTTAGGGGAAACAAATATGTTTTGTTTATCATTTTATAGCGGCAATTGGGGCCAAAACGGGGTCAAAATAGCGAATGCTATAAATATATAGCGAAACAAATTCCTGGTGTCATGACATGATGCCGTCCAGGGGATGTTTTTCAAATCTGAAAGTGGTTTTTTACAGCTGAATGGTTATAGGCCTCCTCCAGGGACAGCGTTTTATAGCTTTCATAGCTTTTAGGGCCATTTAGGAAAAATAAAAGGTTTGTTTATTTATTCATAGCGGCAATTGGGGCCAAAACAGGGTCAAAGTAGCGAATGCTATATATATATAGCGGAACAGATCCCTGGTGACACGATGCCGTCCAGGGGATGTTTTTCAAATGTTTTTCAAAAAAAAAAAAAAAAAAAAAAAAAAAAAAAAAAAAAAAAAAGGGTTTTTTTTTATTTTTTCCCTTTTGGTTATTTTATAATTTTGCTATAGCGGCAAATTGGGGTCTCAAAAACGGTGGGCGCCAAGGGTCTCAAAATGGCAAAATGGTTATTAGGGGGACCAAATCTCTGGTGTTTTTTGTTTGTCATGACATGATCCGTCCCAGGGGGAGATGGTTTCAAATCTGAAAGTGGTTTTTTATAGCTGAATGGTTTGAGGCATCCTCCAGGGAAAGTGTTTTATAGCTTTTATAGCTTTTAGGGCCATTTAGGGGAAACAAACATGGTTTGTTTATCCTTTTATAGCGGCAATCGGGGCCAAAACGGGGTCAGTGTAGCGAATGCTTTATATAGCGGAACCAATCCCAGGTGTCATGACAAGATGCCGTCCAGTTTGTTTTCAAATCTGAAAGTATTTTTTTCTAGCTTAATGATTTCAGGCCTCCTCTACACAGCTTTTTTACAGCTTTTTTTAATGGTTTCAGGCCTCCTCTATACCTCGTTATTACAGCTTTTAATAGCTTTCACAGCTTTTTAGGGTCCTTTAGGGCCGTATTTGTGAGGTAGCGTCAATTTGGGCCAAAACGGGGACAAAAGTAGCGATCGCTATATATGGCAAGGAACAAATTCCCTAATGCCGTCCCCAGCAGCGCTCCTTATTCATAGCTTTTTTTAGCTACCAGCGGTAGCTTCTAGGCAGCTCCCCTAGATTTCTACACAGCCAAACATAAGAAAGAAAAAAAACATAACAACGAAGAGCACCTGGAAACGGACAAAATAATCTTTCCAATCATGTTGACATATTGGGGCTTTTTGGCTTTTGGGCTTAGTCCAAGGGCTGAAGCAGGGAGCTGCATAGAAGCTGATGCACATGGCTGACAATAAAAGCTATGTACTTATTTTTGTATACATGCGCACCCCTTTGGCAACCTCGTCACTTTTTATTCCAAACAAACACGTGCCAGCTATAGGAATTATAGGAGACCATGGTGGGATGGTAACCTAGATGATTTAACCAAACAGCTGATCACCTCAATTCCCCATTCTTGGGCACGCGCGTACCCCCCTTAAGCGAACTCGTCGCTTTTTATCCCAAACAAATCCGTGCCAGCTATAGCAATTCTAGGCGACCATGGTGGGCAAAGGTAATGATAACGCCTGGTGGGGCGTGGTATTAAGGGAGCCCCGTCTTACAGTGGTAGAGAGCGGGCTGCTACTTAACCTGGACTAAGCTGGCGGTTGGCGGTTGGCGACCACTGACACTACTTAACCTGGACAAAGCTGGCGGTTGGCGGTTGGCGGTTGGCAGCGACCGCTGACACTAAAGCGCACCCGTAGGGATTCGAACCCAGCACCTTCATCATTTCAACGACCATGGTGGGATGGTAACCTAGATGGTTGAACCACACATTTTTTCTGTTGTTGCAAGTTTGTGTAGCTGCTTGGACTACTCAAGCCTGATTGCACTGTATAGCAATTCTAGGCTACCAAAGTGGGACGGTAACCTGTACATGGTTGACCCAAACGGCATTGTTTTTTATTTCAGATTTATGTTGGCAAGTTGGAGTAGCTGCTTGGACTACTCAAGCCTGATTGCACTCTATAGCAATTATAAAAGTAATGATAACGCCTGGTGGGGCGTGGTGTTAAGGGAGCCCGTCGTACGCGGGTGGGGAGCGGTCTCCTACCTCAACTGGACAAGCTACCATCGCGGTTGACGACGACCTGCAACGCAAAGAGCGACCGAAGGGGGAGTCGAACCCCCGACTCTTCATCCTCAAGCGATCTGGTCTACCACTAGACCATTGTACATCACTGAAAGGGGCTATAGTAATTCTAGGCTACCAAGGTGGGATGGTAACCTATAGATGGTTGACCCAAACGACATTGTTTTTTATTTCAGATTTACTTTGGCAAGTTTGAGTAGGTACTTGGACTACTCAAGCCTGACTTCAGGGAAGCTTAGTAGCCACCATCTGTAGTCGGAACCGTCGCTGACTTAAGCTCTACTACCTAGATGGCCAGATCGCTTAATGGTTGTTGAAACAAGATGGTTTATATGTGTGTACGTTGTAGGGCGTTTGGTATAGGGATTGGGTGGAAGGGGAGAGTTTGAGCTGTGTGAGTGTGTGGTAGGGATGGGTGGGTGGAAGAGGGGAGTTCTGTTGGGGCGTGGTGGGATGGTGGCAGGGGGCGGGTGCGTTGGTGTGCGTGTAGGATTGGTGGGCTGCCAGGGGGTTGTGTGCGTTGGTAGGCGGTGGCAGGGGCGTTGGTGGCGTTGGTAGGATGGGTGGCAGGGGGAGTGTGTGCGTGGTAGGTGGTGGGGGCAGTGGGAGTGTTGTGCGTGGTAGGCTGGTGGAAGGGAGGTGTTGTGTGATGTGGAGGGATGGTGGGGGGGCAGGGGGAGTGTCGTGAGTGGTAGGCTGGTGGCAGGGGCGTGTGTGCGTGGTAGGCTGGTGGCAGGGGCGTGTGTGCGTGGTAGGCTGGTGGCAGGGGCGTGTGTGCGTGGTAGGCTGGTGGCAGGGCGTGGTTGGCGTCGGTAGGCGGGTGGGCAGGGGCGTGTGTGCGTGGGTGGGTCAGGTGTGGCAAGGGGGCTGTGTCGTGCGTGGTTTGGGTAAGGCTGGTGGCAGGGGCGTCGTTGTGCGTCTGGTAGGATTGGTGGCAAGGGGGGAGTGTGTGAGTGTAGGTGGTGGGCAGTGAGGAGTTTCGTGGTGTGTTGGTAGGCTGGTTGGGCAGGGGCGGTGGGTGGCGTTTGTATGGCTGGAGGGGGCTGGGGGGGCAGGGGAGGTGTGTTGAGTGGTTAGGTGTTGGATGGGCAGGGGGAAGGGGTATTGGTATTGTGTGAGTTGGTTTAGGATGGGTGGTGGCAGGGGGGCGTTTCTTTTAGTGTGAGTGGTAGGCTGGGTGGCAGGGGGCGGTGGTGTAGCGGTGGAGTTTAGGGATGGGGGGGCAGGGGGAGTTGTGTGAGTGGTGTAAGGCTGGTGGGCAGGGGCTTGTGGTGCGTGGTAGGGCTGGTGGGGGCAGGGGCTGTGTTGCGTGGGTAAGGCTGGGGTGGCGGGGCGTGTGTGCAGGGGGCGTGTTTTTGTGTGTACGTGTGGTGTGTTTGGTTGGGGCTGGGTGGTAGTGGTGGGTCGTGTGGTTGTATTGTGTGTGTTGTGGGCTGGGATTGGGTGGTTGGTTGTTTTGTAGGTGTGTTTTAGCGCGTAAAACTAGATGGTAGATGGCTTTAAAAAGCAAAATGGGCTCTTAAAAAGAGGAAGAAAGAGTGAGGGAAAAGAAAGAAATACATTTGGTTCGCGTTTTTTACATTTTCCAGGGGTTTTAAACTTGTTTGTACTGCCGAAGAGGGGGGCGGAAGACGCAGCCCAAATTGCGGCTGGAAGCTATCTTTTTTGTAACAAAGTTCAAAGGTTATGCAAAAAGTTTCTTTTCAGCTACCTACCTGGGCAGCAGGCTTCAGGCAGGCTTCCCTAAGCCAGCCACTTGGGTTTTTAAGCCCCCTAAGCCAGCCAACTGGTGTTAAAGCCCAGAGCTTTCTAGGCAAGCTCCCTAAGCCCAGCACTGGGTTAAGGGCCCCAGGCACGCTTCTAGGCAGCTCCCTAAAGCCAGCCACTGGGTTAGTTTAAAAGGCCCCAAGATTTTGACAGCAGTTCTTGACAAGCGGGAATATGTCAGTTCCAGACACACAGGCGTTGCATTTCATTTTTTGCTGAAATAGCGGAGTCAGGGGGGGAGGCTTGCCTATAAAGGCTGCTGCTCTTAGCTGAAAAAGGGAAAAAACACACGGTTCAAGAACAACAAAACGGGCCTCTCACCTCAAATTGCTATTCCCCTTAACCGCCCCCAACAGAGTTCATATTCTTTGATACGTGCGCCCTCCCCCACCCATTGGCACCTTATATTTTGGTTTCAAACCTAAAAAAAAAATAAAAAACGGGGCTCCATCACCTCAATTGCGAAGGCCCCCTTAACCGCCCCCAACAGAGTTCCTATTCTTGTTTGAATGGCGTGCGGCCCCCCCCCTCTTGGCAACCTGATATTTTTGTTTTTTCAACCTAACCTAACCTACAAAAAAAGACGGCTAATCATCTCAATTGTTTATTCCCCTTAACCGCCCCCCCAACAGAAGTTCCTCATTCTTTTGATACGTGCGCCCCCCCCCACTTTGGTGCGCACCCCACCTTATATTTTTTTCGTTTTTCAAACCTAAAAACCGGCTCAAAGTTCAGACACCTCAATGCGCTTGAACCCGTTGCCAGCCCCCAAAAAGAGCTCCTCATTGTTGGGGTGTAGATTCTTTTTTTTTTTGTGTTGCGTTTTTCCCGGACCCATGGGGGCCACTAAGATTATCTTTTTGGACGTGCAGACCCTTGGTTACCATCACATGCCAGCCGGCCACCCACATTCCTGCATTAAAGAGAATGTGGGTTGGTGAGGAGGTGGTAATGGTGGTGGTGGTGGTGATGGTGATGATGCTGACTGTGTCCCACCCAAGGCAAGCTTGTATTTTGGGACGTGCAGACCCTTGGTCGCCATCGGCATGCCAAGCCGGGCCACCCTATTCGCTCATTTTAAAATAATGTGGGGTGGGTCTTGTGGTTGGTGGGTGATGCGGCTACTGCGCCCCGACCAAGGGGCAAGCTTTGTCTTGGGATGTGGGCATTTTACCCTCTTGGTCGCCATCATATTCCAGCCAGCCACCCATATTCCTGCACCGAAGAGGGATAGAGCGATGGTGTTGTTGTAGTTGTTGGTGGTGGTGATGGTGATGTTGCTGACTTCGTCCCACCCAAGGCAAGCTTGTCTTCTTGGACATGCTACACTTGGTCGCCATCATTCCTGCGCTGAAAAAAATGGGGGGATTAGGGATTTTTTTTTTTAGGGAGCGTTTTGTTGTGGGTTTTTTGTTGTTTGTTGTCCGATGTTTGTTGATGTTGTTGTTGGGTGGTGGATGTTGATGACCTTTGTTCCCACACAAGGCAAAAAGCGTTGTCTTCTTGGACATGCTACACTTGGTCGCCATCATTCGTGCACCGGAAGAAGCGGGATTATGTTTTTTTTAGAGCGTTGTTGTTGTTACCGGCCCTCAAAACTAAGCCAGAGGACAACCACGGTTACACCGGTCACACTGGAGGTGGGTGTGGAGGAGGAGGAGGAGCAATTTAAAACCTAAGGGTTCTGCGCCCGTGGGAAGCGCCCTTGGTGGGCGACGCCACGGCGTTGGCAGGGCATGGACCTGGCGGGGATGGACCGCACGCAATGGAAGCTTCGAGGACGCAGGGAAGGAAGGAACCGCGACCAAGACCGAGACCGAAAACGAGACCAGGACCGAGACCCAGGACCCGCCCAGGCCCAGACCCAGACCCGAGATCCGAGACCGAGGACCCAAGAACCGAGAACCTCGGAAACCCGCCCAGACAGTCCAGACCCCCAGACCTGATACACAGGGGGGAGACCAGACCGAACAAAGACCGATACCCAGGACCCGAGGGGGCACAGACAGGACCGATTACACAGAACCCAGGACCGAGAAACCCAGAAACCAGGACCAATACCCAGGACCGATGCACAGACCCAGAACCGAGACCAAACAAGGGCCCACCGAAACCACGACCGGTGAGAGGAGAGGTGACCGGCCGATGAGGGGACCGATGATACCCAGGGACCGATACCCAGACCGAGGACCTAGGAATCGAGGAACCGAGACCCCAGACCCGAGACCCACGAAAACCACGACCGCGAGAAGGAGGTGGTACCCAGACCCTAATCGCGGGCGGTTCACCTCTTAGGTGGGGGTGGGGTGGTGGTGATGGTTTGATGTGGTTGAGTGGTGATGTGATGTTGCTGACGTAGTCCCACCCAGGCAAAAGCTTGTCTTCGGGGAACATGCAGACACTGGTCGCCATCATTCCTGCCACTGAAGGAAGGGGGATAGAGAGTTTTTGTTGGTTGTTGTTGTTGTTGTTGTTGTTGTTGTTTGGTGGGTGGTGGCGTGGTCGTTGATGGTGATTTGCTGGACTTTCAGGTCCCACCCAAAGCAAGGCTTGTCTTTCTTGGACATGGGCAGAAGACACTTGGTCGCCAATCATTCCTGCAACGCAAAAGAGGGATTAATAGAGCGTGTTGTTGGTGTTTTCTCTTCGTATGTTGTTGTTGTTTTGTTGGCTGTTGGTGGTGGTGATGGTGATGTTGCTGACTTTGTCCCACCCAAGGCAAGCTTGTCTTCTTGGACCATGCAGGACACTTGGTCGGCCCCATTCATTCCGCCCAACGAAAGGGATTTAGGAGCAGATGGTGTTGTTGTAGTGGTAAGTGTTGGTGATGGTGATCTGGTTGGGCTGGCCTTCGTCCCACCCCAAGGCAAACGGCTTCAAGCTTGTCTTTTTGGACATGCAGGACACTTGGTCGCCATAATTTCCTGGCACCAGAAAGAGGGATTAGAGCGTTATTGTTGTGTTTTTGGTGGGTGGGTGGTGGATGGTGATGTTGCTGACTTCGTCCCACCCAAGGCAAGCTTGTCTTCTTGGACATGCAGACACTTGGTCGCCATCATTCCTGCACCGAAGAGGGATAGAGCGTTGTTGTTGTTGTTGTTGGTGGTGGTGGTGACGGTGGTGGTGGTGGTGGCATCGGTGGTGGTGGGGGTAATTTGTGAATTTGTAAAGGTAACAGGTGGAGTTTTTGGAGGTGGGTGGTAGTGGTGATTGAGGCTGAACGGTGGTGATTGTATATGGCAGGTGGTTGTTGTCCTGGTTGGTGTTTAAGCTTGTGATTTGTGTAGGCCCCCAAGACTGTCAAACTGGTCACCAACACATGCCAGCCACCCACATTCCTACGTCAAAAGGGAATAAGCGTTGGTGTGGCAGTGGTGGTGGTGATGATACTGACTGTGTTGATGGATATGCAGCTGTTTTTGTCTGTTGTGTCAGTTGTGGTCGTGCAGCAGACTGGCCAAACATGCCAGCCACCCACATTCCTATGTCAAGGAGATAGGGGTATGATGCTCACTCATGGCTTAAATCACAATTAAATTATCATCCCAGATGAGATGATGATTTAATTTATTTATTTTAATTATTTTGTAGGGAAATTGGCCAAAACCCTGACTGTAACATTCAAATCAATACACCCATATCACCCATCCATTCCATCCATCCATACACAAGAAACCAGAGAAACACATTTATATGATACTCACGCAAGGAAAGATTCCCAATCCGACAAGAGGGACTTGTAGCATACCATACACACATACTGACCATTCAATCCATCCATCCCCTCATCCATAACAAAGGAACCCATGTGTTATATGGACCTACACGCCATGGATAAATCCCAATCAGACAAAAGATGCCGCACTTACCCTGCATCGGGAGAGCGAGCGTCTCATACAAAGCCACCAACATGGAAAGAAAAGGGACCAAGAGCGGCTCCTGACTGCCATAGGGACATATCCACATGATAGTGTGTCGTTTGTGTGGTGGTTTGTGTGTATGTGTGTGGTGTTGTAGGGCTTGTGTGTGTGTGTTGTGTGTTGTGTGTGTGTGTGTTGGGGGGGGGGGGGGGGTATGGCGTAAGGCAGAGCGCCGGGGCCAATGCCATAGGGGGGCCATCATAATCAAACCTGGATAGTGTTGGTGTGTGGTGTGGGTGTTTGGGGGGGGGGGGGTGGGGTGGGGGGGGTATGCAGGAGGCAGAAGCGCCTGGGCAGGCCAAAGGGCCAGATTCCACCTGATAGAGGTGTTGTGGTGTGTGTGTGTGTTGTGGGTTGGGGGTGGGGAGGGGTGGGGTGGGGGTAGGGTTATGCAGTAGGAAGAGCGGACCCTGGGCAGCAATGAGGGGCAATATCCACCTGATAGTCTGTGTGTGTTGGGTGTGCTGTGGGGTGTTTGTGGGGGGGGGGGGGGGGGGGGGGGGGGGGTGGGGGGGGGGGTATGCAGTAGGCCGAAGCGCTGGCAGCCATAGGGGCCATCATATCCACTGATATGTGTGTTTGGTGTGTGTGTGGTGTGTGTGTGTGTGTGTGTGTGTGTGGGGCGGGGGGGTGGGGGGGGGGGGGGGGGGGGGGTGCATATGCAGTGGCAGAGCGCGCTGACAGCCATTAGGGGCCATATCCACATGAGAGTGTGTGGTGTGGGGGGGTGGGGGTGGGGGTGGGGGGGGTAGCGTATGCAGTAGGCAGAGCACCTGACAGCCATAGGGGCCATATCCACCTGAGGTGTGTGTGTGGGGGGGTGTGGGGGGGGTGGGGTGGGGGGTGGGGGGGGTAGGTCGGGTATGTTGTAGGCAGAGCACCTGACAGCCATAGGGGCCATATCCACCTGGAGAGTGTGTGTGTGTGGGGGGTGGGGGGTGGGGGGTGGGGGGGGGGGTTCGGTATGCATTAGGAGAGACCTGAAGGCATAGGGGCCCCATCTCCACCTGAGAGTGGTACATATGAAAATTGTTACGCCTTGACACGCGCGTGAGGTTGAAGGAAACTTCCCGTTGCTTTCACTGGGGAATGGCTACTGTGGGGTCTGATTTCGCAGACCGCTACAGCGCCTGATAGCCATTGGAGCCATATCAACCTGAGAGCGGAACAATGAAATTATACGAGTTATCAAGCAACACATGGGCGATAGGCAGAGCGCTGCAGCCATAGGGGCATATCACCTGAGAGTGTGTGTGGGTGTTGTGTGGGTGTGTTGTGTGTGTGGGGCGGGGTGGGGGGGGGGGTGGAGGAGGTTCTGAGAAGGGTGGGTGGTTTAGAGTAGTGGGCAGAGGAGCGCCTGACAGACATAGGGGACCCACTAATCACCGGAGTTTGTGTGTGGTTTGTGTGTGATGTTTGTGTGTGTGTGTGTGTGTGGGGGGGGGGGGGGGTCCTTAGGCAATAGGCAGACGCCTTGACAGCCCAGGGGCATATCACCGGAGATTGTGTGTGTGTTTTGTGTGATGTTTGTGTGTGGTGTGTGTGTGTGGGTGTGGTGGGGGTGTGTGTGTGTGTGTGTGTGTGTGTGTGGGGGGGGGGGGGGGGGGGGGGGGTGCCGGTAGGCAATAGGCCGAGCGCTTGACAGCCATAGGGGCCATAACACCGGAGATTGTGGTGGGTGTTTGTGGGTGTGTTTGTGTGTGGGTTTGTGGTTGGGTTGTCGTGATGGGTGTGGTGTGGTAGTGGGGGGGGGGGGGGGGGGGTCCGGTAGGCCAATAGGCAGAGCGCCCTCCTGACCGCCATAGGGGGCATACTAACGGAGAGAATTGTGTGTGTGTTTGTGGTGTGTTTGTGTGTGGGTGGGTGTGGGGGTGTGTGTTGGGTGTGTGGGGGGGTCCTGTAGGCAATAGGCAGAGGCCTGACAGCCAATTAGGGGCCCATAATCACGGAGATGTGTGTTGTGTTTGTGGGTGGGGTTGTGTGTGTGGTGTGTGTGTGTGTTGTGGGGGGGGGGGGGGGGTCCGGGGGGTTCCTGTAGGCATAGGCAGAGCGCCCTGACCAGCCATAGGGGCCATAATAACGGAGATGTGTGTGTGTTTGTGTGTTTGTGGTGTGTGTGTGTGGTGTGTGTGGGGGGGGGGGGGGGGGGGGGTCATTAGGCCAATGGCAGAGCGCATCCATGACAGCCATAGGGCCATAAATCACCGGAGATGTGTGTGTGTTTGCTGGTGAGGCCATAATCAAGGAGAGTTGGTGTGTTTGTGTGTGTGTTGGTGTGTGTGTGTGTGTGGGGGGGTGTTTGGTGTGGGGGGGGCGGGTCCTGTAGGCAATAGGCAGGAGCGCTGGACAGCCATAGGGGCCATAATCACGGAGATTGTGTGTGTGTGTGTGGTGGGGGGGGGTCTGTAGGAGTAGCAGAGCGCCTGACAGCCATAGGGGCCATAATACCGGAGAGATTGTGTGTTGGTGTGTGAGTGTGTGTGTGTGTGTGTGTGTGTGTGTGTGTGGGGGGGGGGGGGGTCCTGTAGGCAGTAGGCAGAGCGCCTGACAGCCATAGGGGCCATAATCACCGGAGATTGTGTGTGTGTTTGTGTGTGTGTTTGTGTGTTGTGTGTGTGTGTGTGTGTGTGTGTGTGTGTGTGTGGGGGGGGGGGGGGGGGGGGGGGGGTCTGTAGGCAATCGGCCAGAGAGCCCTGACAGCCATAGGGGCCATAATACCGGAGATGGTGTGTGTGTTTGGTGGTGTTGTGTGTGTGAGTGTGTGGGGGGGTGGGGTCCTTGAGGCAGTAGGCAGAGCGCTGACAGCCATAGCGGGCCATAATAACGGAGATTGGTGAGGTGGTGGTTGTGTGGTGTTTGTTGTGTGAGTGTGTGTGTGTGGGGGGGGTCCTGTAGGACAGTAGGAAGAGCGCCTGAAAGCCATAGGGGCCATAAGAAGGACGAGTGTGTGGATTGCTGTGGGTGTGTGTGTGTCTTACCCTCCTGTGTGGGTTGTGTGTGTGTTGCGGGGGGGGGGGGGGGGTCCTGTAGGCAGTAGGCAGAGCGCCTGACAGCCATAGGGGCCATAATCACCGGAGATTGTGGGGGTTGTGGTGGTGTTTGTGTGGGTGTTGTGTGTGTGGGTGGGGAGGGTAGCCTTGTGTGTGTGTGGGGGGGGGCTGTGGGGTGGGGTGTGTGGGGGGGTGGGGGGAGTCCGGGGGGGGGGGTCCGTGGCAGTGGCAGAGCGCCTGACAGACAGGGGCCCATAATCACCTGAGAGTGGAAAAAATGGAAATTGTTATACCTTGCCACGGGGCGTGAGGTTGAGGGAACCTTCCCGTTCGCTTGCACTGGGGGATAGTTACTGTGGGGTTTGCTTTCGCAGGCCGCTACTGCGCCTGAGCTCGGACTGCCTTAACTACCCAATAGCGAATCTATGTATTTGCCAGGTTGGAGTTGGGGTTGGGAGTGGAGTGGGAGTTGGAGTGGGAGGGGCCTTGGGGTTGGGGTTGGGGTTGGGGTTGGAAGTGTGGAGTGGAAGTTGGAGTTGGCGTTGAGAGTGGAGTGGGAGTGGTGGGAGGGGCCCCGGGGGCCCTGGGGTTGGGTTGGGTTGGGTGTGGATGGTTGGAGTGTGGGTGGAAGTTGGAGGTTGGGGGCTTGAGGTGGCGGGGGAGTTGAGGAGTGGGAGGGGCCTCTTGGGGTTTGGGGTGGGGTGGGTTGGAGTTGGGTTTGGAAGTGTGGGGTGGAAGTTGGAGTTGGGGTTGGGAGTGGGAGGGGCCTTGGGGTTGGGCTTGGAGTTGGAGTTGGGTTTGGAAGTGTGGGGTGGAAGTTGGAGTTGGGGTTGGGAGTGGGAGGGGCCTTGGGGTTGGTGCTTGAGTGGAGTTGGGTTTGGAATGTGGGGTGGAAGTTGGGAGTGGGGTGGAGGGGAGGGGCCTGGTGTTGGCTTCTTTGAGTTGGAGGGGTTTGGAAGTGTGGGGTGGAAGTTGGAGTTGGGGTTGGGAGAGTGGAGTGGGAGTTGGGATCGGTTTGGACCGTGAGAGTGGGGTGTTAGGAGTGGAAGGCGGGGAGTGGGTGTTGGAAGTGGGAGTTGGGTTGGCCGTTGCAGTGGGAGGTGGGGTAGGAGGGGGGGGAGGCGGGTGAGGGGATGTGGGTGTTGGTAGGGGAGTTGGGGTTGGCGTTGCAAGTGGGAGGTGGGGTTAGGAGTGGGAGGCGGGAGTGGGAGTGGGAGTCAGGGTTTGGAGTGGGATGTGGGAGCGGGAAGAAGGAGTGGGTAGTTGGAAGTTGGAGTGGGAGTTGGGGTTGGCGTTGGAAGTGGGAGGTGGGGTTGGAAATGGGAGGTGGGGTTGGGAGTGGGGGTGGAGTGGAGTGGGGAGGTTGGATTTTGGTCGGAAAGTTGGAGGTGGGGTTGGGAGTAGGAGGGGAGGTGGAGGGGGGGTGGAGTGGAGGGGCCTGGGCGTTGAGGTTGGGGTGGAAGTGTGGGTGTAAGTGGAGTTGGGTTGGAGTGGGAGTTGGAATTGGGGTTGGAAGTGGGAGGTGGGGTTATGAGTGGGAGGCGAGAGTGGGAGTGGGGGTAGAGTGGGAGTTGGGGTTGCGTTTGCAAGTGGGAGGTGGGTTGGAGTGGGAGGCGGGGTGGGCGTGGGGGTTCAGTGGGAGTTGGGTGGCGTTGCAAAGTGGGAGGGGGGAGTTGGGTTTGGAGTGGGAGGCTGGGCGCTGGGAGTGGGAGTGGGAGTGGGGTTTGGAGTGGGAGTGGGAGTTGGAGTTGGAGAAGAGTTGGGTTGGAGTGGAAGTGGAAGTGGGACGGAGGGAGTGGGGGGGATGGGGGGGGTGGGAGGGGCATAGTGGGCAGGGGGAGTTGGGGTGGGGTTGCGCGTTGCAGTGGAAGGTCAGGGTGGAAGCTGGGAGGGTGGGTTGGGTGTGGGGTGGGAGGTGGGGTGGTTGAGTGGGCGGGGGATCTAGACTTAGGGATTTTTGGTCGGAAGTGGGAGGTGGGGTTGGGAGTAGGAGTGGGAGTGGGAGTTGGGGCATAACAATACACACTACGCAAGCTGCGTACACAATACACCACTACACTCAACACACTACGCACACAATACAACACTACACACTACGTACACAATACAACACTACACACTACGCACACAATACAACACTACACACTACGCACACAATACAACACTACACAATACGCACACGATACACACTACACGATACACACTACGGCGCACCTTCTGAACATACTGGACTGGTAGCTTTAACACTGTGTCTTCAAACCACAGTTCGTTTGAATTGATGTTGGAACTGCAAGCATTTGAATTTGAATACATGTTGGAATTGTAAGCATTTGAATTTGAATACATGTTGGAACTGCAAGCATTTGAATTTGAATTTATGTTGGAACTGCAAGCATTTGAATTTGAATTTATGTTGGAACTACAAGCATTTGAATTTGAATTGATGTTGGAACTGCAAGCATTTGAATTCGAATTTATGTTGGAACTGCAAGCATTTGAATTTGAATTGATGTTGGAATTGCAAGCATTTGAATTTGAAAACATGTTGGAACTGCAAGCATTTGAATTCGAATTTATGTTGGAACTGCAAGCATTTGAATTTGAATACATGTTGGAACTGCAAGCATTTGAATTTGAATTGATGTTGGAACTGCAAGCATTTTAACAACAGTTTGATACTGTTCTGAATAAGAATTGAACTTGGTATAGGAGCTTGATACCACTCAGACATGATGTTGGATCTGTAAGCATTTGTACACTACAAAAATGGAACCACTTGTTTTCCTACCCCTATATCCCTCAAACTACATCAAACTTCACTACGTTCCGTTTTCGTGCTTATTTTGGGTATAGTTATCTGATGCTGTTCGAAATGAGAACTGAACTTTGTATAGCAGCTTGACACTACCCAGAATGAATGTTGGAACAGCATGCATCTGAACAACAGTTCGATACTATTCGAATTGAGGATTGAACTTTGTATAGCAGCTTGACTCTACCCCGAATGGATGTTGGAAATGAAAGCATGCGTACACTAGTTTGACATTATTCCAAATGAGAATCGAACTTGGTATAGAAGCTTGGCACTACTTAGACTTGATGTTGGAACTGCAAGCATTTGAATTCGAATTGATGTTGGAACTGCAAGCATTTGAATTCGAATACATGTTGGAACTGCAAGCATTTGAATTCGAATTTATGTTGGAACTGCAAGCATTTGAATTTGAATACATGTTGGAACTGCAAGCATTTGAATTCGAATTTATGTTGGAACTGCAAGCATTTGAATTTGAATACATGTTGGAACTGCAAGCATTTGAATTTGAATTGATGTTGGAATTGCAAGCATTTGAATTTGAAAACATGTTGGAACTGCAAGCATTTGAATTCGAATTTATGTTGGAACTGCAAGCATTTGAATTTGAATACATGTTGGAACTGCAAGCATTTGAATTTGAATTGATGTTGGAACTGCAAGCATTTTAACAACAGTTTGATACTGTTCTGAATGAGAATTGAACTTGGTATAGAAGCTTGATACCACTCAGACATGATGTTGGATCTGTAAGCATTTGTACACTACAAAAATGGAACCACTTGTTTTCCTACCCCTATATCCCTCAAACTACATCAAACTTCACTACGTTCCGTTTTCGTGCTTATTTTGGGTATAGTTATCTGACGCTGTTCGGCATGAGAGCTGAACTTGGTAAAGCAGCTTGACACTACCCGGAATGGATGTTTGAAAATGAAAGCATGCGTACACTAGTTTGACACTCTTCAAAATGAGAATGCAACTTGGTATAGCAGCTTGATAATACTCCCAATGGATGTTGGAACTGAAAGCATTTGAACAATAGTTTGATACTTATCAACATGATATTATAATTGAAACAGTGTGATTTGACACTACCGCTTCTTAGAATGAGAACTACAAACACGATTTTGCAACATTGTTTTGATACTACTGCTTCTTAGAACGTTGTTTTGACACTACTGCTTCTTAGAATGATTACTACAAACACGATTTTGTGGGTTTGATACTACTGCTTCTTAGAACAAGGCTTCAACTGCAAGCATTGAAGAAAACAAAAAGAAACGCAACAACACAAAAATGGTATCATTAGAGACTGGAGGGCAAAGGCACACCTTACACAATACAACACTACACACACTACGTACACAATACAACACTACACACACTACGTACACAATACAACACTACACACACTACGTACACAATACAACACTACACACACAATGCACACAATACAACACTACACACACAATACACACTACGCGCACAATACATAATACACACTAAACACTACACGCACAATATACTCTACACACAACACACACTACACAATACGCACACAATACACACTATGCACACAATACAAACTACACACTAAGCACACAATACAGCAATACACACCACGCACACAATACAAACCACACACTACACACACAATACACACTACGTACACAATGCACACTATGCACACAATACACAATACACACTACGTACACAATACACTACACACGCAATACACACTACACACACAATACACACTACGCGCACAATACACAATACACACTATGCACACAATACACAATATCTCATACAATATGAACAAAGTACACCTCATACTTTCTCATACAATATAAAAGACATCACATATAGCACTTTAATATATTTTGCACACCTGGTATCTTCTATCTAGCGGGATTTATATATATATATATATATATATATATATATATATATATATATATATTTTTTTTCATCTAGCTGGATTTCTTGTTCCTGTTATCTTCTGTTTAGCTGCATTTATTATTTTATTATTATTTTTATATTTTACCTCGCTGGATGTTTTGTTCCTGGTATCTTCTGTTTAGCTGCATTTATTATTTTATTATTCTTTTTATGTCTTATATTTTTATCTTGCTGGATTTTTGTTCCTGGTATCTTCTATCTAGCTGCATTTATTATTTTTATTATTATTTTTATATTTTTATCTATGAGATAGCTGGATTTTTTGTTCCCGGTATCTTTTATCTAGCTGCATTTATTATTGCAGTGTTGTGTGAAGGCCAAGCATCCACCACATGCCCTGATTCTGAACTTCTAGCAGACCAGTAATTGTTTTCTGCTTAAAGGTTTGAATATAAAAAACAACTCTATTTCTGTTATCTAGCTGTACACCCTATTTGATGCTAACACAGAAGAAGAAAAAACGGGAATGCCAGGCACCCACCATATGACCTGATTCCGAACTTCTAGCAGACCAGTAATTGTTTTCCGCCCAAGGTTCGAATACAAAAAAACTACATTTAGAAGAAGAAAAAATGTGAAGGCCGGGCACCCACCATATGACCTGATTACGAACTTCTAGCAGACCAGTAATTGCATTCCGCTTACAGGTCTGAATACACGCAAACAAATATGTTATCTAGCTGTACACCACATTTGATGCTAACACAGAAAAAAGAAGAAAACATTGTGTGAAGGCCAGGCTACCACCATATGACCTGATTTAAAAATCCTAGCGGAACAGTAATGGGCTTCCACTTGAAAGTCCAAATACACAAAAAACTATATTTCTGTCATCTAGCTGTACACCATATTTGATGCCAACACAAAAAAAGAAAAACAAATTTTGTGACGGCCAGGCACTCACCATATGACCTGATTTCAAAATCCTAGCGGAACAGTAATGGGCTTCCGCTAGAAGGTCCGAAAACACAAAAAACTAGATTTCTGTCATCTACCTGAACACCGTATTTGATGCCAACACAACAAAAGAAGAACAAATTGTGTGAAGGCCAGGCACCCACCTTATGCCCTGATTCCAAACTTCAAGCGGAACAGTAATGGGCTTCCGCTTGAAGGTCCGAATACACAAAAAACTATATTTCTGTCATCTACCTGGGCATCCTATTTGATGCTAACACAGAAACAAACAAAAAAAATTGTGTGAAGGCCAGGCGCCCAACATATGACCTGATTCCAAACTTCTAGCAGACCTGTAATTGTTTTCCACCCAAGGTTCGAATATGAAAAACTACATTTCTGTTATCTAGCTGGACACCATATTTGATGCTAACACAGAAACAAAAAAACAAATTGTGTGAAGGCCAGGCATCCACCATATGACCTGATTTGAAAACTCCTAGCAGACCAGTAATTGTTTTCCGCCCAAGGTTCGAATATGAAAAACTACATTTCTGTTATCTAGCTGGACACCATATTTGATGTGAACACAGAAGGAAAAAAAATGTGAAGGCCAGGCACCCACCATATGACCTGATTCCAAACTTCTAGCAGACCAGTAATTGTATTCTGCTTATAGGTCCGAATTCACAAAAAACTATATTTCTGTCATCTAGCTGTACACCGTATTTGATGCTAACACAGAAACAAAAAAACAAATTGTGTGAAGGCCAGGCACCCACCATATGACCTGACTTCAAGGTCCTAGATGACCAGTAATTGCTTTCCGCTCAAGGTTCGAATGTGAAAACAACTAAATTTCTGTTATCTAGCTGAACACCGTATTTGATGCTAACACAGAAAAAAGAAGAACAATTGTGTGAAGGCCAGGCGCCCACCATATGACCTGATTTTAAAATCCTAAAAGACCAGTAATTGTTTTCTGCTTAAGGTTCGAATTCACAAAAAACTATATTTCTGTCATCTAGCTGTACACCCTATTTGATGCTAACACAGAAAAAAGAAGAACAACTGTGAAGGCCTGGCACTCACCATATGACCTGATTCCGAACTCCTACCAGACCGGTAATGGGATTCCGTTTGAAGATCCGAACCACTTTGCTCAACCACTCACACCTGAAAGAGGTTTAGAAGCCCAAGCACAGCTTAAAAGTTTTTTACTTTTGTATTTATTATAAATAGATGTATATTTTTTTTATTTAGCTAAAGGAATTTCACCCCAGGAGGTGGACACAAACCAGTGGCACCGAGGAAATAGAAATTGAAATTGTTACATCCGTGTAATACAGATACTCACAGGACGTGAAGTTAAGGACACCATAGCGGCACCGAGGATTCAGTTTGAATACTCCTACAAAAGAGCAGGCACAATATGGTGTGTGCAATAAAGACAAACGCTGGGTGCTTGGTGCAGTAGAGACATTTTAGCCGCCACTCCCATACTGCATGTCCTCCTGAATTTCACCTCAGCTTTTTTAGTGATTCATTTTTCATTTTTTTAGTTTTTTAGTCATTTAGCTCAAGGAATTTCACCCTAGGAGGTGGGTGCAAAAGAGTAGGCGCACTATGGTGTGTGCAATCAAGACACGCGTTGGGAGCTTGGTGCAGTAAAGACATTTTAGCCCCCGTCGGTAAAGCAATTGTTTGGGGTCAACTTTGTCCCGTGTGAACGAAAAAAGGTTTGGATGTTTGACAGAAACGCCTAACTAACCCGTAACTTACACCCAAACCTGTCTCGTCTGACTGACCTCTAAAGCAATTGTTTGGGGTCCAGTTCATCAATGCCTTTTCTTTTTAAGCCCTTCATACCACGCCTGTGCAAGTCCCTTTAGCCTATTTGGCCTACCCCTGGACTGTAACATACGTACAAACATACATTTTAGCCACCACTCCAATTATGCTTATGGACTCCTGTATATACAGCAGTGCTTTTTTTTTCAAATCTGAAAGTTTTTTTTCTAGCTCTATGGTATTAGGCCTCCTCCAGGGACAGCGTTTTAGTGCTTTATAGCACTAAAACGCTTTATATAGCTTTTACAGCCTTTTGTACCTGTTAGGGCCATATAGGGCACACAAAAAATGATTTTTAAAAATTTGTATACCTATATTTTTGCCAAAACGAGGTCGCTATATGTAAACGTAATATCTATGTAATGATAACGCCTGGTGGGGTGTGGGATTAAGGGAGCCCTGTCTTACGGCGGTAGAGAACAGGCTGCTACTTTACACGGACAGTGCTACCATGGCAGTTGACAGCGACCGCGAACACTAAGGCCCCCCGCAGGGATTCAAACCCTGCACCTTCTGGCTGATTTCAACGAACTCAACCACAGAGCCAAGCACCTAAGGACACCATCCCCCGACCCCATCCCCACGCCACTGACCACAATCCCATGCCACCTACATTGTGTCCTCAGGATCCAGGAGATCATCGCCAGCTATCAGTACAGGCAACCAACCAACCAACCAACCAACTACATTGTGTCCTCAGGATCCAGGAGATTATCACCAGCTATCAGTACAGGCAAGCAGCCAACCAACCAACCAACCAACCAACCAACCAACCAACCAATCAGCCAACCCACCAACCAACCAGCCAACCAACCAACCAACCAACCAACTACCTACTTTGTGTCCTCAGGATCCAGGAGGTCATCATCAGCTATTAGTACCAGATAGTCACCACGGGCCGCATGGGCCAGCCTATTGTATGACCGGATCTGGTGGAGGCAAGGTGCGTAGAGTGCAGTCAGAGAGGGGCTACACATGTATGTAACAGTCCAAACTCAAATAAGCCACACCACAGCAGGATAATTGTAGATTGCCTGCAGGGGCTGCATGGGCGGCTTGGGCCAGCCTACTGTATGACTGGATCTGGTGGATGCAAGGTGCGTAGAGAGCAGTCAGAGAGGAGCTTTACATGTATGTTCCAGCCCAAACTCAAATAAGCCACACCACACCACACCAAACCACAGTAGGATAATTGTAGATTTTCTGCAGGGGCTGTATGGGCGGCTTGGGCCAGCCTATTGTATGACTGGATCTGGTGGAGGCAAGGTACGTAGGGAGCAATCGGAGGGGAGGGGAGGGACGATGGGATGATGGGTGGGCTAAAGACAGGCATACACACACAGGCCAACACACCTAGCCATAACTTATGTGAATATAACATATGTGAGCCTGTTGTATGACCGGGTATGGTGAAAGGTCCAGAGGGATCAGTCAGTGAGGGGGTGACGGGCGATGGGATGATGGGTGGGTTAAAGACAGGCGTACACACACAGTCCAACACACCTAGACATGTGTGAGCCTGCTGTCTGGCCGGATCTGGTGGAGGCAGGAGGCAGACAGGGGGCGAGGACGATGGGATGATGGGTGGGCTAAAGACAGGCGTACACACACAGTCCAACACACCTAGACATCTGTGAGCCTGACGTATGACCGGATCCGGTGAAAGATCCAGAGTGATCAGTCAGTGATGGGCGATGGGATTAGGGGACCTTTTTTGGCGGAGACCCCTCTTTATAAATTATTGTGCTGGGCTAATTGTATTTTATTGTCATAACAATTGTAACATTGTCCCCCAAGGGGGCGGGAGCCCAGGGCGGGAGCCCCCATGTTTACCCATTTGTCCGTCTGTCCGACCGAAAAACGAAAACTTGAAGCCTGACACGTCATCCAACGGTCGAGTAACTAACTCGCTTCGGTCAGCTCCATCATTGCCACCTTGCGTTCCATTGCCAACACACTCCGCCAATTTTCCACGTCGCTTGCGACGCTGCATAGGACTTGTTATCAGTAGTTTCTGCATTCTAAAGAAGCCCAGCCAGCTGAAAATATAATCTGCATTAGTATTACACCCTAGTAGCTGGAAATGTCAAGCTTCAGTTGCTTCACGCGTTGGCTGAAGCTGATGCGGAGCCCATCAACAATATCAGGGTATAGTAAGCTTGGCAGCAGGATATAAGTTATTTAAAAGTAATGATTACCTTGGTGGGGCGTGGCGTTAAGGGTGCCCCGCCTTACGGTGGTCGGGAACGGGCTGCTACTTTACCTGGACAAAGCTACCATGGCGGTTGACAGCGACTGCGAACACTAAAAGGCACTGGTAGGGATTCAAACACCGTATTTTTCACACCATAGTGTGAGAAATAAAGCATTAGGAAAGGCGGGACCAGATACCAACATTCGCGCTCATATTTTGAATGTTCAAAACCTGCGGAGGCGAAACGAAGACGTTCGCATGCCGCTAATTCAAATCAGCACCCAGATCACCGCGAGTACTTATTCTGTGCACAGCAACTGAGCAATACTACAATTGTTCAATTTGCTGTCACAGAAAATCAGTCCTGTCATTTTTCTAGTTCACCTTCTTTGTTCACGGAGCTCTACCATTGAGCCATTTGTTGCAACGGGGATGTATAAGTAGGGTGTGGCTATGTTATATAATATTAGTGAATAAAGAATATTATATAATATACTATAAAATTATATAAGATTAGTCGGACGAGCCGTCTAACCAGAATTTCGAATTTATTTGAAAAACTAATATTATTGTGACACTATAATAATATTAGTTAATATTAGTTTTTCAAACACTAATATTAGTTGCCGTTCCCTAGATATGAATATATATGATTATATAATATAAGGGGTATGCCGTTACAGTCCAGGGTAGCTCAATAGACTAAACACCCCCACCCCGACCACCCATACCCCACCCCAACACACACAGTGCACACCTGGCCACTGTAGTACGCATATGAGAAATTGACAGGCACATGTATGTTGTTACAGTCCAGGGGTAGCTCGATAGACTCAAGGGACTTGCCCAACCTTACAACAGGAACGGCAGTGAAGTGGGCTAGAGGGGTGGGCTAGGCACAGACATACACCCAAACAGTCCTACTCACCTCACATTGACTGGCACACCCATGTGATGAGAGTGGAAGCACTACGGGTATCTCACCAACAACCACACCCATGTGATGAGAGTGGAAGCACTACGGGTATCTCACCAACAACCACACCCATGTGATGAGAGTGGAAGCACTACGGGTATCTCACCAACAACCCACACCCATGTGATGAGAGTGGAAGCACTACGGTTATCTCACCAACAACCATACCCATGTGATGAGAGTGGAAGCACTACGGTTATCTCACCAACAACCACACCCATGTGATGAGAGTGGAAGCACTATGGGTATCTCACCAACAACCATACACTCACCAACACGCACTCGGCAACAACCACTTGACAATAACTAGGGATCGGCATATCAAATGATTTTGACCAAAGGTGAGTATGATATCAAACAAACTGCATCATCTGATATTGTATTTAAATGGTAACTTTAGCCTAGTCAGACTACCGGCATCATACGATGTCATATGATCTATCCCCCCTCCATACATCTTCCGTCCCCCATCCCCCTCCATCCCCTTCCATCCCCTCCCCCCTCATGGGCAGCCGCACAAACTTGTATCATTTCCCATAAAATCACCTCATGCACATTGCTACTGAACACAGGAATCACAGCACCTTTATAAGAGGTCACCAAATCCCTCAAGCTAGCAGCATTTCCATGGGAGTTAATGCCCCCCCCCCCCCCCCCCCCACACCCACCCACCCACCCACCCACCCTTCCCCCTTTATCCCCCTTCCATTCCCTAACAACAGCCGCACAAACTTGTATCATTTGCCATAAAATCACCTCATGCACATTGCTACTGAACACAGGAATCACAGCACCTTTATAAGAGGTCACCAAATCCCTCAAGATTATAGTATTTCCATGGGAGTTCATGCCCCCCCTCCCCCCCCACACACCCCCACACACCCTTCCCCCTTTATCCCCCTTCCATTCTCTCCCAACAGCCGTACAAACTTGTATCATTTCCCATAAAATCACCTCATGCACATTGTTACTGAACACAGGAATCACAGCACCTTTATAAGAGGTCACCAAATCCCTCAAGATAGCAGCATTTCCATGGGAGTTAATGCCCTCCCCCCCCCACACACACCCCCACCCACCCTTCCCCCTTTATCCCCCTTCCATTCCCTCCCAACAGCCGCACAAACTTGTATGATTTCCCATTAAATCACCTCATGCACATTGTTACTGAACACAGGAATCATAGCACCTTAATAAGAGGTCACCAAATCCCTCAAGCTAGCAGCATTTCCATGGGAGTTAATGCCCCCCCCCCCACACCCACCCACCCACCCACCCACCCTTCCCCCTTTATCCCCCTTCCATTCCCTCCCAACAGCCGTACAAACTTGTATCATTTCCCATAAAATCACCTCATGCACATTGCTACTGAACACAGGATAAAATCATCTTGTAAAGAGGTCGCCAAATCCCTCAAGATAGCAGCATTTCCATGGGAGTTAATGCCCGCCCCCCCCCCCACCCACCCACCCACCCACCCTTCCCCCTTTATCCCCCTTCCATTCCCTCCCAACAGCCGTACAAACTTGTATCATTTCCCATAAAATCACCTCATGCACATTGCTACTGAACACAGGATAAAAGCATCTTGTAAAGAGGTCGCCAAATCCCTCAAGATAGCAGCATTTCCATGGGAGTTAATGCCCGCCCCCCCCCCCACCCACCCACCCACCCACCCTTCCCCCCTTTATCCCCCTTCCATTCCCTAACAACAGCCGCACAAACTTGTATCATTTCCCATAAAATCACCTCATGAACATTGTTAATGAACACAGGAATCACAGCACATTTATAAGAGGTCACCAAATCCCTCAAGATTGTAGTATTTCCATGGGAGGTCAATGACCCCCCCCCCACACACACACCCCCACCCCACCCTTCCCCCTCCATCCCCCTTCCATTCCTCCCAACAGCCGTACAAACTTGTATCATTTCCCATAAACTCACCCCATGAGCATTGTTATTGAACACAGGAATCACAGCACCTTCATAAGAGGTCACAAAATCCGTCCAAAAGACAAAACCATTTCCATGGGAGTCCCCCCCCCCCCCCCCCCCCCCCCCTCCATCCCCCTTCCTTTCCCCCTCCATACCCCCTCCATACCCCTTCCATACACCCTCAATACATCTTCCATCCCCCTTCCCCGTCCATCCCCTTCCATCCCCTCCCCCCTCAAGGACAGCCGCACAAACTTGTTTCATCCCATAAACTCACCTCATGAACATTGTTACTAAGCACAGGATAACAGAACTTTGATAAGAGGTCACAAACTCCGTCAAGATAGTAGCATTTCCATGGGAGTCAACGCCCCCTCCCACCCTTCCCCCTCCTTCCCCCTTCCATCCCCTCCCCCCTCAAGGACAGCCGCACAAACTTGTTTCATCCCATAAACTCACCTCATGAACATTGTTACTAAACACAGGATAACAGAACTTTGATAAGAGGTCACAAACTCCGTCAAGATAGTTGCATTTCCATGGGAGTCAACGCCCCCCCCCACCCTTCCCTTCCCCCTCCTTCCCCTTCCATCCCCTCCCCCCTCAAGGACAGCCGCACAAACTTGTTTCATCCCATAAACTCACCTCATGAATATTGTAACTAAACACAGGATAACAGAACTTTGATAAGAGGTCACAAACTCCGTCAAGATAGTAGCATTTCCATGGGAGTCAACGTCCTCCCCCACCCACCCCTCCCTTCCCCCTCCACCCCCCTTCCATCCCCTTCCACCTCATGGGCAGCCGTACAAACTTGTATCATTTCCCATAAACTCACCTCATGCACATTGTTACTGAACACAGGAATCACAGCACCTTTATAAGAGGTCACCAACTCCTTCCAGACAGAAGCATTTTCTTGGGAGTCAACATTAACCAGCACCTTCAAGGAAATGTGTGCCTGCATGTATGATACAGTCCAGGGGTGGGCACTTAGGCTTTAGGGAGTGGTATGCATGCTCCAGTCCAGACAGCAGCATCTGCACGTGAGTCACCAGCACCCCCAAGGAAATGTGTGCCTGTCTGTATGATACAGTTCAGGGGGTGGGCACTTAGGCTTTAGGGAGTGGTATGCATGCTGCAGTCCATAGGGCAGCATTTGCACGTGAGTCAATGTCAACCAGTACCTCCAAGGAAATGTGTGCCTGTATGTGTGATACAGTCCAGGGGGTGTGAAATTAGGTATCGGGGAGTTGTAAGATATTATAAGGTGCCCCTAACCCAACCACCCCCTGACCAATCCCACCCACACTCACCTGACAACACGGCACCCACTGACCACCACGAACAACATGACCCCTACCCAACTACTCACCACCACACACAACTGACCCCCCGTCCCCCCACACCACCACCACAAACCCCCACACCCCCCCCCACGCACCCCCCCCCCCCCCCGCACCCCACCCCCCCACCCCACCCCGCCCCCCCCCCCCCCCGCCCCACACCCCCCCCCCTCCCACCCCCCACCCCCCCCCCCCAACCCCCCCCCCCCCCAACCCCCACCCCCCTCAAAATCAACCCACCCCACCCCCCCCCCCCCCACACCGAACCCGCCCCCCCCCCCACCCCCCCGTCAACCGAGGCCCCCCCAACACCGGACCGCGCCCGCCCAAACAAACCGACGCCACCAACCCCCACCCCAAACCGACACCCCCCAACTATCCCCTCCCCACCACACACACATGCACCTACCCCCCACCAACCACCCCCTACTCCCCCCCACCCCCCCCAACACCCCCCCCACCTATCCCCCCCCCCCACACACACACACCCCAACCTACTCTCCATACCCCACACGACCCCAACCCACCCCAACACACACAGTTGCACACGGCACTGCAGTACGCATATGAGAAATTGACAGGCATGTGTATGTTGTTACAGTCCAGGGGTAGCCAAATAGACTAAAGGGACTTGTCCAAACATGATATCAGGAGGGGCTTAGAGTATGTTGTTACAGTCCAGGGTTAGCCAGATAGGCTAAAGGGACATACTTACAAAACCTCAACGGAACAAAGCCATTGGAGTAGATGGTCTACTTACTAAGTTCTATACACCTATTAGATCAAATCGTACAGGGAGATTCCCCTTCTTCCCCCCGACTCAAAACGTATTTTTCCCTACAATCATGAAACTGTTTGATCGCATCCTGCGTGATGTAATGATAACGCCTGGTGAGGCGTGGTATTAAAGGAACCCGTCGTACGCGGGCAGAGAACGGTCTACCACCTCGACTGGACAAGCTACCATAGCAGTTGACAACGACTTGCAACGCTCAGGGCGACCGCAGGGGGAATCGAACCCCCGACCCTGCTTCGTTTCAGCAATTTGGTGTACCACTAGACCAATCGTATCACTGAAACAGGCTCATCCTGCGTGATGATTATCCTAGTCAATGTGCAGATAGTGTCATTACCCCTATTCATAAACCCAGAGGATTCCTCACTGAGTATGATAACTACAGAGGAATTGCGATTGGATCAGTCCTACCTACAATATTTCTATGGCTTTGAATACAAGGGGACCAAATGGGCCGAATCCAATGACAAACGTGCTGTCGGCCAATTTGGTTTTATACCAAATAAGAGCAATGTAGATGCAGCTTTTATACTGCCCCACATGGTGGAGCTTTCCCAATGAACACAAAACCTTATTTTGTGCTTTCATTGACTTTAGGAAGGCTTGTGACAGTGTCAACAGAAGCATCCTTTGAAGCTGCCTTATAAATATGGGTATTCACGGCAACTACCTGAATACCCTGAGAAACATGTTTAAGTCCATATGAGAGTACATGTGGGCAACAGGGTACTTCCATTGACCAAATTGACCAGCGCTTTAGCGAACTTGAAAAAAAAACTGCGCTTGCTGCGCCCACAAGCAGTTGCAAAAACTGCGCGAAACGCGCTGTGGGGCTCAAAAAGGCAGCGCGCGAGCACGCAAAAGCGCGCGCTTGGAAGTACCCTGGTAAGCAATCGTACTAGCTCTGCCTTCTTAGCTGAGGCAGGCGTTAAAGAAGGTGATCATCTCTCGCCGCTTTTATCTGGTCTCTTGATTGAAAATTAGTTCGATCTGCCACACTGACAGGACGTGAGATTGAGGGAACCCTCCCGTTTGCATGCATATGTACATACTGAAGAATGGCTACCATGTTGGGTTAATTTCGATTCGCAGACCCAAGACAATAATGAGAATAACAAAATAATACAATAATAATAATAATAATAATAATAATAATAATAATAATAATTATACAACAATAATAATAATACAACAATAATAATAATAATAATAATAATAATAATAATAATAATTATAATAATAGTAATAATAATAATAATAATAATAATAATAATAATAATAATAATAATAATAATAATAATAATAATAATAATAATAATAATAATACAATAATAATGATACCAATAAACAAAGAAATACAATAGTAATAAAGAATAATAATACAATAATACAATAATACAATAATAATGATAATAAAAAAACATGAACAAGAGCAACTTTTACCTTCAGCGTAAGAGGTGTCATCAGACTTTTGTATATCCATGGACGTCCCAAGGTATGTCCCTCCGCTTATGTATCATCCATGGCCTACAAGGGGTTGGGGTAAAGGTGGCAACCAGGAGTGTGTGTGTTAAGTGGTGGTGGTTGCTGTGGTGGGTACGGTAGCTGTGGTGGTGGTGATGGTGGTGGTGGTGATAGCAATGGTGGTGGTGTTGATGGTGATGTTGGTAGCAACATATTCTCTATCAGCTTATGTATCATCCATGGCCAGCAAGGGGTTGGGGTAAAGGTGGCATGTGCGTCTGTTTGGTGGTTGGGGTGGTAATTGATTGATGGAGTTGTAAATGGTTGTTGGGGTGGGGTAATTGGTGGTTCTAATTTGTACTTGTTTGGTTGGGTGGTCCTGTTGGTTTTGCGTCTGGTACCTCGCCGTGGTTCTGGGGGTGGTCCTGGTAGGTTGTCGTGGTCATGGTGGTATGGCGTTGTCCTGGTTATTTTTGGGGTGGTCCTGGTGTTTTGGCGTGGTCTGGTTTTTTGGGGTATGTTTCCTGGTGCGTTGGGTGGTCCATGGTGGTTGGCAGTGGTACCCTGGTGGTCTTGGGTGGTCCGTGGTGGTTGGGGGGTTCTATGTGGTTGGGGTGGGTCCTGGTGAGTTGGCGTGCGTCCCTGGTGTTTTGCGTGGTCCTGGTGGTATGGGGGTGGTCGCTCGGGTCGGTTGGAATGGTAATGGTGGTTGGGGTGGTAATGGTGGTTGGGGTGGTTATGGTGGTTGGGGTGGTAATGGTGAGTTGTGAGGTGCGTTCTGTGGGTCTGCGGGGGGTGCTCCTGAGTGTTTTTGTTTGTGGTGGGCGGCTTGCGCGGTCTTCCCCCATACTACATTTTCAAGCTGCCGCCTTCCCACCTCTGTGGCTCTTCGTAGCCTGGCACCCTGCAACAAAAAGGAAACAAGGGGAAGACAGACCTTCAATCAAGACGAGCTTTGCGTTTTACACAAAACAACATAGGTCAAAAGTGCATACTCCCCACCTCTTACTAATAGACTGCAACAAAAAGGAAACAAGGGGACGACCTTCATCAAGACGAGCTTTGCGTTTTACACAAAACAACATAGGTCAAAAGTGCATACTCCCCACCTCTTACTAATAGACTGCAACAAAAACGAAACAAGGGGACGACCTTCATCAAGATGAGCTTCGTGTTTTACACAAAACAAAACACATAAACTCTGCATACTACCGACCTCTTGGTATACTGCAACAATGGAGAACGAGAGGGTCACCTTCAACAAGACGAGGAACGCCTCCAACCAAATATATCAAATATGAATCCGACCCACCTGTTGTCATACTGTGGATCAAAAGGGAAACAAGAGGACGACCTTCAAGACAATATATCAATTGTGAATTCGACTCCCCTCTTGTAATACTGAACCAAAAGGGAAACAAGAGGACGACCTTAAGCAAGACGAGAAACACCTTCAACACAATATATCAAATATGTATTTGACCCACCTCTTGTAATACTGGATCAAAAGGGAATCAAGAGGACGACCTTCAAGAAGACATGGGTCGAGTCCTATGCAATATATCAATTGTGAAGTCGACCCACCTCTTGTAAAATTGTAAAATAAGGGAGCAAGAGGGTCACCTTAAACAAGACGAGAAACGCCTTCAACACAATATATCAATTGTGAATTCGACTCACCTCTTGTAATACTGAACCAAAAGGGAAACAAGAGGACGACCTTCAAGAAGACGACTGTTAACTTGAGCAAAGGCACAAGGTCCAACATCCTCCAACAGGCCTTCCAAATCAGGCAACGAGCCAGCTTTCACCAGCTGATGTACTGCCCACTTGTACTGCATGAGCGCCAATAGGTGGTGCCAGTTAGCAGGCTTTGAAAAGCTCAAAGGGAGCAGCCAGGGGCACAATAGGTAATGCCAGTTATCAGGCTTTGAAAAGCTCAAAGGGAACAGCCAGGGGCACAATAGGTAATGCCAGTTATCAGGCTTTGAAAAGCTCAAAGGGAGCAGCCAGGGGCACAATAGGTAATGCCAGTTATCAGGCTTTGAAAAGCTCAAAGGGAGCAGCCAGGGGCACAATAGGTAATGCCAGTTATCAGGCTTTGAAAAGCTCAAGGGGAGCAGCCAGGGGCACAATAGGTAATGCCAGTTATCAGGCTTTGAAAAGCTCAAAGGGAGCAGCCAGATATTGGGTACAGGAAGAAATATAATTCAGCAATCTTGGTGTTTTGCGGAGATGCAAAGATGTCTGTGGTTGAATTTGATTTTTCGGAAAACATAAATTTTCAAATTCAAATTTAAACATGTGGATGTACCGCTATAGCTTATTGGGCAATGTTTATGTGCTCTACTAATCTTTAAGTTGACGCTGTACAAATCCCCATACAATTTGAGAAAGATATGAACCTTTCATTCCACTTTTCCCTTATCAATTTGTGGGTATTACCGGTAATACCTGGCAACCCAGGACAAACAGTATTTTGCCTTGATTGCGGCAAGCTCAAAGGATGCAGCCAGGTCTTATATACAGGGATAAATCATCCTCATCTTAATCACTTTCATCCTAATCACCACAACCACCATCCTCATCACCATAACCATCAACCTCATCATCAAAAACATCTTCCTCATCTTAATCACCTTCATCCTAATCACCACAACCATCATCCTCATCACCACAACCTTCAACCTCATCACCAAAACCATAAACCTCATCTTTATCACCTTCATCCTAATCACCACAACCATCATCCTCATCACCACAACCATCAACCTCATCACCAAAACCATAAACCTCATCTTTATCACCATCATCCTCATCACCACAACCGTCATACGTATCCTAATCACCATCATCCTCATCACCACAACCACCATCCTCATCACCGCAACCATCATCCTTATCACCATAACCATCATCCCCATCGTAATCACCATCATCCTCATCACCACAACCACCATCCTCATCACCGCAACCATCATCCTTATCACCATAACCATCATCCCCATCGTAATCACCATCATCCTCATCACCACAACCACCATCCTCATCACCGCAACCATCATCCTTATCACCATAACCATCATCCCCATCGTAATCACCATCATCCTCATCACCACAACCACCATCCTCATCACCGCAACCATCATCCTTATCACCATAACCATCATCCTCATCGTAATCACCATCATCCTCATCACCACAACCACCATCCTCATCACCGCAACCATCATCCTTATCACCATAACCATCATCCTCATCGTAATCACCATCATCCTCATCACCACAACCATCACACTCATCCTAATCACCATCATCCTCATCACCACAACCACCATCCTCATCACCGCAACCATCATCCTTATCACCACAACCATCATCCCTATCTTAATCATCCCCATCCTAATCACCACAACCATCATACTCACCACCACAACCATCACTCTCTTCACCACAAACCATCATCCTCATCTTAATCACCAGCATCCTCATCACCACAACCCTCATCCTCATCCTAATCACCAAAACCAACATCCTCATCTATACCACCATCATCCTCATCACCACAACCGTCATCCTCATCCTAATCACCATTATCCTCATCACCAAAACCAACATTCTCATCTTAAACACAACCATACTCACCACCACAACCACCATCCTCATCTTAATCACCTTCTGCTCATCTTAATCACCTTCTGCTCATCTTAATCACCTTCTGCTCATCTTAATCACCTTCTGCTCATCTTAATCACCTTCTGCTCATCTTAATCACCTTCTGCTCATCTTAATCACCTTCTGCTCATCTTAATCACCTTCTGCTCATCTTAATCACCTTCTGCTCAACTTAATCACCTTCTGCTCATCTTAATCACCTTCTGCTCATCTTAATCACCTTCTGCTCATCTTAATCACCTTCTGCTCATCTTAAACACCACCATACTCACCACCACAACCACCATCCTCATCTTAATCACCTTCTGCTCATCTTAATCACCTTCTGCTCATCTTAATCACCTTCTGCTCATCTTAATCACCTTCTGCTCATCTTGAACACCACCATACTCACCACCACAACCACCATCCTCATCTTAATCACCTTCTGCTCATCTTAATCACCTTCTGCTTATCTTAAACACCACCATACTCACCACCACAACCACCATCCTCATCTTAATCACCTTCTGCTCATCTTAATCAGGCTTACCCCCTCGTTTTACCGCTACCACTTCCCGAGACCTGCACACCGACCCTTCCGGAATTGTTATGGCGTTTTGCATCCTCCTGTGTCCATCCATACATGTAGGATACCCATAGAAAGTAGGATATCCATACAAAGTAGGATATCCATCCATATAAAGTAGGATATCCATTCATAAAAGTAGGATGTCCATAGCAAGTATGACATCCATCCATAAAAGTAGGATATCCATCCATAAAAGTAGGATATCCATCCATAAAAGTAGGATATCCATAACGGATAGGATATGTATCTATACCAAGTAGGATATCCATAACGGATAGGATATGTATCTATACCAAGTAGGATATCCATAACGGATAGGATATGTATCTATACCAAGTAGGATATCCATAACGGATAGGATATGTATCTATACCAAGTAGGATATCCATAACGGATAGGATATGTATCTATACCAAGTAGGATATCCATAACGGATAGGATATGTATCTATACCAAGTAGGATATCCATAACGGATAGGATATGTATCTATACCAAGTAGGATATCCATAACGGATAGGATATGTATCTATACCAAGTAGGATATCCATAACGGATAGGATATGTATCTATACCAAGTAGGATATCCATCCATAAAAGTAGGATATCCATAACGGATAGGATATGTATCTATACCAAGTAGGATATCCATAACGGATGGGATATGTATCTATACCAAGTAGGATATCCATCCAGGTGCCCACCTTGGCATTCAGCGATCTGAGCATCATCTCAACACCGCTTCCAGTCTTGCTACGCTTCCTTGTAGGGTCTGTAGAAGATGACACCTGGGGCACACACAAGTGGGAAGTTAGCCCCCACTTAAGTAAGCCCCCACTGAAGTTGAGGCTTTTTTGGGGGGGGGGGGGGGGGGGGGGGGGGGGGGGGGTAGGGTTTAGGGCTGAGTGGTTTAGGTTTAGAGAATAACAACTAGAGGAAGGCGTAGCATTGGTGTGGGCTGGTTAGTAGATATAGTGGTGGTGGGAGGCTTCCCTAATAGCACCAATGGAGACTGGTCTTTAGTAGAGGAACACCCCAGTTCCACTCCCATGTGGGCTGGTAAAGAGATATAGTTGTTTGGGGGCTTCCCTAATAGCACCAATGGAGACTGGTCTTTAGTAGAGGAACACCCCAGTTCCACTCCCATGTGGGCTGGTAAAGAGATATAGTTGTGTGGGGGGCTTCCCTAATAGCACCAATGGAGACTGGTCTTTAGTAGAGGAACACCCCAGTTCCACTCCCATGTGGGCTGGTAAAGAGATATAGTTTTGTGGGGGGCTTCCCTAATAGCACCAATGGAGACTGGTCTTTAGTAGAGGAACACCCCAGTTCCACTCCCATGTGGGCTGGTTAGGAGATATAGTTGTGTGGGGGGCTTCCCTAATAGCACCAATGGAGACTGGTCTTTAGTAGAGGAACACCCCAGTTCCACTCCCATATGGTCTGGTTAGGAGATATAGTTTAGCCAGCCGGGCACAATATTAGTACGACATTATTATACGACTCATACAGTTGATTGTACTGCGTACTATTACTCATATAAGATACAGTGCTTGCATACCCCTGTATACTACTATACCACTATGTCTCGCATATACGATCCTATTATACTAATATACTATTACATAACCAGATATAACACTATTATTCCATTAAACTATACATATATTATACAATACAATTATACTATATAATTATACTTTTTTGTTATACTGCAATAGTATTAGACTACTATACTATGTCATACTATATTAGTGCACTATTATATTATTATATTATTATACTTGTATACTATATATATATGTATAGTATTATACGTGTATACTATACGGTGGGTCATCAAAACGTTTGTGGGGAGGCACACGCTGTTAATCGTCTCTGATTTGGTCGTAGGCCCCGAAACCGTTGAAAAAAGTAAAAAGCGCCTGGGGGCTGAGATATGGGGGGTCCCAAAAGGGTGGTGTGTGTGTGGGGGGGGGGGGGGGGGGGGGGGGGGGGGGGTCGAGGCTGATCTCAGAATTTATTCACAACTTCTTCGTCTGTGGCCTGAAGCAAACGTGCCGCACATCAACAAAAACGCCTCGACGAAAGCGTTACAAATCTGCAGTCGTTGGTCAGGTATTCAGGGTTTAATTGGTGAATGTACTGGAAGGTACATCCAATCTGGACACCACCCATAACTTCACACCAGAGCCGAAGAGTTCCCGACTTAGCAGTTGGAAGCTCAAGCGGCAGGAATCTGCGCTTGTTTACAGCAACGGATGAAAAAAAAGTCTAAGGTCAGGGCCAGGGCTGGGGCCGAGGCTTGAGCAGCCCAGGCCAAATTGCCTACACTACAGCCGATGCGCCTTCCGCACCCGAGCCCTCAAGGACAACTTGCAACATCTGCAATGCCGTGGTACAGTGCCCCCCCCAGCATCAAGGCCAACCTTAAGTCGCACCAGGCCAGCAAGCAGTGCATGGCAGCCAAATAGTGTCATTTATGCAGGTGCAGGGTGGATTGAGGGGTGTTTCACTGCCTGAGGCTCCTTTGGCCCTACACTGTTGTATCTCATAAGACTCCTCTGACTGATGTTATTTATGAACTGCAGTTCCTAAAAAATGGAACTGCAGATGAAAATCACTAGTTGCAGCCTACCTCTTATTACCGGAATTGTGCGTGGGTGGTGGTGGTGGTTGGGCAGGGGTCGCTTATACATAAGCCAAACCACGATTTTAAGATGGCCAACTGATAGAGCTGGACGTGAGGGTCAGAATGCACCTAAATCTCATTACATAATTATTATTGGTGAGGAAGACATTGGCATTTTAAGCCAATGGGGGGTGGGGGTGGGGGTGGGGGGGGGGGGGCAAAACAAAACTTCTTGATGACCCCCTGGTACTATATATACTATATTATTATACTTGTTTACTAAATAAATTATATACTGAGCCCTTTTTCGCATAATATATCTTCTACATACATACCCTCTCATACTCTGTATTATTGTTAACTGACCCAAACTCACTGGTGGTGAAGATGGAAGCGGTACATTGTGTAGCATCTCCTCTGCCTTGTGGTTGTACTGCTGCATGACCTGCACATGGTGGGTGGGTGGGGGGGTGGGGGGGGGGGGGGGGGGGGGGAAGGAAAACACAAAAGAAACACCGAATAAACATAAACAAAACATAAACACGAACATGAACATACAGATATCAGGTGGATGTAGATGAAGATGAACATAAAAACATTAACATACATTAATAATAAAATAAAACGACAAACGTAAAAACATAAACATGAACATAATCATAAACATAAACATATCAGGTGGTTGTAGATGAAGATAAACATAAAAATATGAACATAAAATAATATTAAAATAAAAAGACAAGCGTAAAAACATAAACATGAACATAAACATAAACTTATCATGTAGATGTAGATGAAGATGAACATAAAAACATTAACATAAAAAGGTAAGCATTAAAACATAATCATGAACATAAACATATCAGGTGGATGTAATTGAAGATGAAGATGCAGAATTGCAATTCAAAATTCAAACATAGGCATGCATTTACATGTAATGTGCATCTACTGTACATATGTGAATTCAAATTCAGATGTAGCTCTAATTGAAAGGTGTAGGGGGGGGAGGGGGGGGGGGGGGGGGGGGGGGGGGGGGGATATAATGTAAGATTTGAATAATATAAAACCATATTTGATATAATTGAAAAAACAAACAACATATTTATCACCAATACAATTATCTGAACATCCACACTACACAGATACAAACAGATACCAGATGCAACCACTTAAACAGATACAGACAGATACCACATACAAACACACACTCAGAAACAAACAGATGCCAGATGCAACCACTTAAACAGATACAGACAGATACCACATACAAACACACACTCAGATACAAACAGATACCAGATGCAACCACTTAAACAGATACAGACAGATACCACATACAAACACACACTCAGATACAAACAAGGACCAGATGCAACCACTTAAACAGATACAGACAGATACCACATACAAACACACACTCAGATACAAACAGATGCCAGATGCAACCACTTAAACAGATTCAGACAGATACCACATACAAACACACACTCAGGTACAAACAGATACCAGATGCAACCACTTAAACAGATACAGACAGATACCACATACAAACACACACTCAGATACAAACAGATACCAGATGCAACCACTTAAACGGATACAGACAGATACCACATACAAACACACATTCAGATACAAACAAGGACCAGATGCAACCACATAAACAGATACAGACAGATACCACATACAAACACACACTCAGATACAAACAATGACCAGATGCAACCACTTAAACAGATACAGACAGATACCATATACAAACACACACTCAGATGCAAACAGATGCCAGATACAACCACTTAAACAGATACAGACAGATACCACATACAAACACACACTCAGATACAAAAAGATGCCAGATGCAACCAAGCATGTCCAGATGGTATCACAGGGTATGTATTACATGCTTGAATTACCTGATAGATCACGTATGTAATAGATATCCCGTGTGCATCAGTTATATATTCTGTATGAATTTTATGTTTGGATCACCCAATAGACATCCCGTTTGTATTAGATATTCTGTATGTATTAGCTGTTCTGTATGTTATCATGTATTAGATATTCTGTATGCATGAGATGTTCTGAATGTTATTAGATGTTCCGTTTGTTATTATGTATTAGATGTTCTGTATGTATTAGATGTTCTGTATGTTGTGCACGTCTTAGATATTCTGTATGTATGAGACGTTCTGTATGTTATTAGATGTTCCGTATGTTATTATGTATTAGATGTTCTGTATGTATTAGATGTTCTGTCTGTTATGAGATGTTCTGTATGTTGTGCACGTCTAAGATATTCTGTATGTATGAGATGTTCTGTATGTTATTAAGTATTGCTTGTTCTGCATGTATTATATATTTGAATCACCTGATAGATGTCACATATGTATTGGATGTGCTGTAAATATTAGATGTTCGGATCACCTGATAGATATCCCGTATGTATTGGATGTGCTGTAAATATTATATGTTTGGATCACCTGATAGATATCCCGTATGTAGTGGATGTATGAATCACCTGATAGATATCCCTTATGGATGCAACCTCCTTGTTGCTTAGGTTTGAGAGTAGCTCCTTACACCTGGGAAGGGTGTGTTGCTGAGGCTCCTGCTTTACCTCTTGTACCGCAAGTACTGTTTGTACAGCAAATACAAGCAATGCCATTAACATGGATGTTAACAAGCCCATGGTGAATTGAAGGGAATGTTAGGCTGGGAAAATTGATATCTATGGGATTTGGAGGAAAATATGGCATGGAAGGCTATAAATAAATAAAGCTGAGGATGCTAAGGAAGCTGGAGGAAAGGAGGAGAGGAATTTGTGACCGCATGTGATTGTATGGCAAGTAGGATGACACTAGGAATCCAAAGATGTGTCATAAAACATTGCTCATGCTGTGCATTCTCCAAGACCTGTGGAGCCCATGCTTAAAATGGAACTAGAATGGTGGTGGTCCCAGTATTGAGTCCAGTACGGCAACATGGTAGTGTAACCATCAGGTCAATGTAGCTGCCATCTGCTCTAATTAAGTGACTGGACTTGTTTCAGATCATCGTTTCAGATCGATCCGAGGGATTTGAGAAATCATCGAAATGGCGAGAGAAGGAGGCGGAACCGAAGCAAGAGGATGAGTTCGGATCGAATGACTGTTGGTTTCATCAAAACCAACACACACATCAATGTTGGGTCGGTCGGATCCTCATGGGCCATGGGCCACCCTGTTGGCCGATGTTCCCCGCTCCTAGTACGACACACCTCTATACAAACTCGAAACGATGCATTGGCAAGCTCGGCTTAGAGAAGCATTATTCACCATCGGATGGCGAGCAGCCATCATCCCATCCCCAGCGATCTAGATTGGGCTTTCTAGTTGACAGGCAGAAGCCATCGGGCCTGGAATTCCACCCCGTCCAACTTCGCAGCGCACTCCAGACGGCATGGTAAGCTTGGCCCGTAAGATTTTTGGTTAACGTTAGGGCAGTAAGAGTTTGAGTTTACTTTTGTCGCCAGAATTATAGTGTACATTACATAACAATTGTCAGAGGCAGACCAGTGTTGAACCTAGACAAGCCCACACCACATAGCCCACACCACATAGCAAATATGCTTATAGCCATGCTTATAAGACGCAAGGTGCCCTGGGTCCCATTATCTGAGTCAGGCAGTCTCTCTCTTCCTTCTCACCCCTCTCACAAGGTGTAACATATGTTACACATGTGTGCGTGCGTGTGTACATCAGGCTCATAGGGCGTGGCAGAACAATACAACTAACTAATTCATGCAATGTGTGTTTTGGTGTGTGTGTGTTTGTGCGAGTGTGTATATTGAAGAGTATATCAGGCGCGTGCCGTGTGGCAGTACGATACAACAAATTCATGCAGGGCAAAGCTCTGGTAGCCTCTGACTTGTTTCTTATCCACAGTGTGGTCTTAGCCGACCTTGAAGCTATACCCCCTTGTTTCCTTATTTCTTTCCTTCCTGTGGGTTTCTATTGAAGCTGTACCCCCTTATTTCTTTATATCTTTCCTTCCTGTGGGTTTTTCATCCAGCCAGCCAGCCAGTCAGCCAATCAGTAAATCAGACAGTTAGCCAGCAAGTCAGTCAGTCAATGAGTCAGTTAGACAGTCAGTCAGTCAGTCAGTCAGTCAGACAGACAGACAGACAGTCAGAAAGTCAAACAGAAAGTCAAACAGTCAGTCAGTCACTCAGTCAGTCAGTCAGTGAGAGAGTCAACCAGTCAGCCAGTCACTCAGTCAGGCAATCAGTCAGTCAGTCAGTCAGTCAGTCAGTCAATCAGTCAGTCAGTGAGTCAAATAGTCATTCAATCAGTCAGTTAATCAGTCAGCCAGCCAGATAATTAGTCAGTCAATTAAACAATCAGTCAGTCAATTAGACAGTCAATCAGTCAATCAATTAGACAATCTGTCAGTCAGTCAATCATTCAATCAGTCAGTCAGTCAGTCAGACAATCAGCAAGTCATCCAGCCAGATAGTCAGCCAGTCAGTCAATCAGTCAGCAAGTCAGTCAATCAGTCATTTAAACAGTCAGTGAGTCAGTCAATCAGTCACCAAGTCAGTCAATCAGTCATTTAAACAGTCAGGAGTCAGTCAATCAGTCAGCAAGTCAGTCAATCAGTCATATAAACAGTCAGCAAATCAGTAAATCAGTCAGCAAGTCAGTCAATCAGTCATTCAATCAGTCAGTCAGTCGATCAGATAGTCAGCCAGTCAACCAGACAATTGGCCAGTCATCCAACCAGTTAGTCAGTCAGTCAGTCAATCAGTCAGCCAGGCAGTCAGTTGGTCAATCAGCCAGTCAGTCAATTAGTCAGTCAGTCAGTCAACCTTTCAGTCAGTCAGTTAGTCAGTCAGTCATTCAGTCAGTCAATCAGTCTGTTAGCCAGTCAGTCAATCAGTAAATCAGCCAGCCAGTCAGTCAGACAGTCAGTCAAATCAGTCAGTCAGTCAGTCAATCAGTCAGCCAGCCAGCCAGTCAGTCAGTCAGTCAGTCAGTCAGTCGGTCAATCAGTCAGCCAGTCTGTCAGCCAGCCAGTCAGTCAGACAGTCGGTCAAATCAGTCAGTCAGTCAGTCAATCAGTCAGCCAGTCAGTCAGTCAGTCAGAGTCAGACAGACAATCAGCCATGCATCCAGCCAGTTAGTCAGTCAGCTGGTCAGTAAATCAGTCATTCAGTCAGTCAGTCAGTCAGTCAGAGTCAGACAGACAATCAGCCAGTTAGTCAGTCAGCTGGTCAGTAAATCAGTCAGTCAGTCAGTCAGTCAGTCAGCCAGTCAGTCAGTCAGTCAGTCAGCCAGTCAGTCAGTCAGTCAGCCAGTCAGTCAGCCAGTCAGTCAGTCAGTCAGTCAGTCGATCAGTCAGTCAGTCAGTCAGTCAGTCGATCAGTCAGTCAGTCAGTGAAAAAGTATGCGTATTATATAATGTTGGATCATGTATTATTTAAATGCTGTGTCCCTCCCTTACTCTCCTCTCTGTCTTAACCAGGGGAAGGAGCTCCAAAGTGCTATTGTCCTTGCCAAGGAACATATACAGAATATCGATACGGCCCTAGTCTATCGCCACAGTCGAATCCCAAACTTCCTCACACTATTTTTGGCGGAGCCCCCCCTTCTGGGGGGCTGGAGCCCCCAGTGTAAGCCATTTGTCCGTCCGTCCATCTGACCGTGATGAAGCCCGACACGTCAGCCAATGGCCTCGAAACTAACTCGCTTCCGTTGCCACCTGTCGCTCCCTCGCGATCACTCTCCGCCATTTTTTAGCGTTGCAGGCGACGCTGCATCAAACCTGTCCTCTCTGTCTTACCCAGGAGGAGGAGCTACGAAGTCACAGCTTTTATTTATTTAATGCCAGAGTTTAAATTGTAATTTAATTAGCTCATTTAATTTGAACTGTAAGCCTGTCCCTCCCCAGATTTTCTTTCTCTCTGCCTCACCCAGGAGGAGGAGCTCCAAAGTGCTATTGCCCTTGACAAGGAACAGATATGGGAAATTGGCACGCCCCTGGTCTATTGCCACAGTTGAATTCCAAGCCTCCTCACATTTTCTTTAACTGTATCCCACCCAGGAGGAGGAGCTCCAAAGTGCTATTGCCCTTTACAAGGAACAACTAGAGGAAATTGACGTGGCCCTGGCTGATGATCCAGACAATGAAGAGTTGCTGACGGTGCGAGGTCTTGCACATGAATTTGAATATGGTGGTGATGATAATGATGTGGATGATGATTTGATGAATATGGTGGTGATAGTAATGATGAGGATGAGGATGAATTGAAAAGTGTGTTGTACGTATGTTACAGTCCAGGGATAGCAAAGTGCTATTGCCGTCTACAAGGAACAGATGGGGGGGTTTGAAGCGGTGTTGGGTGATGATGCAGACAATGAAAAGTTGCAGACGGGGAGAAGCCTTGCACATGAATTGATGCATTTAAATGTGTGTCGTACGCATGTTACAGTCCAGGGGTAGCACAGTGCTATTGACGTTTACAAGATACAGATAGTGGAGTTTGATGCAGCGTTTGCTGATGAAAGCAACCCTAAACCCTAAACCCAGGCCATGAGGAGTTGCAAACGGTGAGAGATCATGCACATGAATTGACTAATTGAAAAGTGTGTAGTGTGTATTTTATAGTCCAGGGGTAGCAAAGTGTTATTGCCGTCTACAAGGAACAGATGGGGGATTTTGATGCGGCATTGGGTGATGATGCAGACAAAGGAGAGTTGCTGACGGTGAGAGGTCATGCACATGAATTGATGAATTGAAAAGTGTGTTGTTTGTGTGTTACAGTCCAGGGGTGGCGAGGTGCTCATGCCGTTTACAAGATACAGATAGTGAAAATTGACTGAGCGTTTGCTGATGATAGTAACCCTTCACCCTAAACCTAGGCCATGAGGAGTTGCAAACAGTGAAAGGTCATGCACATGAATTGATGAATTGAAAAGTGAGTAGTACGTATGTTACAGTCCAGGGGTAGCAAAGTGCGATTGCCGTCTACCAGGAACAGAAGGGGGAGTTTGACGCGGCGTTCGGTGATGATGCAGACAATGAAGAGTTTCTGACGGTGCAAGGTCATGCACATGAATTGATGGATCGAAAAGTGTGTTGTATTTATTTTACAGTCCAGGGGTATCAAAGTGTCGTTGCCGACTACAAGGAGCAGATGGGGGAAATTGGCACGACCCTGCAAATTTACCCCGCCACACACACCCCACACCCATCTACCCCACGCAAATAACCCCCCCACATATATCCTGCCACCCCCAGGTTCGCAAGGAACTGAATGATGCTCTGACAGAGACAGCTCTGACATGAACTGAATGATGCTCCGACAGAGACAGCTGCATGGCTTGAGCGACCATCTATTCCCTCCACACATATAACATTCACGCACATCCAACCCTCAAACAAATCTACCCCCACCACACACACCCCCACCCCCACCTATCTCCTGCCACCCCCAGGTCCGCAAGGAACTGAATGATGCTCTGACAGAGACAGCTGCGGTGGTGGAGGAGAGTTTCAAGACATCAACAGAGGCACCAGAACCAGATGGTTTGAATGCTGCCGAAGGTTTGACTTCTGCTGCTGCCGATGCCGATGCCGAGGGTTTGACTGCTGCCGATGCAGCTGCCGAAGGTTTGACTGCTGCTGATGCAGCTGCCAAAGGTTTGTCTGCTGCCTATACTGCTGCCTTGGGTTTGACTGCTGCTGATGCAGCTGAAGGTTTGACTGCTGCCTATACTGCTGCCTTGGGTTTGACTGCTGCTGATGCAGCTGCCGAAGGTTTGTCTGCTGCCGATGCTGCCGAAGGTTTGACTGCTGCCTATACTGCTGCCTTGGGTTTGACTGCTGCTGATGCAGCTGAAGGTTTGACTGCTGCCGCTGCCGATGCCGAAGGTTTTACTGCTGCCTATACTGCTGCCTTGGATTTGACTGCTGCCAATGCAGCTGCCGAAGGTTTATCTGATGCCGATGCTGCCGATGGTTTGACTGCTGCTGATGCTACCAACGGTTTGTCTGCTACCATTGCAGGTGCCGAAGGTTTGTCTGCTGCCGATGCGGCTGCCTCGGGCTTGATGGCTGCGGCTGCGGCGGCTGACGCTGCAACAGCGGCCTGCCTCCGTGAGGATAGTTACGAGCTCCAGGCGGAGGGTGAGGGGCCTAGCAAGCTGCCTAGGTTGACCATCACTGGAAAGCATGCGTTAGAGCAAGATGCAGAGGTAGGCGCAGGAGAAGTACAGTGGTTATAAAGTTTGTATGGTTATATACGAGTGCATATCAGGATTGTGCCTCTACCACCACCACAACCACCACCACAACCACCACCACCACCGGGGAAGGTTCAGGCAGGAAATGCAGCCTGCCTTCGTGTGGGTGGTTACGAGCTCCGGGCGGAGGGTGGGGGGCCTAGCAAGCTGCCTAGGCTGACCATCACTGGCAAGCATGCGCTAGAGCAAGACGCAGAGGGAGGCGCAGTGAAAGAACAATGGTTTTTAAGGATGTTTGGTTATATATGTGTGCATATCAGGATTGTGCCACTACCACTACCTCCACCACCACCACCACCACCACAACCACCACAACCACAACCACCACTGGGGAAGGTTCAGGCAGGAACTGCAGCCTGCCTTCATGTTGGTGTTTACGAACTCCAGGCGGAGGGTGGGGGGCCTAGCAAGCTGCCTAGGCTGACCATCACTGGCAAGCATGCGCTAGAGCAAGATGCTGAGGGAGGCGCAGGAAAAGGACAGGAAGAGGTGTATGTAGGGAACGGCAAAATGATACCATATGATATCATGGCATCATATGATATCATATGATGACGGCAGTCTGACTAGGCTAAAGTTACCATTTATATACAGTATCATATGATGCACTTTGTATGATATCATATGATATCATTCTCGCCTTTGGTCAACATCATATGATATGCCCGTCCCTGGGTATATGGGGGGGCAGGGGGGGCACAGGAGAATGTGGTATAAGAAAGGCCAGTGGTGGCACAGACCCCACACAGTTGGCTACCCCTGGACTGTAGCATGGACAAGCCTCACACACCCCATACGCCCCATATGCCCCATACACACCATATGCCCCGGACACACCATACACACCATACGCCCCCCACCCACCCTACGCCCCATACACACCATACGCCCCATACACACCATATGCCCCGGACACACCATACACACCACACACACCATACACACCACACACACCCTACGCCCCATACACACCATACGCCCCATACACACCATATGCCCCGGACACACCATACACACCACACACACCATACACACCACACACACCCTACGCCCCATACACACCATACGCCCCATACACACCATATGCCCTGGCAACACCATACACACCACACACACCATACGCCCCATACACACCATACGCCCCATACACACCATACGCCCCATACACACCATATGCCCTGGCAACACCATACACACCACACACACCATACGCCCCATACACACCATACGCCCGAGACACTCCACACCCCGGACACGCCATACAGACCATGCACACCATACGCCCCATACACACCACACACACCATACACACCATGCACACCATATGCCCCATACACACCACACCCCGGACACACCATACATACCATACGCATTATACACACCATACGCCCCATACACACCATACGCCCCATACACACCATTCGCCCCATACACACCATACGCCCCATACACACCATACGCCCCATACACACCATACACACCATGCACAGCATATGTTCTATACACACCATATGCCCCATACGCCCCATAAGCACTGCACACACCATAAGCACCGTACACACCATGCACACCATATGCCCCATACGCCCCATAAGCACTGCACACACCATAAGCACCGTACACACCATGCACACCATATGCCCCATACGCCCCATAAGCACTGCACACACCATAAGCACCGTACACACCATGCACACCATATGCCCCATACGCCCCATAAGCACTGTACACACCATAAGCACCGTACACACCATGCACATTATATGCCCCATGCAAACCATACAAACCGTGCACACCATACACACCATGCACACCATATGCCCCATAAGCACTGTACACACCATGCACACCATACGCCCCACACACACCGTACGTCCCATGCACACCATGCACACCATAGGCCCCAACCATAGGCCCCAACACCCTGTACTCACCATACACTCCATACACCTTACACACACCATTCACGAGCCTCACACATACCATGGGCCCCATACACCCCGTACTCACCATACACCAGAACATACCTTGTACCCCATATATGTACGTTACTGCCCAGGGGTAGCAACATAAGCTAAATATCTAAGGGCCGAATACATACATTTAGGCTAAATACACCAATTTGATTATGAATTGTTACGTGGTTCTTCAGCCAACTCTGGGCTTCCCACCGTCTGCTAATTCCAAGTCCCCCCCCCCCCCCCCCCCCCCCCCCCCCCCCCCCCTTCCCCCCCTCGCCCCGTGCGATACCCACAGAGACCAGGGAGCACACTAAGCTGCTTAGGCAGTTTAAGTAATTTCTTAACTTGGTCTAAATACACAAAAATATGCCATACGCAGCCCGATCCTGGAGCCCCTCAGACAAAATACCCAATACTCCATACCCCATACTTGCTCTAAATACCCCATACCCCATGCGCAGCCCAATCACGGCGCCTGTTGGACTAAATACCCAATACCCCAAACCCCAGACCCCATACTTGGTCTAAATACCCCATGCCCCATGCTTGGTCAAAATACACGATACCCCATACCCCATACCCCATACCCCATACCCCATACCTCATACCCCATACACAGCCCAATCCTGGAGCCCCAGCAGCTGCGCAGGAGCCTGGAGCCCGTTGGACTAAACCCCCAATTCACCATACCCCATACCCCATACTTGGTCTAAATATCCCATGCCCCATGCTCGGTCTAAATTCACAATACCCCATACCACACACCACATACTTGTTATAAATACCCTATACACCATACACCATACACCATACACCATGCCCATGCTCGGTTTAAATACCCCATACCCCGTACCTCATACCCCATACCCCATACCCAATACCCCATACCCCATACCCAATACCCCATACCCAATACCCCATACCCAATACCCTTTACCCCATACCCAATACCCAATACCCCATACCCAATACCCCATACCCTATACCCCATACCCCATACCCTATACCCCATACCCTATACCCCATACCCTATACCCCGGACCCCATACCCCAGACCCCATACTTGGTCAAAATACACAATACCCCATACCCCATACCTCATACACAGCCCAATCCTGGAGCCCCAGCAGCTGCGCAGGAGCCTGGAGCCCGTTGGACTAAATACCCAATTCACCAAACCCCATACCCCATATTTGGTCTAAATACCCCATGCCCCATGCTTGGTCAAAATACACAATACCCCATGCCCCATACCCCATACCTCATACCCCATACACAGCCCAATCCTGGAGCCCCAGCAGCTGCGTAGGAGCCTGGAGCCCGTTGGACTAAACCCCCAATTCACCAAACCCCATACCCCATACTTGGTCTAAATATCCCATGCCCCATGCTCGGCCTAAATACACAATACCCCATACCACACACCACATACTTGGTATAAATACCCTATACACCATACACCATACACCATACACCATACACCATACACCATGCCCATGCTCGGTCTAAATACCCCATACCCCATACCCCATACCACATACCCAATACCACATACCCAATACCCCATACCCAATACCCCATACCCAATACCCCATACCCAATACCCCATACCCCATACCCCATACCCAATACCCCATACCCAATACCCCATACCCAATACCCCATACCCAATACCCCATACCCAATACCCTTTACCCCATACCCAATACCCCATACCCAATACCCAATACCCAATACCCCATACCCTATACCCCAGACCCCAGACCCTATACCCCAGACCCTATACCCCAGACCCTATACCCCAGACCCCAGACCCCAAACCCCAGACCCCATACTTGGTCAAAATACACAATACCCCATACCCCATACCTCATACACAGCCCAATCCTGGAGCCCCAGCAGCTGTGCAGGAGCCTGGAGCCCGTTGGACTAAATACCCAATTCACCAAACCCCATACCCCATATTTGGTCTAAATATCCCATGCCCCATGCTTGGTCTAAATACCCAATACACCATACACCATACAACATATACCATACACCATACACCATACACCATACACCCTATGCAGCCCAATCCTGGAGCCCCAGCAGCTGCGCAGGAGCCTGGACGTGGCTACCGCAATAATGTTCGCATCCATCCAAACAACAGGTACCTCACTTGCAATCATCTGAGATAATCACAGGGGCTCATTTTAATTCCTTTTTTAATTATTTAATATTCTTTTCCAGAAGTACCTAATCCCCCTGAACGCCCTAATTACGCGAGTACTGATTAAGGGATTACTAATAACTGGATTACTAATTATGGGATTACTAATTACTGGATTACTAATTACGGTATTACGGAGTACGGGACAAGAGTGTGGGACAGAGCCGTGCAACTTTTAGAATGTTTGATTCCAAATTCTGAGTTGATCATATTGCAAATGTGTCATAGGTGCCCATTTTTAGGTGCCCATTTCTAGGTGCCCATTTTTAGATGCCCATTTCTAGGTGCGCATTTTTAGGTGCCCATTTTTAGGTGCCCATTTTGTAGGTGCCCATTTCTAGGTGCCCATTTCTAGGTGCCCATTTTTAGGTGCGGTGTGTGTTTTTATGTCCATTGCGTCGCAGGACGCAGGCTATATAATTGGTTGCATCTCAGGCAGCAGAGCTGGAGGTCCTCAAGTAGGATCTCATAGTATCTCCATAGGTGTCTAATTATTGGCCTTTTGGGACAGACGGTTTTGACCATGGACTCCAGTCCAGTGAAAACAAAAAAATGCTACAAAGTTGCTGAACCACATCACCTCAACATATAAATACTTGGATTTGGGTATACTCAGGGTTTGTGAACCAGATGAAGTAAACCTTTTTATTTTTTTCACCATGGGGTTGCCTAATTCAGGACAGATTTTACACAAATGTGGGACGGAGCCAAACGAAGTCAATTTTAATTTTTTGAAAATTGAATTAGGTAGGCCTATTTTTCACATCTTCCCTTACAAGTCCTTGGCACAGCAGGTTGTGGAAGATACTGTGCAGGCAGTACAGGCTGTACAAAGCCAAACATCACTGAGTATTTGCACGTTTTGGGCCAATTTAGGAGTCCCTAATTATGTTACAAGCTGCACAGCCGCAACAGCATCGTTTTTTGTCTTCGTCTTTTCAGCAAAGGGTGCGGAATCACTTTTCGAACATTTTTGAAATTTCAAATTTCAAATTTCAAATCCCACTTTCAAGAAATATTCAAGAAACAAAAGCCGAGGCTAATGCGCAGCCTCCGACCTTGCCGTAGGGGCTAGATATGCCTTTCGTCCCGCGGAAACTTGATTCGCGATAGCTCGCGCGACCTCGTATTTGACACGAATTGGATTTGTCCCAAAATATTTCGTACATCTCGTGTACTGCCAACTGCCTGCCGGCCTGGGTTGCTCATCGGAACAAAAAATAGCTGCGCATCTAGCTGAAACACTCACGAGAAACGCTATCTACTCAAAATTCGATTCCGAGCATTTTGGGGTGTGTACGGCTCTGTCCCACACTCTTGTCCCGAATTAGGGCGTTTAGGGGATTAGGCACCTATGGAGATAATAAATAATAAAATGACAAATAATAAAGTAATAAAATAACAAATAATAAAATAATACAGATGTTAGCCCGTGTTAGTTAGGTGTCATCGACATTCCGTCCGTTCGACGTGCCCATTATAATATGTAATGGTTTTATGGGAAAGAACATAAAGTGTATTAAGTTCAAAGGGCTGTAAAGTTCTTCGAAAGGAAAAGTTCAAATGACCAGTTGGGCTTCTCCGCTTGGGAGCGTAGCTACCATTCATCTCACCGTTTGGACGAATGGCTCAGTGGTAGAGCTTGTTGAACGAAGGAGGTGCTGGGTTCGAATCCCTACGGGTGTGCTACAGTGTTAGCGGTCGCTGTCAACTGCCATGGTAGCTTGGTCCAGGTAAAGTAGCAGCCCGTTCCCTCCCGCCGTAAAACGGTGCTCCCTTAATACCACACTAACCGCTATCATCACCTCCATTCATCTCACACATGCGCACTTCCGCCATGCCATCGCATCGCCTTCATCATTGCTGGCAGCCAGTTATCGCGAGTTATTTTCTTTCTTTGGACCTTCATGGCCATTACATCTCCCTGTACGCTCTCGCCCTTGCACCACTGACTGCGCAAGAAGAAGAAACTGCAGGTTGCCCGGGGTTTACGGGTATTTGAAGGCGTCCTGCGGAATTCTGCGTCGCGCGTCTGAATACTCCATTTCTCCCACTACTGTGTGGGAAATACAGCATGCAGCTTTGCAATTGCGCATGTCCAGTGTTCCAAGCGGTTGACACAAACTGATCTACTACCGACATAACGACTGCATATGCGACAGGTCCCGTGAAAGCAACCTTACCACAAGTCAAACCGTACACACCATACACCCCGTAACACAAGTCGACAACCTTAACACAAGTCAACCCGTACACACCATACACCCCGTAACACAAGTCGACAACCTCAACACAAGTCAACCCGTACACACCATGCACACCATACATCTCGCACACATCATACACACCATACACCCCGTTCACACCATACACCCCGTACACACTATACACCCTTAACACAAGTCAACAATCTGAACACGTGTTAACAACATTAAAAACACCCAAAGTTGGCACCAAGGCATTTGTCAGCCCACTGACCTAGTGTTTACTCGCTGCGTGCTGTGCGCTCAGCATCAGGTGTTTGTCTTAGCACCTTTTTGTCGGCCAGGGCCGACCAAAGAAAATAAAGTATTCAATATACTGATGAACTGAACCTCAACTGAACCCCATGATCAGATACTACCGTGAGGAGCCTGACTTCACTGCCTTGGCTGTCCATTACCCAATTGCACCCCACCTGAACCAACCTATGACCCCATGCGCAATACAACTACCGTGATGAGCTGATTCACTGCCTTTGCTGTCCATTACCATGTACCCCAACTGAAACCCCACTGACCCATGATCATATACTAAAACCGTGGAGCCTGACTTCACTGCACTGTCCCCCCCCCCCCCCCAGCCAGCCTTGGCTGTCCATTACCCAATTGTACCCCAACTGAACCCCAACTGAACCCCATGATCAGATACTACCGTGAGGAGCCTGACTTCACTGCCTTGGCTGTCCATTACCCAATTGTACCCAACTGAACCCCAACTGAACCCCATGATCAGATACTACCGTGAGGAGCCTGACTTCACTGCCTTGGCTGTCCATTACCCAATTGTACCCCAACTGAACCCCAACTGAACCCCATGATCAGATACTACCGTGAGGAGCCTGACTTCACTGCCTTGGCTGTCCATTACCCAATTGTACCCCAACTGAACCCCAACTGAACCCCATGATCAGATACTACCGTGAGGAGCCTGACTTCACTGCCTTGGCTGTCCATTACCCAATTGCACCCCAACTGAACCCCAACTGAACCCCATGATCAGATACTACCGTGAGGAGCCTGACTTCACTGCCTTGGCTGTCCATTACCCAATTGTACCCCAACTGAACCCCAACTGAACCCCATGATCAGATACTACCGTGAGGAGCCTGACTTCACTGCCTTGGCTGTCCATTACCCAATTGTACCCCAACTGAACCCCAACTGAAACCCCATGATCAGATACTACCGTGAGGAGCCTGACTTCACTGCCTTGGCTGTCCATTACCCAATTGTACCCCCAACTGAACCCCACTGAACCCATGATCAGATACTACCGTGAGGAGCCTGACTTCACTGCCTTGGCTGTCCATTACCCAATTGTACCCCAACTGAACCCCAACTGAACCCCATGAATCAGATACTACCGTGAGAGCCTGACTTCACGTGCCTTGGCTGTCCATTACCCAATTGTACCCCAACTGAACCCCAACTGAACCCCATGATCAGATACTACCGTGAGGAGCCTGACTTCACTGCCTTGGCTGTCCAGTACCCCAACCTTGCAAAGTTTGTGAGCAAGGGACCAGGTATGTTGGTGTATTGGTGTGTTGGTTTGTTCAGGTGTTTGTTTATTTTAGTGCTTGTTTGTCCTGGTGTTGTTTTTTGGGGTGTTGGCTGTCCAGTACACCAACCTTGCTCCGTTTGTGAGCAGAGGAACAGGTGTGTTGGATTTTTGTTTGTTTTTTAGTTGTGCAAGGATTTTCACCCAAGGAGGTGAGTCTCGGGACACGAGCCAGCAACACCGAGAATTCAGTTCGAATGGCGTTGCCACTACTACAAAAGAGTAGGCACTCTTAGGGTCGATGGGAGACATGGACCCTCGATCAAACAAACATGCTCCTCTATCCCTATTGACCACAGCAGACAAGCTCCTGGCCATAATCGTTAGAAGTGTTAGGTGTGTTGGGGTGTTGGCTGTCCAGAACCCCAAGCTTGCATCGTTTGTGAGCAAGGGACCAGGTTTATTGCACTGTTGGTGTATTGGTGTGTTAGGGTGTCGATTTGTTCAGGTGGTGGTTTGTTCCAATGTTGGTCTGTTGGGGTGTTGGCTGTCCAGAACCCCAACCTTGCATCGTTTGTGAGCAAGGGACCAGGTTTATTGGTGTATTGGTGTGTTGGGGTGTCGATTTGTTCAGGTGGTGGTTTGTTCCAATGTTGGTCTGTTGGGGTGTTGGCTATCCAGAACCCTAACCTTGCACCCCCAACCTTGCATCAAGAGGGTGAGGGTGAGATTGATGGTGGCAGCGGGTGGGTGGCAGCGGGTGGGAGATGGGTGGGCGGGTAGGGGGAGGCGAACATGGGGAAGTGGTCTGAAAGAAGCAAGAGTAGGGCCTGTTAATTGTGATGAAGAGGGTGATGGTGAGATTGATGGTGGCTGGTATGTGGAGGTTGCATGTTGATATCCATGTACATCCCCACTTCCAAACCCCACACCCACCACACTTACCTTACACCATACAACAATTACACCTACAACCCCATCTCTTCACCCCACCTCCCACACTTACACAACACACAAACTTACAAAACCACCACCCACACCCACACCCTCACCCCCCACATCCCACACTACACCCCATCCCCACACTTACACTTACAAAAACCCACGTTCAACCCCACACACCACACTTACAACCCACACCCCAACCCACATACCACACGTACTACCCACACCCCACTTACACTTCATTCACCCCCACCCTCACCCCACACAATCCCCACACGTAACACGCCACACCCACACCCCTCACCACATCCCACACTTACACTTACAGTAAACACCCTCAAACCCACACCCCACCATTCCTTACAAACCCCACCCACTATGACAACCCACCACCCGCACCCACACCTTCACACTTCACTCTTACCCACCCCACACCCCACAGTCCTCCCCACACTTACAACCCACACCCACACCCACATCTCACACTACACCCACACCCCACCACCCCACACTTACACTACAACCCACACCCACACCCCACACTTACAAACAACACCCACACCCACACCCCTCACCCAGCATCCCCACTTACAACTTACACCCACACCTCACCCCACATCCCACACTTACATACAAACCCACCACACCCCAACCCCACCTTACAACACCCCCACCCCACACTTACACGCACACCCCACACTTACACTTACACAACACCACACCCTCACCCCAACAACACCCCACACTTACACAACACACAACCCTCACCCACAATCCCACAGCTTACAACCCACACCCCACACTTACAACCCACACCCCACACTTGCACGCACACCCCACACTTACTCTACTCTTACAAACCCACCCCCTCAGCCCCACACCCCACACTTACACACACACCCCCTCACCCCACACCCCACACTTACACCCACACCCCACACTTACACCCACACCCCACACTTACACGCACACCCCACACTTCAACGCACCCACCCACACCCGCACCCCACCCCCATCACGTTACACACATGCCCCCTCACCCCCATCCCACACTTACACACACACACCACACTTCCACCTTACCCACCACCCCACACTTACCAACCCACAAAACACCCAACTCCTTACACTGACAACAACCCACACCCTCCCCCCACCGCCCCACACTTACACCCACCCTCACCCTAACATCCCGATCCCACACTTACACTTACACCCACATTTACGCCCACACCCTCACCCCTCACCCGACACCCACACCCTCTGACTACCACAATGTATTGCCTGTTTCACTGGTCCTTCCCCCATTTGTCCCATCCCATTCATCTGCCTCACCCTTTTGCTACAGACGGGCATGCTCACTTTGATAACACCAACTGGAAGGGCACCAAGGCACTGACTGCCATACTGTTGTACTCTGAATTCTGAGTCATATAGTGACTTTTTCCCCTGTCCTTCCCCCTTTGTCCCATCTCATTTACTTGTCTTTCCTTTTTGGTACAGATGGTCATGCTGACATTGACTGCACCAGCTGAAACTTTTGCACTCTGACTGCAAGATCAACGTATTGCCTGTTTCACTGGTCCCCCCCCCACCCAACCCCACCCACCCACCCCACCCAACCCAACCCCACCCCACCCCCTTGTTCCCACCCCATTCATCTGTCTCTTCTTTCGCTACAGATGGGCATGCTCACTTGTCCTTTCCCCTTTTGCCCCATCTCATTTATCTGTCTCACCCTTTTGCTACAGACAGGCGTGATCACTATGACTACACCAGCTGGGAGGGCACCAAGGTTCTGACGGCCACACTGTTGCACTCTAAATCCAATTCATATAGTGACTATTTCCCTTGTCCTTCCCCCTTTTGCCCCATCTCATTTATCTGCCTCACCCTTTTGTTACAGACGGGCGTGATCACTTTGACTACACCAGCTTGGAGGGCACCAAGACACTGACGGCCACACTGACGCAATCTGAATCCAAGTCATACTGTGACTATTTCCCTTGCCCTTCCCCCTTTTGCCCCATCTCATTTACCAGTCTTTTCTTTTTGCTACAGACTAGCGTTCTCACTTTGACTACACCAGCTGGGAGGGCACCAAGACTCTGACTGCCACGCTGTTGCACTCAGAATTTGAAATCAATGTATTGCCTGTCTCACTTGTCCTCCTCCCCCTCTTTTATCCCATCCCATTCATCTGTCTTTCTCTTCTGCTACAGATGCTCACTTTGACTACACCAGCTGGGTGGGCACACTGTTGCACTCTTGCTTTGAGATCAATTTATTGCCTGTTTCACTTGCCCTCCCCACCACCCACCCACCCCTTTTATCCCATCCCAAACATCTGTCTCGCCCTTATGCTACAGACGGGCGTGCTCACTTCGACTACACCAGCTGGAAGTGTTGCACTCAGAATTTGAGATCAATGTATTGCCTGTTTCAATTGCCCTCCCCACCACCCACCCACCCACCCCTTTTATCCCATCTCAAACATCTGCCTCGCCCTTCTGCTACAGACGGGCATGCTCACTTCGACTACACCAGCTGGAAGGGCACCAAGACACTGACGGCCACACTGTTGCACTCAGAATTTGAGATGAATGTATTGCCTGTTTCACTTGCCCTCCCCACCACCCACCCACCCACCCCCTTTATCCCATCCCAAACATCTGTCTTTCTCTTATGCTACAGACGGGCGTGCTCACTTTGATTACACCAGCTGGGAGGGCACCAAGACTCTGACTGCCACACTGTTGCACTCTGACTTTGGGGTGGAGTGGTCCCTGCCTGAGGGCCACCTAGTGCCACCAGTGACCAACAGGGCCAACTACATACACTGGCTCAATGACTTGCTCCTGCTGTCCAGCCCGTCAGGTAAAACAATGTAACTGATGATCATAAATATAGAGCTTTTACTACAGCAGATTATTATTCAATAATCATAAATAATAATCATAATAATTATTATTATTATTATTATAATAATAATAATAATAATGATAATAATAATAATAATAATAATAATAATACACCAAAATGACTTACCCCCCTGAACATGACTGCTGCACAGGTCTTGAGACTCCCAGGGGTCTAGACATTGGCTGCGGGGCGAACTTTATCTACTGCCTTCTTGGAGCTGCAGTATATGGCTGGGAGATGGTGGGAGCTGATGTCACAGGTGGGAGTGTGGGGATGTGAGTGGTACGCAGCTGATATGTGCTAGGGCTAGGGCTAGGGCACTATTGCTAGGGCTAGGGCAAAGGGCAACTAGTGCTAGGGCAAAGGAGGTCTGGCAGGCTAGGGTAGGGGTGTGGACTGGGTGTGGTTGTGAGGGGGGTAGGGGTAGTATGGATGGGAGATGGTAGGGGCTGATGTCACAGGTGGGAGTGTGGGAGAAGTTACAGTGTGTAAAGAAAGTTACAGGGTGCATTCGTGTGGAACTAGTGTATGGCTGGGAGATGGTGGGAGATGGTGTCACAGTTATGAGTGGGGCAGAAGTTACATGGTGTAGAGGAAGTTACAGGGTGCATTCGTGTGGAACTAGTGTATGGCTGGGAGATGGTGGGAGATGGTGTCACAGGTGGGAGTGTGGGAGAAGTTGTATGGTATGGAGTGAGTTACATGGTATGGAGAGAGTCTTTGTGTGGAACAAGCCCCTTTCAGCGAATCGATTTGTCTAGTGGTACACCAAATTGCTTTGAGGATGCAGGGTTGGGGGTTCGAATCCCCTTACGGTCGCCCTGAGCGATGCAGGTCGTTGTCAACCGCGATGGTAGCTTGTCCAGTTGAGGTAGAAGACCGCTCTCTACCCGTGTACGACGGGGTCCCTTACTACCACGCCTCATCAGGCGTTATCATTACCTTGGTGTGGAACTAGTCCATAGCTGGAAGATGGTAGGAGCTGATCTTGCAGGTATGAGTGGGGCAAATGTTACTGGGTGTGGAGTGAGTCTGTGTGTGCATGTGCACATGCACACACAGACACACATGTTTGACTTGTCTTATGTGCTGCCCTGCCCTCCTGTAGACTCTGCCTTAGAATGGTCCCAGCGGCACATTGACCTCAACCCACAGCTAGCTCCAATACTCTCTGTGCGAGACTCAAGGACGGGTATGCCACACGCAACCACAAACACAAACACACATACCCATCCACAACCACACACACACACTCGCCCCCCCCCAACCCCCACCCACACACACACACCTTCACCCCCCCACACACACACAACCCCAACCACACACTCCCACCATGGCACCCACCCCATTCCCACACCCTTCCTCTGCCTTCCTGTAGACGCTGCCTTAGAATGGTCCCAGAGGCACATTGACCTCAACCCACAGCTAGCTCCATTACTCTCTGTGCGAGACTCTAGGAAGGGTATGCCAGTAAGTATTGTGTTGCTGCTGCTGCTGCTGATGCTGCTGGTAATGATGATGATTCTGCTGCTGTTGTATCTGCTATTTCTGCTCCTGCTCCTGCTGCTCCTGCTGTTCCATTACTCAATGTGCAAGACGAAAGAATGAGTATGCTGGTAGTTATTGTGCTGCTGCTGCTGCTGCTGTTGATAGTTATGCTGATGATACTGCTGCTGCTGGTGCTGATGATAATAATACTGCTGTTGTTTCTGATGTTTCTGTTGTTTCCTCTCCTGCTCCTGCTGGCTCCATTACTCTATGTGCAAGGAGCAAGGATAAGTATGCCAGTAAGTCTCATGCTGCTGCTGCTGCTGATGGTGCTGCTGCTGCTGCTGCTGCTGATAGTTATGCTGATGATACTGCTGCTGCTGGTGCTGATGATAATAATACTGCTGTTGTTTCTGATGTTTCTGCTGTTCCCTCTCCTGCTCCTGCTGGCTCCATTACTCTATGTGCGAGGAGCAAGGATGCGTATGCTGGTAAGTATTGTGCTGCTGCTGCTGCTGCTGCTGCTGCTGCTGCTGGTGATAGTTATGCTGATGATACTGGTGCTACTGATGCTGATGATAATAATACTGCTGTTGTTTCTGATGTTTCTGATGCTTCCTCTCCTGCTGGCTCCATTACTCTATGTGCGACACGAAAGAATGAGTATGCTGGTAGGTATTGTGCTGCTGCTGCTGCTAGTGATAGTTATGCTGATGATACTGCTGCTGCTGGTGCTGATAATAATAATGCCGCTGTTTTTTCTGCTGTTTCCTCTCCTGCTCCTGCTGGCTCCATTACTCTATGTGCAAGGAGCAAGGATAAGTATGCCAGTAAGTCTCATGCTGCTGCTGCTGATGGTGCTGCTGCTACTCCTGATGCTGATGATGCTGATGCTGTGTCTATAAAACGCCCTTCAGCCCGTATCATAAGCACTCACACATGCTCACACAAACACAAAACACACACTCTCTGTGCGAGGCTCGAGGATGGGTATGCTGGTAGGTCTCATGCTGCTGCTGATGATGATGATCATGGTGCTGCTGCTCCTGCTGCTCCTGATGCTGATGATGCTGATGCATGGTTGTCTATAACAACGCCCTGAGCCGTACATAAGCACTCACACATGCTCACACAAACACAAAACACACACTCTCTGTGCGAGGCTCGAGGATGGGTATGCTGGTAGGTCTTGTGCTGCTGATGATGATGATCATCATGGTGCTGCTGCTCCTGCTGCTCCTGATGCTGATGATGATGATGCTGTGTCTATAAAACGCCCTGCAGCCCGTATCATAAGCACTCACACATGTACACACAAACACAAAACACACACTCTCTGTGCGAGGCTCGAGGATGGGTATGCTGGTAGGTCTTGTGCTGCTGATGATGATGATGATGATCATGGTGCTGCTGCTCCTGCTGCTCCTGCTGCTCGTGATGCTGATGATGCTGATGCTGTATCTATTAAACGCCCTGCAGCCCGTATCATAAGCACTCACACATGCACACACAAACACAAAATACACACTCTCTGTGCGAGGCTTGAAGATGGGCAAGCTGGTAGGTCTCGTGCTGCTGCTGCTGATGATGATCATGGTGCTGCTGCTCCTGATGCTGATGATGCTGATGCTGTGTCTATAAAACGCCCCGTAGCCCGTATCATAAGCACTCGCACATGCACACAAACACACTCCCTGTGAGAGACTCAAGGATGGGTATGCTGGTAGGTCTCGTGCTGCTGCTGCTGATGATGATAATCTTTGATGATGATGATGATGATATTGTTCTTATGATGAGTTGATGATACTGCTTCTGCGTCTGCTAGTTATAATGATGATACTGCTGCTGCTGCTGCTGATGGTGGTGCTGATGCTGATGCCAGCCACACATCAAGCTTGTCATATCCCTCTTTTACGTCGTGTCTGATTGCCTTTGACATGCAGCAGGGGGAGGCACAAGGGAGTAAGAAGCGGCGAAGCATGCTGGCCATACATCAAGCTTTTCATAATCTCTTGCATTATGTTTGATTGCATTTGCAATGCAGCAGGGGGAGGCACAAGGGAGTAAGGAATATAAGAGGCAGTCCTCAGATCTAGGGGGTATCCTAACAGCAGCAATGAAGCATGCTGGCCGCACATCAATCTTGTCATATCCCTCTTTTACATCATGTCTGATTGCCTTTGACATGCTGCAGGGGGAGGCACAAGGGAGTAAGAAGTATAAGAGGCAGTCCTCGGATCTAGGGGGCATCCTAACTGCAGCAATGAAGCATGCTGGCCGTACATCAATCTTGTCATATCCCTCTTTTACATCATGTCTGATTGCCTTTGACATGCTGCAAGGGGAAGCACAAGGGAGTAAGAAGTATAAGAGGCAGTCCTCGGATCTAGGGGGCATCCTAACTGCAGCAATGAAGCATGCTGGCCGCGCATCAATCTTGTCATATCCCTCTTTTACATCATGTCTGATTGCCTTTGACATGCTGCAAGGGGAGGCACAAGGGAGTAATAAGTATAAGAGGCAGTCCTCGGATCTAGGGGGCATCCTAACTGCAGCAATGAAGCATGCTGGCCGTACATCAATCTTGTCATATCCCTCTTTTACATCATGTCTGATTGCCTTTGACATGCTGCAAGGGGAAGCACAAGGGAGTAAGAAGTATAAGAGGCAGTCCTCGGATCTAGGGGGCACCCTAACTGCAGCAATGAAGCATGCTGGCCGCGCATCAATCTTGTCATATCCCTCTTTTACATCATGTCTGATTGCCTTTGACATGCTGCAAGGGGAGGCACAAGGGAGTAATAAGTATAAGAGGCAGTCCTCGGATCTAGGGGGCACCCTAACTGCAGCAATGAAGCATGCTGGCCGCACATCAATCTTGTCATATCCCTCTTTTACATCATGTCTGATTGCCTTTGAAATGCAGCAGGGGGAGGCACAAGGGAGTAAGAAGCGGCTAAGCATGCTGGCCACACATCAAGCTTTTCATAATCTCTTACATCATTTTTGATTGCCTTTGACATGCAGCAGGGGGAGGCACAAGGGAGTAAGAAGAGGCGAAGCATGCTGCCCACACATCAAGCTTTTTATAATCTCTTACATCATGTTTGATTGCCTTTGACATGCAGCAGGGGGAGGCACAAGGGAGTAAGAAGAGGCGAAGCATGCTGGCCACACATCAAGCTTTTCATAATCTCTTACATCATGCTTGATTGCCTTTGAAATGCAGCAGGGGGAGGCACAAGGGAGTAAGAAGTATAAGAGGCAGTCCTCGGATCTAGGGGGCATCCTGACGGCAGCAATGAAGCATGCTGGCCGCACATCCACCGCCCAGCCAGCTTCAGCTGCCCAGCCAGGCACCGGGGTAGATGCTCAGGAGGCCAAGCCAAAAGAAGGCATTACGACTGAAGGTGCAACCGCTGACGAGGCAGGGCCTGGCGCAGAAGCAGGCGGTACGGAGGGCCGTGCAGAGGGAGACGGGCCAAGCAGTACAGGTGGTGAAGGAACAGAGGATGTAGGGAGTGTGGGTGGGGCTGCCATTCCCTCGACTTCAGGGCAGGAGTACGGGCAAGCAGGTATGTTAACCATCTCAGTACTTAACCCACCCGCTTGCTTTGATTGCTTTGATGGGTGAGGCTGCCCTACCTCGTCTTTAGTGTTGGACTATGGGAAAGCAGGTATGTGAACCACCTCAGTACTTAACCCACCCGCTTGCTTTGATTGCTTGGATGGGTGAGGCTGCCCTACCTCGTCTTTAGTGTTGGACTATGGGAAAGCAGGTATGTTAACCACCTCAGTACTTAACCCACCCGCTTGCTTTGATTGCTTGGATGGGTGAGGCTGCCCTACCTCGTCTTTAGTGTTGGACTATGGGAAAGCAGGTATGTTAACCACCTCAGTACTTAACCCACCCGCTTGCTTGGATTGCTTGGATGGGTGAGGCTGCCCTACCTCGTCTTTAGTGTTGGAGTATGGGAAAGCAGGTATGTTAACCACCTCAGTACTTAACCCACCCGCTTGCTTTGATTGCTTGGATGGGTGAGGCTGCCCTACCTCGTCTTTAGTGTTGGAGTATGGGAAAGCAGGTATGTTAACCACCTCAGTACTTAACCCACCCGCTTGCTTTGATTGCTTGGATGGGTGAGGCTGCCCTACCTCGTCTTTAGTGTTGGCGTATGGGAAAGCAGGTATGTTAACCACATCAGTACTTCACCCACCCGCTTGCTTTGATTGCTTGGATTGCTTGGATGGGTGAGGCTGCCCTTCACTCGTTTTCAGGGCAGGTGTATGGTTGCAGAGTCTCATACACCCTCGCCGTGTCAAGTAGACTTTAACGTGTAATTTAATGTAATGTAATGCAATGTAATGCAATGTAATGTAATGTAATGGTTAAGCAGGTGGAGGAGGAGGATTAATTCCGACGAGGATCGTTTATGTTTGTTCGATACAGGAGCTGAGTAGTAGTAGTAGTAGTAGTAGTAGTAGTAGTAGTAGCAGTAGGAGGAGGAGGAAGAATAATTTGGATGAGGATGATCAATTTCAACGAGGATAATGTATGTCTGTAGTATACAGAGGCTGAACAGGAGGAGGAGGAGGAGGATAAGCATTTCAACGAGGTTTCCCACCCTACTTTGTGTATTCTCCCCTTCTTTGGGTGACTGGGTTTGGACACTGCACATAAATATTCAGAAAACTGAACGCCTTTTCCCGCAAAGCAAATTCATAAGCGGATCAGCAAGGAGACAGTTGGAGATTTTCATCACTGTTGGAACTACAATAATCATTGCCGGTACAATTACAGCTGATGAAGATTTTATTATCATCAAGTCTTTAACCTGGTCTTTAACTAATTAACAATTTGTATCAGTGTTGGATACAGCAACTGAGCAGGGGCAGGAGGAGGAGGAAGAGGAGGAGCATTTCAGCGAGGTGTTCAGCTTCACTATGTGTAACCCCCCTTTCTTCGGGTCACTGGGTTGGGGCACTGTATATTAAAAAACTGTACGCCTTTAACCTGGTCTATATCATAATTTGTTTCAGTGTTGGATACAGCAACTGAGCAGGGGCAGGTGGAGGAGGAAGAGGAGGAGCATTTCAGCGAGGTGTTCAGCTTCACTATGTGTAACCCCCCTTTCTTCGGGTCACTGGGTTGGGGCACTGTGTATTAAAAAACTGTACGCCTTTAACCTGGTCTTTAACATAATTTGTATCAGTGTTGGATACAGCAACTGAGCAGGGGCAGGAGGAGGAGGAAGAGGAGGAGCATTTCAGCGAGGTGTTCAGCTTCACTATGTGTAACCCCCCCTTTCTTCGGGTCACTGGGTTGGGGGCACTGTGTATTAAAAAACTGTACGCCTTTAACCTGGTCTTTAACATAATTTGTATCAGTGTTGGATACAGCAACTGAGCAGGGGCAGGAGGAGGAGGAAGAGGAGGAGCATTTCAGCGAGGTGTTCAGCTTCACTATGTGTAACCCCCCTTTCTTCGGGTCACTGGGTTGGGGCACTGTATATTAAAAAACTGTACGCCTTTAACCTGGTCTTTAACATAATTTGTATCAGTGTTGGATACAGCAACTGAGCAGGGGCAGGAGGAGGAGGAAGAGGAGGAGCATTTCAGCGAGGTGTTCAGCTTCACTATGTGTAACCCCCCTTTCTTCGGGTCACTGGGTTGGGGCACTGTATATTAAAAAACTGTACGCCTTTAACCTGGTCTATATCATAATTTGTTTCAGTGTTGGATACAGCAACTGAGCAGGGGCAGGTGGAGGAGGAAGAGGAGGAGCATTTCAGCGAGGTGTTCAGCTTCACTATGTGTAACCCCCCTTTCTTCGGGTCACTGGGTTGGGGCACTGTGTATTAAAAAACTGTACGCCTTTAACCTGGTCTTTAACATAATTTGTATCAGTGTTGGATACAGCAACTGAGCAGGGGCAGGAGGAGGAGGAAGAGGAGGAGCATTTCAGCGAGGTGTTCAGCTTCACTATATGTAACCCCCCCTTTCTTCGGGTCACTGGGTTGGGGCACTGTGTATTAAAAAACTGTACGCCTTTAACCTGGTCTTTAACATAATTTGTTATCAGTGTTGGATACAGCAACTGAGCAGGGGCAGGAGGAGGAGGAAGAGGAGGAGCATTTCAGCGAGGTGTTCAGCTTCACTATGTGTAACCCCCCTTTCTTCGGGTCACTGGGTTGGGGCACTGTATATTAAAAACTGTACGCCTTTAACCTGGTCTTTAACATAATTTGTATCAGTGTTGGATACAGCAACTGAGCAGGGGCAGGAGGAGGAGGAAGAGGAGGAGCATTTCAGCGAGGTGTTCAGCTTCACTATGTGTAACCCCCCTTTCTTCGGGTCACTGGGTTGGGGCACTGTGTATTAAAAAACTGTACGCCTTTAACCTGGTCTATAACATAATTTGTTTCAGTGTTGGATACAGCAACTGAGCAGGGGCAGGAGGAGGAGGAAGAGGAGGAGCATTTCAGCGAGGTGTTCAGCTTCACTATGTGTAACCCCCCTTTCTTCGGGTCACTGGGTTGGGGCACTGTGTATTAAAAAACTGTACGCCTTTAACCTGGTCTTTAACATAATTTGTATCAGTGTTGGATACAGCAACTGAGCAGGGGCAGGAGGAGGAGGAAGAGGAGGAGCATTTCAGCGAGGTGTTCAGCTTCACTATGTGTAACCCCCCTTTCTTCGGGTCACTGGGTTGGGGGCACTGTGTATTAAAAAACTGTACGCCTTTAACCTGGTCTATAACATAATTTGTTATCAGTGTTGGATACAGCAACTGAGCAGGGGCAGGAGGAGGAGGAAGAGGAGGAGCATTTCAGCGAGGTGTTCAGCTTCACTATGTGTAACCCCCCTTTCTTCGGGTCACTGGGTTGGGGCACTGTGTATTAAAAAACTGTACGCCTTTAACCTGGTCTTTAACATAATTTGTATCAGTGTTGGATACAGCAACTTGAGCAGGGCAGGAGGAGAGGAGGGAAGAGGAGGAGCATTTCAGCGAGGTGGTTTAAGCCTTCACTATGTGTAACCCCCCTTTCTTCGGGTCACTGGGTTGGGGCACATGTGTGATTAAAAAACTGTACGCCTTTAACCTGGTCTTTAACATATTTGTATCAGTGGTTGGATACAGCACACTGCAGCAGGGGCAGGAGGGAGGAAGGAACAGGAGGAGGCATTTCAGCGAGGTGTTCAGCTATCACTATGTGACCTAACCCCCCTTTCTTCGGGTCACTGGGTTGGGGCAATGTGTAGTAAAAACTGTACGCCTTTAACCTGGTCTTTACATCATTTGTATCAGTGTTGGATACAGCAACTGAGCAGGGGCCAAGGGAGGAGGAGGAAGAAGGAGGAGCATTTCAGCGAGGTGGTTCAGCTTCACTATGTTTACCCCCCTTTCTTCGGGTCACTGGGTGTGGGGCACTGTGTATTAAAAAACTGTACGCCTTTAACCTGGTCTTTAACATAATTGTATCAGTGTTGGATACAGCAACTGAGCAGGGGCAGGAGGAGGAGGAAGAGGAGGAGCATTTCAGCGAGGTGTTCAGCTTCACTATATGTAACCCCCTTTCTTCGGGTCACTGGGTTGGGGCACTGTGTATTAAAAAACTGTACGCCTTTAACCTGGTCTTTAACATAATTTGTATCAGTGTTGGATACAGCAACTGAGCAGGGGCAGGAGGAGGAGGAAGAGGAGGAGCATTTCAGCGAGGTGTTCAGCTTCACTATGTGTAACCCCCCTTTCTTCGGGTCACTGGGTTGGGGCACTGTATATTAAAAAACTGTACGCCTTTAACCTGGTCTTTAACATAATTTGTATCAGTGTTGGATACAGTAACTGAGCAGGGGCAGGAGGAGGAGGAACAGGAGGAGCATTTCAGCAAGGTGTTCAGCTTCACTATGTGTAACCCCCCTTTCTTCGGGTCACTGGGTTGGGGCACTGTATATTTAAAAAACTGTACGCCTTTCACCTGGCTGTTAACAGAATTTCTATGTGTGTTGGATACAGGAGCTGAGCAAGGGGATCAGTATCAGGAGGAGGAGGAGGATCATTTCAGCGAGGTGTTCAGCTTCACTATGTGTAACCCCCCCTTCTTCGGGTCCATGTCTAAGGCTTCTGAATGCGCTCCCCAACGTCCAGCAACAATAACGCCCTTAACCATGCCTTTTACATTGATTTTTGATTGTGATGGGTACAGGAGCTGAGCAGGGGGATGAGCAGGGGGATCAGGAGGAGGAAGAGGAGGAGCATTTCAGCGAGGTGTTCAGCTTCACTATGTGTAACCCCCCTTTCTTTGGGTCTATGTCTGAAGCTTCACAGAATCCCAACACGGCCTGCGGGGGTACCAAGGACGAGATGGTTTACCCAGGGGGGGAGCTTGCGTTTGTGATGCGCATGGTGGAGGATTCTGTTCGACTGGGGGGTCGTGTGCATTGGTGAGTGCTTGAAAGGGGAGGGGGGTGGAGGGGGGTGTGTGGTGGTTGTGGAGTCCTGTACAGCTGGGTGTGTGTGTGTGGTGGTTGTGGAGTCCTGTACAGCTGTGTGTGTGTGTGGTGGTTGTGGAGTCCTGTGCAGCTGGGTGTGTGTGTGTGGTGGTTGTGGAGTCCTGTGCAGCTGGGTGTGTGTGTGGTGGTTGTGGAGTCCTGTACAGCTGGGTGTGTGTGTGTGGTGGTTGTGGAGTCCTGTACAGCTGTGCGTGTGTGTGGTGGTTGTGGAGTCCTGTACAGCTGGGTGTGTGTGTGGTGGTTGTGGAGTCCTGTACAGCTGTGCGTGTGTGTGGTGGTTGTGGAGTCCTGTACAGCTGGGTGTGTGTGTGGTGGTTGTGGAGTCCTGTACAGCTGTGTGTGTGTGTGGTGGCTGTGGAGTCCTGTACAGCTGGGTATGTGTGTGGTGGTTGTGGAGTCCTGTACAGCTGGGTGTGTGTGTAGTGGTTTTGGATTCTGTACAGCTGGGTGGTGTGTGTGGGGTGTGGAGTCCGTACATCTGGGTGTGTTTGTGGTGGTGGTGGAGTCCTGTACAGCGGGGTTTTTTGTGTGGTGGTGGTGGTGGAGTCCCTGTAACAGCTGGGTGTGTGTGTGATTGGATGAGTTCTTTTAGGGTAAGGGGGGGGGGGGGGTGGTAAAGGATTCTGTAAGGCTGGGGGTTCATTTGCATCGGTGAGTGTTTGTGAGTGGAAGCGCAGGTGGGGTTGCAGGTGGTCATGGAAGGGTGTGGCTGCAGGTATAGTGGTGGTCCTGTGTGCGTGGTGGTAGTCGCGGTGGTGGGTAGTGGTGGTTGTGTGGTGTGTGTTGTGTGGTGGGGTGGGGGGGGGGGGGGGGGGGTGGGGGGGGGGGGGGGGGGGGGTGGGGTGGGTGTGTGGGGGGGGGGCAACATGAGACATGATTTGCTGCACAGAACCTAAACACGGCAACGGCCTGCGGGGGGGGGGGGGGGGGGGGGGGGGGGGGGGGGGGGGGGGCAAGGACGAGATGTTTTACTTGAATGAAAATAAAAATACCAAGTTCGATGCAGCGTCGCCTGCGACGCTAAAAAATGGCGGAGAGTGATCGCGAGGGAGCGACAGGTGGCAACGGAAGCGAGTTAGTTACGAGGCCGTTGGCTGACGTGTCGGGCTTCATCACGGTCAGATGGATGGATGGTTGGATGGATGGTCGGACGGACAAATGGGTAACACTGGGGGCTCCCGCCCCCCAGAAGGTGGGGCTCCTCTTAAAATTAATATGTGTGAAATACTCCTCTCTATATCTACAGGTACACCACCATGGTGCTCAAGAAGATTACACAGAAGCTCCTGCATAGATTGTTGGTGGACACTATTTCGAAGAAGTCGTTTTGTATTTGGCCTTTCCCAATCCCTCCCCCCCCCCCACCACCACCACCACCACCACACACACACACACACACACACATGCAAACACACACACTCCACCCCCCACCCCCCACACACACATGCACACACACACATGCACACACAGGTACACCACCATGGTGGGCAAGAAGATCACACTGAAACTCCTGCGTAAGGAGCTTCACAAGCGCCACGTCACCGCCATTCGAACGACTGAGTTCGCCCAGGGCAAGACCTCTCGCTGGGCAGTGGCTTGGTCCTTTGACGTGGACTCCAACCTAGCAACCCAGCCGCTGCCACGTGCTGTCAACCCTGCCCTACAGGAGGTGGTGATCCCCAAGAAGATGGTTTCATTCGCTGTTCAGGTAAAGTATTCATGGTGGTGGTGTTGCTTGTGTGAGAGTGTGTGTCGGGGGTGGGGGACATTCGGATGGGGGGAGGTTTGGTTTGGGTGGGTATGTGGGTGGGGGTGAGGGAAGGTTTGGGTGGGTGGGTGGGTGGCTGGGGAAGGGGGGGGGGAGGAAGATAATATTGATGGGGTGCTCAAGGCTAGCTCTGTCAGTGGGCTGTGGCTTGGTCCTTGGACGTGGACTTCAACCTTGCAACCCAGCCGCTGCCACGTGCTGTCTACCAGGCCCTGCAGGAGGTGGTGGTCCACAAGAAGATAGTTTTGTTCGCTCTTTGGTTAGGCTGTGGGGATTGGGGCGGTGGGAGTTTGGGTGGTGGTAGAAGTGGTGGGGTGGTGGTGGGTGGTGGTCCCCTCCAGACCATCTAAGGTGTGCTTTTGTGAGTGTGCATGTCATGGGTGGGGGTGTTTGGGGGGGGGAGGTTAGGGGGGGTGGGTGGAGGGGGAGGCGTTGGGGGGGGGGGGGAGGTAAAATTGATGGGGTGCTGAGGCTTGTGTGAGTGTATGTGTGTCGGTGTGGGGTGGGGGGTGTATGGTTTTACCCCATACGTGCCATGTTTTATGTGTTTACCCTCATACGTGGCATGGTGTATGTGTTTACCCATACGTGCATGTGAGCGTTGTGTTTACCCATACGTGCCAGGTGTAGGTTGTGTTTACCCATACGCGCTTGTGTGGTTTTAACCCATACGTGCATGTTTTTTGTGTTTACCCGTACGTGCATGGCGTATGTGTTTACCCATACGTGCATTGTATTGTGTTTACCCTACGTGCGCATGTGTATTTGTTTACCCATAGGTGCATGTGTATGTGTTTACTCCATAGGTGCATGTTATGTGTTTACCCGACGTGCATGTGTATGTGTTTCCCCATACGTGCATGTTTATGTGTTGCACTTTCACCCATACGTGCATCGTGTATTGTTTACCCTACGTGCATGTGTTATGTGTTTACCCTACGTGCATGTGTTGTTTTACCCATACATGCATGTGTATTGTTTACCCATACGTGCATGTGTATGTGTTACCAATACGTGGAATGTGTATTGTTTACCCATACGTGCATGTGTATGTGTTACCCATACGTGCATGAGTATGTGTCTAACATACGTGCAGGTATGTGTTTACCCATACGTGCATGTGTATGTGTTACCCATACGTGCATGTTATATGTTTACCCATACGTGCGTGTAGGTGTTTACCCATACGTTGCATGTGTAGTGTTACCCATACGTGCATGTGTATGTGTTTACCCCTTTGTGTTCACTGTATGTGTTCACCCTTTGTGTTTCACCTGTATGTGTTTCACCCCATCGTGCAGGTAGGTGTTACCAATACGTGCATTTGTATGGTTGAACAAACGTGCATTGTGTATATGGTACCCATCGTGCATGTGTATGGTTTACCCATGTGCATGTGTATGGTTTACCAATTAAGTGCATGTGTATGTGTTACCATAAGTGCATGTGTATGTGTTTACCCATACGTGCATGTGTATGTGTTACCCATACGTGCATGTGTATGTGTTTACCCATACGTGCAGGTATGGTTCACCCCTACGTGCTGTGTATGTGTTACCAATACTGCCAGTGTATGTGTTTACCCTACGTGCATGTGTATGTGTTTACCCATACGTGCATGTGTATGTGTTACCATAAGGGCCTGTGTATGTGTTACCCATACGTGCAGTGTATGTGTTTACCATACGTGCATGTGTATGTGTTTACCTAAGTGCATGTGTGTGTTTACCCATACGTGCAGTGTATCTGTTACCCATAAGTGCAATGGGTATGGTTTACCCCATAGCTGCATGTGTATGTGTTTACCCATACATGCATGTGTATGTGTTTACCCATACGCGCATGTGTATGTATTTACCCATACGTGCATGTTTTTGTGTTTACCCATACGTGCATGTGTATGTGTTTACCCATACGTGCATGGTAGTGTTTACCCTACGTGCATGTGTAGTGTTTACCCATACGGCATGTGTATGTGTTACCCAATACGTGAATGTTGTATGTGTTTACCCATAAGGCATGTGATAGGGTTTAACCATAAGTAAGCGAGTATGTGTTTACCCATACGTGCATGTGAATGTGTTTACACATACGTGCATGTGTATATGTTTACCCATATGTGCATGTGTATTGTTTCACCCTACGTGAGTGTAGGTGTTTACCCATACGTGCATGTGTATGTGTTTACCCATACGTGCATGTGTATGTGTTTACCCATACGTGCATGTGTATGTGTTTACCCATACGTGCATGTGTATGTGTTTACCCATACGTGCATGTGTAGTGTTAAACAATCAGTGCATGTGTGGGTTTACCCAACGTGCATTGTGATATGTTTACCCCATACGTGCATGGGGTATGTGTTTACCCATACGTGCATGGGTATGTGTTTACCCATACATGCTGGGTATGTGTTTAACCATACGCCATGTGTATGTATTACAATACGTGCCATGTTTTTGTGTTTACCCATACGTGCATGTGTATGTGTTTACCCATACGTGCATGTGTATGTGTTTTACCCATACGTGCATGTGATGTGTTACCCCTACGTGCATGTGTGTGGGTTTTCCCATACGTGCATGTGTATGTGTTTACCCATACGGCAGTGTATTTGTATTACCATAGTGCATGGTGTATGTGTTTACCCATCGGGCATGCTGTATGTGTTTACCCATACTGCATGTGTAGTGTTTACCCATACGTGCTGTGTAGGGTTTTACCAATACGTGCATGTGATATGTGTTTACCCATACGGGATGTGTATGGGTTACCCATACGTGCCATTGATGTGTTTACCCATCACGTGCATGTGTATGTGTTCACCCATACGTGCAGGTGATGTGTTTACCCATACGTGAATGTGTAGTGTTTACCCATTACGTGCATTTGTAAGTTGTACCATACGGGCACGTGTATGTGTTTAGCCCATACGTGCATGTATGTGTTTACCCATACGTGCACGTGTATGTGTTCACCCCTTTGTGTTCACCTGTATGTGTTACCCCTTTGTGTTCACCTGTATGTGTTTACCCATACGTGCATGTGTATGGTGTACCCATAGTGCATGTGATGTGTTACCCATACGTGCATGTGTATGTGTTTACCAATACGTGCATGTGATGTGGTTTACCCATACGTGAATTTGTATGTGCTACCCATCCGTGCATGTGTATGTGTGCACCCATACGGCATGGTATGTTTTACCATCGGTGCATGTGATGGTTTACCCAATACGTGCATGTGTATGTGTTTCACCCCTTTGTGTTCACCTGTATGTGTTCACCCCTTTGTGTTCACCTGTATGTGTTTACCCATACGTGCATGGATGTGGTCACCCATACGTTGCATGTGTATGTTGTTAAAATACGCGCATGTGTAGGTGTTTGACCCATACGTGCATGGTAGTGTTTACCCATACGTGGCATGTGTATGTGTTTTACCCATACGTGCATGTGTATGTTTTTACCCATACGTGCATGTGTAATGTGTTCACCCATACGGCATGTGGTATGGTTTACCCATACTGCATGGTATGGTTTACCCATACGTGCTGGTATGTGTTACCCATACGTGGCAGTGATGTGTTTACCCATATGTGCATGTGTAGTGGTTACCCATACGTGATTGTGTATGTGTTCACCCATAAGTTGAATGTGTATGTGGTTACCCATACATGCATGTGTATGTGGGTTTAACATAGTGCATGTGTATAGTTTACCATACGAGAGAATTTTGTATGTGGTTTACCCATACGTGCATGGTTATGTGTACCCATACGTGCTGTTGTATGTGTTTACCATACGGATGTGTATGTGTTTAACCCATCGTGCATGTGTATTGTTTACCCATACGGCATGTGGATGTGTTTACCCTACGTGCTGTGTATGTTTACCATAAGTGCAGGTGTATGTGTTTACCCATACTGTGCATGTGTAAGTGTTTACCCATACGTGAATGTGTATGTGTTTTACTGAGACGCGCATGTGTATGTGGTTACCATTATGTGCATGGTATGTGTTTTACCCTACGTGCATGTTAGTGTTTACCCATACGTTGCATGGGTATGTGTTTACCCATACGTGCATGTTTAGTGTGTACCCATACGTGAGTGTATGTTTTACCCCTAACGTGCATGTGTATGTGTTTACCCATACGTGTCTGTGTATGGTTTACACATACGTGCAATGTGTATGGGTTTACCCATACGTGCATGTGTATGTGTTTACCCATACGTGCAGTTATGTGTTTACCATACGTGCAATGGTATGTGTTTACCCATACGTTGATGGGTATGGTTTACCCATACGTGCATTGTATGTGTTTCCCCATTACGTGCATGGTATATGTTACCCATATGTGCATGGTAGTGTTTACCCATACGTGCATGTGTATGTGTTTACCATACGGGGCTGTGTATGGTTTACCCATACGTGCATGGTATGGTGTACCAATGTGTGAATGGTATGTGTTTACCATACGTGCATGTGTAGTGTTTTAACCATATGTGCATGTGTATGTGTTGACCCATTACGTGCATGGTATGTGTTTACCCACTACGCGGCATGGTTATGTGTTTTACCCATATGTGCGGTGTAGGTGTTTACCCATACGTGCATGTGTATGTGTTTACCATAGTTAGTGTATGTGTTTACCCATACGTGCATGGATCTGTGTTTCCCCATAGTGCATGTGTATTGTTTACCCATCCGTGCATGGTATGGTTTACCCATAAGCACATGTGTATGTGTTTACCCATACGTGCATTGAAGTGTTTACCCATACGTGGCATGTGTAGTGTTACCCATACGTGGCATGTGTCTGTGTTTACCATACGTGCAGGTGTATGTGTTTACCCATAGTGCATGGTATGTGTTTACCCATACGTGCATGGGTATGTGTGTACCCATACGAAGAATGTGTATGTGTTTACCCATAGTGCATGTGTATCGTGTTTACCCTAGGTGCATGTGTATGTGTTTACCCATACGTGCATGTGTATGTGTTTACCCATACGTGCATGTGTATGTGTTTATCCATACGTGCATGTGTATGTGTTTACCCATACGCGCATGTGTATGTGTTTACCCATATGTGCATGTGTATGTGTTTACCCATACGTGCATGTGTATGTGTTTACCCATACGTGCATGTGTATGTGTTTACCCATACGTGCATGTGTATGTGTTTACCCATACCGGCATGGTAATGTGTTTACCCATACGGCATGTGTATGGTTTACCCATACGTGCATGTGTATGTGTTTACCATACGCGCATGTGTATGTGTTACCATACGTGACATGTGTATTTGTGTTACCCCATCGCGCATGTGTATGTGTTTACCCATACGCGCAGTGTATGTGTTTACCCATACGTGCATGGTATGTGTTACCCATACGTGCATGGTGTAGTGATTTACCCATGCGTGCATGTTTTATTGTTACCCAGACGTGCAGTGTATGGTTATTTACCCATACGTGCATGTGTATGTGTTTACCATCGTGCATTGTGTATGTTTTACCCATACGTCCATGTGTATGTGTTTACCCATCGTGAATGGTATGTGTTTACCCATACGTGCATGTGTATGTGTTTACCCATACGTGCATGTGTATGTGTTTACCCATACGTGCATGTGTATGTGTTTACCCATACGTGCATGTGTATGTGTTTACCCATACGTGCATGTGTATGTGTTTACCCATACGTGCATGTGTATGTGTTTCCATACGTGCAATTTGTATGTGTGTAACCCATACGTGCATGATGTATGTGTTTACCCATACGTGATGTTTTTGTGTTTACCACATAAGTCTATGGGAGTGTGTACCCATACGTGTGTGTATGTGTTTTACCCATAGGGCATGTTAAGTGTTTACCCATACGTGCATGTGTATGTGTTTACCCATCCCGTGCAGGTGTATGTTGTTTACCCATACGAGCATGTGATATGTTTACCCCATACGTGCATTGTGTAGTGTTTACAATACGTTGATGTGTATATGTTTACCCATAGTGCATGTGTATGTGTTTACCAATACGCATGTGTATGTGTTAACCATACGTGCATGTGTATGTGTTTACCCATCGTGCAGGTGTACCTGTGTTACCCATACTTTGCATGTGTATGTGGTACCCATACGTGCATGTGTATGTGATTTACCCATACGGCATGTGTATGTGTTTACCCATACGTGATGCATGGTATGTGTTTACCACTACGTTGCATTTGTAGGGTTACCCATACGTGCATGTGTATGTGTTCACCAACGTGATGTGTATGTGTTTACCCATTACGTGCATGTGTATGTTGTTTACCCTAGGGCATGTGTATGGTTTACCCATACGTGCATGTGTACGTGTTACCCATACGTGATGTGTATGTGTTACCCTAGTCTGTGTAGTGTGTACACCATAAGCGCCATGTGTATGTGTTTACCCTTACGTGCATGGTATGTGTTACCCATCCGTTGCATGTGTATATGTTTACAGATACTGGCATGGTGTAGGGTATACCCATACGTGCATGTGTATGTGTTACCAATAAGGGCATGTGTTGTGTTTACCCATACGCGCATGTGTATGTGTTTACCCATATGTGAATGTGTAAGGGTTTACCATACGTGCAGTGTATGTGGTTACCCATACGGCATGTGTAGTGGTTACCCATACGTGCAGGTATGTGTTTTTACCCATACGGATGTGATATGTGTTTACCCATACGTGCATGTGTATGGTTTACCCTTACGTGCATTGTGTATGTGTTTAACCCATCGTGCAGTGTATATGTTTACCCATAACGGCATGTGTATGTGTATACCCATACGTGCATGTGTGTATGTGTTACCCATACGGCTGTGGATGGTTTACCCATACGCAGGGGTATGTGTTATCCATACGTGCATGTGTATGTGTTTACCCATACGCGAAGGTGTAGTGTTACCCTAGTGATGTTATGGGTTTACCCATCGTGCATGTGTAGGTTGGTACCCATACGTGCATGTGTATGTGGTTACCCATACTGCAGGTGTATGGGTTTCCATACGTGCATGTGTAGTGTTACCCATACGTGCATGTGTATGTGGTTTACCCATCAGTGCATGTGTATGTGTTTACCCATACGTGCATGTGATGTGTTTACCAAACGTGCAGTGTAGGTTTACCCTAAGTGCATGTTGTATGTTGTGTTTACCCATACGGCATGTGTATGTGTTTTTACCCATACGTGCATGTGTATGTGTTTACCCCATATGTGCATGTGTAGGTGTTTACCATTACGTGCAGGTGTATGGTTACCCATACGTGCATGTGTATGTATCGGTTTGGCAAGTCCCTTTAGCCTATTTGGCCTACCCCTGGACTGTAACATACATACGCATTAACCATACGTACATTTTAAATCCCCTGCTCCCAATCATGCAATCGCAGTGTCATTAACACAAGCATCCCCTCCCCCCCCCCCCCCCCCCCCCCACACACACACACACACACTAACCCACACGCACGCACGCGCACACGCACACACACACACACACTAACCCGCACACACGCACGCGAGCACACACGCTCATGCACACACTAACACACGCACACACATGCACACACATACACACACCTGGAAGTAGCTAATGGTCTGAGTCAGTGTGCAGAAGAACTTACACCCATCTCACTAAACGCAGGGACCCCAAAATGATGGTCGAAAGCTGTTGCGTCTGTTGGAAGTCTCCTTGACCGCCCAAGGGGCCATGGGTAGTGGCATAGACATGGTGAGTGGCAGTTGTTCACTCTGGTATCAAAATATTTGGTGTATTAGTTAGTGAGAGATAGTGGGAGATGGTAAGAGATGGAGGGAAATGGAGGGAGATGGTGAGAGATGGTGAGAGATGGAGGAGGAGGAGGGAGGGAGCCATGGGTAGTGGCATAGACATGGTGAGTGGCAGTCGTTCACTCTGATATCAAAATAATTGGTGTATTCGTTAGTGAGAGATAGTGGGAGATGGTAAGAGATGGAGGGAAATGGAGGGAGATGGTGAGAGATGGTGAGAGATGGAGGAGGAGGAGGGAGGGAGCCATGGGTAGTGGCATAGACATGGTGAGTGGCAGTCGTTCATTCTGGTATCGGAATAATTGGTGCATTAGTTAGTGAGAGATAGTGGGAGATGGTAAGAGATGGAGGGAAGTGGAGGGAGATGGTGAGAGATGGAGGAGGAGGAGGGAGGGAGCCATGGGTAGTGGCATAGACATGGTGAGTGGCAGTCGTTCATTCTGGTATCGGAATAATTGGTGCATTAGTTAGTGAGAGATAGTGGGAGATGGTAAGAGATGGAGGGAAGTGGAGGGAGATGGTGAGAGATGGAGGGAGCCATGGAGGGAGCTCTGGGTAGTGGCATAGACATGGGGAGTGGCAGTCTGTCATTCTAGGTATGTGAGCATGTTTGTGTTACATGTTGGATTGACACTCTTTGAGTGGAGAGAGAGAGAGAGAGAGAGAGAGAGAGAGAGAGAGAGAGGGAGAGAGAAAGAAGTTACTCTGGCAACTTTACACGTTGGGGGCGCTACCTTGAGCGCCTCCGAGCATCAACTCTGTGATGAGGTTACGGGTTTAGGACTTCGGCTATGTGTGCGTGGACACGCCACAGTCAGTGAGACTGACCTACCAGTCAGCTAGTTCCGACATTGCATCCTAGAGCAAAAATGCTCACATTTGGTTGTAAGCAATTGTGTCAGTTGGAAGTCGTTTCGACCTCCCAAGGGTCCATGTGTAGTGGTACAGGCATGGTGGCACAGACGTGGTGAGAGGCAGTCGTTCACTCTGGTATCGGAAGAGTATGTGTATTAGTTAGTGAGAGATAGTGGGGAGTTGTAATTGGTAGTGGGGAGTAGTGAGAGATGGTGAGAGGTAGTGGTAGGTGGTGAGAGCTTTGGGTAATGGCACAGATGTGGTGAGTGGCAGTCGTTCACTCTGGGATAGGAAGAATTTGTGTATTAGTTAGTGAGAGAGTTGGGAGGAGTGAGCGATGGTAAGAGGTAGTGGGGGATGGTGAGAGCTTTAGGTAATACATTACATTACATTACATTACATTACATGTTAAAGTCTACTTGACACCGCGAGGGTGTATGAGACTCTGTGCTTTAAACAAAAAGAAAAAGCACCCACAAAGCAAAAAAACCCATTACATCAGGTGTGTGTAATGGCACAGATGTGGTGAGCGGCAGTCTTTCACTTGGGTACCGGAAGTATAAATGTTGAAGGTACTAGACTAAGTCAGAAATGCGACTTTGCGAAATTGAGAACTGGTATAATATGAAATGAAATGTACGATGTTAATTGACCAGAAGGGTTTTCGCCTCAAAGGGTGGGTCTCCGTGCCCTAGAAAAGATTGGATGTGTTCGGCAGAGTATCATGATGCCGAGAGTAAATTAATCAACAAGTTATATGCAGCGTCGCAAGCGACGCTACAAATTGGCGGAGAGTGTTCGTAACGGAGCGACAGGGCGACAGGAGGCTAGTTAGTTATGAGACCGTTGGCTGACGTGTCAGGCTTCAAT
>JACBWV010000626.1:18946429-19011429 GCA_013435795.1 Chlamydomonas sp. ICE-L
GGAAACCAAGTAGCCGACAACAATGAAGAATGGATGTATGGCTGCAGAGCCCACATAATAATTTCTCAGATATGGCACCGACCACAGCATATGGTGAACTGGCGCGTAAAATCTGATCGGCGCGTGTTCAACATGGGGAAACACAAACATTTCACAGGGCACGAAGATCTGCTGAGCAATACTTGTAGGGTCAAAAAGAGGGACCCCGAAAACTGGCATGGAATACCCAACAGTCCTACCCATGCCCAGAAGAAAGATCCATACACCTAGCAGGCCGGCCCATTTCTTATAGCAGAGAACCTGGTGGGCGATCAGCAACGTAGCCTGTAGAGTGGAGAACAAGCTCCTACTCCAGAAATTGCCGTTCCTGAGTGACACTGCTATCTGAATGAAGAAAATTGTGGTGTGCCAGTAGCCAAACAGGGTGATTGATATAAGATGGCGTCGCTGCATAAATCGCCAAAAATTCCACTCATGCCCTCCCTCAAACCCCTCGAGCACGATCATCGTCGTTTCCAACCAATCGGGTGGGCGAGAGTCAGGAGGGAGGTTGGGGACCCACAAACTGGGAACAATGACCTCCCCAGCAGGATTGATCACCTCCCGAGCAGGATTGATCACCTCCCGGACAGGATTGATCACCACCCGGACAGGATTGATCACCTCCCTTGCAGGATTGATCACCTCCCCTGCAGGATTGATCACCTCCCGTGCAGGATTGATCACCTCCCCTGCAGGATTGATCACCTCTTGTGAGCTGGAAGTTAGCTGCTGATCCGCATCACGCTTCACTTGCCGGACCATGCCGATGTCGTCTGTAACACTAGTTGTATGTAACACTGAGTTACTGCTGCCACTTATGTAACACTGATGTACTGCTGCCTCTTATTTAACACCGATGTACTGCTGCCTCTTATTTAACACCGATGAACTGCTGCCACTTATTTAACACCGATGTACTGCTGCCTCTTATTTAACACCGATGTACTGCTGCCTCTTATTTAACACCGACATACTGCTGCCTCTTATTTAACACCGATGTACTGCTGCCTCTTCTAGTCTTATTTAACACCGATGTACAGCTGCCACTTATGTAACACTGGTGTACAGCTGCCACTTATGTAACACTGGTGTACAGCTGCCACTGATGTAACACTGGTGTACAGCTGCCACTGATGTAACACTGGTGTACATCTGCTACTTATGTAACACTGGTGTACAGCTGCCACTTATGTAACACTGGTGTACAGCTGCCACTGATGTAACACTGATGTACAGCTGCCACTGATGTAACACTGATGTACAGCTGCCACTTATGTAACACTGATGTACAGCTGCCACTGATGTAACACTGATGTACAGCTGCCACTTATGTAACACTGATGTACAGCTGCCACTTATGTAACACTGGTGTACTGCTGCCACTTAAGTAACACTGATGTACAGCTGCCACTTATGTAACACTGGTGTACAGCTGCCACTTATGTAACACTGATATACTGCTGACACTTTTGTAACACTGGTGTACATCTGCCACTTATGTAACACTGGTGTACTGCTGCCACTTATTTAACACTGGTGTACAGCTGCCACTGATGTAACACTGATGTACAGCTGCCACTGATGTAACACTGATGTACAGCTGCCACTGATGTAACACTGATGTACTACTGAGACTTATATATCACTGATGTACTGCTGAAACTTATGCAACACTGGTGTACAGCTGCCACTTATATGACACTGGTGTACTGCTGCCACTTAAGTAACACTGACGTACAGCTGCCACTTATGTAACACTGGTGTACTGCTGCCACTTAAGTAACACTGATGTACAGCTGCCACTTATGTAACACTGTTGTACTGCTGCCACTTAAGTAACACTGATGTACAGCTGCCACTTATGTAACACTGGTGTACTGCTGCCACTTAAGTAACACTGATGTACAGCTGCCACTTATATAACACTGGTGTAATGCTGCCACTTAAGTAACACTGATGTACAGCTGCCACATAAGTAACACTAAAATACTGCTGACACTTATGTGACACCAATGTACATCTGCCACTTCTGTAACACTGATGTAATGCTGCCACTTACGTAAAATTGATGTACTGCTGAAACTTAAGTAACACTGATATACTGCTGACACTTATGTGACACCAATGTACATCTGCCACTTCTGTAACACTGATGTAATGCTGCCACTTACGTAAATTGATGTACTGCTGAAACTTAAGTAACACTGATATACTGCTGACACTTATGTGACACCAATGTACATCTGCCACTTCTGTAACACTGATGATATGCTGCCACTTACGTAACACTGATGTACTGCTGAAACTTAAGTAACACTGATATACTGCTGACACTTATGTAACTTCAACACCACTAGTGCATGGGTAGTCTCCTTGGTGTTATTCTGCTCAGTTTACAGCCAGTCCCTGTCTACCGTGGGTGTAGAACGGGGGGACTTCGAATTGGAAGACGGTGAGCAGCCCAAAGTTGGCTGAAATGTAACAATTCAATTCAAGATGTGTTGGTTATATACTTGTATATCTTCAACACAAACAGCCTATGGGCAGTCTTGTTGCGACACTCTCCTCAGCTGTCAGCTAGTCCTTCACGAGCCATAACAGTTATTTAGTTGTATAACTTCACCATCACCAGTCTATGGGCAGTCTCCTTGGTGACCCTCTCCTCAGCTTTCAGCTTGTCCACCTAGGCATGGATGGAGAATAATGAGCATACAGAAGAGGAGTGAGGACGTGAACGGTAAACGGTGGTGGTGGTGGTGGTGGTGGTGATGGTGGTGGTGGTGGTGGTGGTGATGGTAATGGTAATGGTGATGATTATGATTATGGTTATGATTATGATTATGATTATGATGATTATGATGAGGGTGAGGGTGAGGGTGAGGGTGATGATGAGTATGATGATGATGATGATGATGAGTATGATGATGAGTATGATGAGTATGATGATGAGTATGAGTATGATGAGTATGATGAGTATGATGAGTATGATGAGTATGATGATGATGATGATGATGATGATTGAGGTGCTGATGATGCTGATGATGATGATGAGTATGATATGAGGATGATGATGATGATGAGTACGAGTATGGAGAGTATGCGTATGATGAGTATGAGTATAGAGTATGGAGGCTGATGAGTATGAGGATGATGCGATGAGTATGATGAGTATGAGTATGAGCATGCGTAGAGGAGTTAGATGAGTAGTGCGTAGAGTATGATGTGATGATGAGTATGATGATGATGATGATGATGATGATTGATGATGATTGATTGATGATGATGATGTGATGATGATGAGCTGATAGAGTATGATGATGATGATGAGTATGAAGATGATGAGTACGGGCTGATGAGTATGCCGTGATGAGTAGATGATGATGAGTAGGATGAGGAGTATGAGATGATGAGTATGATGAGTATGAGAGAGTATGAGTGTATGATGGTATTGATGATGCTGATGATGATGATGATGATGATATTATGCTGAGATGAATGATGATGATGATGATGATGATGATGATGATGATGATGATGATAAGTATGATGATGATGATGATGAGTATGATGATGATGATGGTGATGATGCAGATGATGATGGCATTTATCCTGGTGCCCTGCTGGACTCCAAATGTGTGATGTCGTACTGTTTATACTACCCAAGTGTGGTGGCGTACTGTTTATATTACCCATGTTTACTCTGTGAGCAACTTGGAGGCTGGTTGAATGTGTAATTAAAACAACACAAGCTGAAGCTGCTAGTAGCACCCCAAGGGCTAGCTACTAGGAGCACCATGGTGGTACGTAAACACTGGTTCAGTTACATATATACAACCCTGATAACTAGTGACTGTCGGCTAGTCATTTGGCCAGGCATCTGTCACTGATATCGGGTAGAGGTCTGATATCAGAAGAGGTAGTACCTCCAACACAGGGCTTCTAATTCTCGCAGTGTACCCAGCGTACGAGGCATGGGTGCAAGCAGTGGGCGACGGGCTACGCAGAACATGGTTTTCGCTCTTAGCTTCGCAGGTACTTTCACGGGGGGAGGGGGGATGCAATGATTATTCCTACTCTGCAGGTCCGGCATTCTCTTTTTTGCATGGCCGCATATGTGTACATCCGTCGTATTTTAGAAGAAAAGAACGGCGGTAGCGCCGAGTAGGAATTAAAGCCACGCCGACCGGCGTTCTATTTCTATTTCTATTTCTTTCATCCAGTCTTCCACTGCCGCGCGCGGTCCTCTTCGCTCCTAGCATCCTAGTTCCTTCCCCACCTCCCTCCCTAGCAACTCCCCCGTCCTCACCCGCGCTAACAAATGCAGAGCGGTTGACGATCAGCATCAGCAGACAGACAGTTGACCCACAGTCTGCTCCTTCAGTCGAGTACCTTCTCGCTCCTTCGCTCCATCTTTCTACTCAGGTCGCGATCTGCTCCGACCTCTGCTACTGAGTGCCTAGGATGGAGCTGCAGCCTGGCTTCAGCTTGGTACCCCATGCATAGGCTGTTCCATGCAGCTGAACCTAGGCTGATCCATGCAGCTGCTCTGGTATGGATGCTGGATGCTGGTCTGGACCTGCGCTCAATGCAGGTCTGGTCTGGACTCTGGTGCAGCCATAGCCTGTTTTGCTGATGCATGCTATCGTAGGTGCATGCATGCATTCGACATCCCTTCCTATCTGATGGTGAGTGCTTGCTGAAATGATAGGCATACAACATGCTTACATGCATGCATACTGAGCTAGGCGTCAAGGACTCCGTTGATGTGTGTGAGCCTATCATTGCTGGGAGTCGCTCTTCGGTAGTCGTTACACAGTTACTTGTTTTGCCATTCCATTTGATTTGTGTGTGTGTGTTTCCCCTTCTTATTTATTTGCCTCGCGCAGCGGGACCTTTTTCTAGGATCCGTCGCAGACGCATATTTCTGGGTGTGACTATTATTCGGTAGTCGTTTGCATGCATGCATGCGTAGTCCTGATTACACAGTTATATGTTTTTGGTGTAATTGGAAGGTTCATTCGGGATGGGCGCCATCCAAACCTTCGCACCCTGATTCTCACCAGCAGCAGACAGAGAACGGTAATGACGGCGAGCAGCCAAATTGCTGGCTGAAGCTATGTAACCAAGTTCAAGTTCAAGTGACCAAGTTCAAGTTCAAGTTCAAATAACCAAGTTCAAGTTCAAGTTCAAGTAACCAAGTTCAAGTTCAAGTTCAAATAACCAAGTTCAAGTTCAAGTAACCAAGTTCAAGTTCAAGTTCAAATAACCAAGTTCAAGTTCAAATTCAAGTGACCAAGTTCAAGTTCAAGTTCAAGTGACCAAGTTCAAGTTCAAGTTCAAATAACCAAGTTCAAGTTCAAATAACCAAGTTCAAGTTCAAGTAACTGTTTTCGAAATTGCTGGCTGAAGCTATGGAACCAAGTTCAAGTAACTGGCTGAAGCTATGTAACCAAGTTCAAGTAACTGGCTGAAGCTATGTAACCAAGTTCAAGTAACTGTTTTCGAAATCTGCGATTCATGAGCCAAACATTACATTTCATTAGCCATGTAAGAATGCATGTTTAACTGTTTTGGCAACAGGCTTAAATCCTCCCTGGCAATTAATTTTACTGCCGAAGATGGCGAGCAGAAAGTGCTGGCTGGAGCTATGTAACTAAGTTCAACTTCAAGCCAACATACAAGTCTCGTGAGCCAAATCTACGCTTGCAACGGAGGCACCCCCCCCAAAATCTGCGTTTGAAACGTTATGTTCTGAACAACCCTGTTTCAGTATAGCCTCATTCATTCCATGTGAAGGCTGGTAGAGTGGTAGACCATGTCATCCATTACAAGTTCAAGTTCATCCAGGTTCATCAATTAAAATCTCATTCCATGTCATGGGCCCACACCTATCACTATGTGCCGCTGTGTGTGTACATTTCATGCTGTGCGGGATCTCCATGAGGGAGAGGACGAGGGGCTGATAATCATCTTGAGAAGCGCCACAGTCCATGTGGCCTCACGCGCCCACTCGTCTAAGTTGCTTTTATACCGAAAAGGAGTGTCACCCCAAAAGGGGTGTTTTATATTACAAGGTGTTACACCCCAAAAGGGGTGTTTTATATTACAAGGTGTTACACCCCAAAAGGGGTGTTTTATATTACAAGGTGTTACACCCCAAAAGGGGTGTTTGTATATCGAAAGGAGCTTCAGCCCAAGAGGGGGGACAAGCCCTTACACAAGCCAGCGCCACCCAGGGTTCAGACAGAAAGGCGGAGAAGTTCCTACTGTGCGGGTGCAGTGCCCGGTGTGCAGTCAACGAAGGCCTCCATGAGGGAGGGCCCGACTGTCACCTTCAGGATTGCATCATTCCCTGCGAACCTCTCCTTGGCCCACTCAGCAAATTTATCCCTCCCCCCGAGGGCTTTCTTTTCCCCATCAGGCATCTCCAACCACACAAAGGGGGAAGTTTTGTGAGCAGTGAATTGTGTCTGCTGCTCGGAGGGCAACTCCTTCTTGACGATGCCCAACACACCGTTGCCGCCTTCCATGCCGTCGCGATAGAGCTTGGAGTTGAAGAAGAACCAGGTCTCGAACTCTCCTGGCAGGGTTGCGGCGATTACACGGGCAATCTTGCCTGCAAAAACAGGAGATGTTTGTTTGTTTATTGCTGTCGAGAAGGTAGTCAAGTAGGCTAAACGGACTTGCCAATCCTCAAATAATCTAGATGATTGTTGACTATCCTGAGGGGCTATAACAAGCACTATTAAGATGTGGCCCCCAGAAAATAGTACACATATGACAACATGTATTTGCTTATAAATAAATAGTACGCCTTGTTACGAGGCGTGAGGTTGAGGGGGCCAGGCCGTTTGCTTTCACTAGGGCCTGCCACATATATTTACATATACATGCTTTCAACATGTTACAGACACGGGCGATCTTGTCTGCAAAAACAGGGTACATGTATGCGTTTATTATGATGATGATGCTGATGATGGTGGTGGCGTTTATGATGATGGTGGCGGCGGGGATGATGATGATAATGATCGCGGTCTTTTATGCCGCCGCGATAGAGGTTAAGAGCAGAAGAAGACGCAGGGCTTGAACTCTGCTGGCAGGTTAGCCGCAATCACCCGGGCGATCTTGCAATACAATGCAATCACATGGGCGATCTTGCATGCACATTGGAGACAGTATGCATACATTCATGATGATGATGATGATGATGACATCATCCTATGGACAGGTATGCATTGATGATGATGATGATGGTGATGATGATGATAACATTATCCTATGTACCGGTATGCTTTGATGATGATGATAATGATGATGATAACATTATCCTATGTACAGGTATGCATTGATGATGATGATGATGATGATAATGGCATTATCCTCTATGTACGCTTTGATGATGATAAAGGTGATGATGATGGCATTATTCTACGTATGCATTGATCATGATGATTATTATTATTATGATGATGATGATGCCATTATCATAAATATGCATTGATGATGATGATGATGCCATTATCCTATGTATGCATTGATGATGGTGATGGTGATGATGATGCCATTATCATAAATGTGCATTGATGATGATGACATTATCCTATGTATGCATTGATGATGATGATGATAATGATAATGACATTATCCTATGTATGCATTGATGATATGATCATATGTATGCATTGATGATGATGATGATGATGATGATGACATTATCCTAAGTACGCATTGATGATATGATATGATCATATGTATGCATTGATGATGATGATGATGATGATGATGATATTACCCTATGTATGCATTGATGATGGTGATAATATGATCCTATGCATGCCTTGATGATGATGATCATATGATCATATGTATGCATTGATGATGGTGATGACATTATCCTATGCATGCATTGATGATTATGATGATGATGATGATGCCATTATCCTATGAATGCATTGATGATGATGATGATGATGATGATGGTATGGTCATATGTATGCATTGATAATGATGACATTATCCTATGTATGCATTGATGGTGATGGTATGATCATATGTTTGCATTGATGATGATGATGATGATGATGGCATTCTCCTATGTATGCATGTTACCAACTCTAGCACCTAAGGTTCATCAAGTCCATCATCAGGTTCATTAGGTCCATCAAGTTACAGTTGGTCGGCCCTGGCCGACTAATGCTTTTGGTGCCAACATCCCTAGTTCATCGGGTGACCAACCCCTTGTTCCTTTTAAGGTATCTTGGTTGCCCTCGGCTTCACTGCTCTACCGGGCAGCTCACCGATGTAGTGCCAAGTACCACCTAAGTCCTGGCCTTGTAGTACCTGAGCGGCCGTCGACTCCACTGCTCAATCGGGTTTAAGTACCGTCTATTTGTTCAGTTTATATCACTGTAACCATCTTTCTCTCCCTAGTTCATTGGGTGGTTTTAAGGTGGTTGACTCCTGTTAAGGTGGTTGGGATGTTAAGGTGGTTGGGGTGTGAAGGTGTTTGGGGTTGTGGTGGTGGTGTTTTGAAGGTGTTTGGGGTGTTTTCACGGGACATGTCGCATATGCAGTTGTGATGCCGTTCAAGTTCATCAGGTCTATCAAGCCCAGTTTCAGTTTTGGGCTATGTGTAGCGGCTTCTAGACAGCTCCTTTCCCCCGTCCTTGGGTCAAACCTGGAGCTAGCTAGTGCGTCTGAAAGCTGACATGGCAGGCATTCCAATGCAGCTGCAAGCTTGGGGATTGACCCAGTGGCTGGCTAATGGGGCTGGCGGGGGTGGTGTGGTGTGGTGTGATGAGATTCGATGTGGTGTGGTCATGTTTGCTTGTCTTGTCTTGGGTCAACATTGGGCTGCCAATGACAATGTTATGTATACGTCTGCTGTGTGGTGTGTGGTGTGGTGTCATGAGATTTGGTGTGGTGAGGTGAGGTGTGGTCATGTTTGCTTTTCTTGTCTTGGGTCAACATTGGGCTGCCAATGACAATGTTATGTTATGTATACGTCTGCTGTGTGGTGTGGTGACATGAGATTTGGTGTGGTGAGGTGAGGTGTGGTCAGGTTTGCTTTTCTTGTCTTGGGTCAACATTGGGCTGCCAGTAGCAAGGTTATGTAACGTAAACGCCTGCTGTGTGGTGCGTGGTGTGGTGTCGTGAGATTTGGTGTGGTGAGGGGAGGGGAGGTCTGCTCAGGTTTGCTTATCTTGCCTAGGGTCAACAATGGGCTGCCAATGACAATGTTATGTATACGTCTGCTGTGTGGTGTGTGGTGTGGTGTCATGAGATTTGGTGTGGTGAGGTGAGGTGTGCTCAGGTTTGCTTATCTTGCCTAGGGTCAACAATGGGCTGCCAATGACAATGTTATGTTATGCATGTCTGCTGTGTGGTGTGTGGTGCGGTGTCATGAGATTTGGTGTGGTGAGGTGAGGTGTGGTCAGGTTTGCTTTTCTTGTCTTGTGTCAACATTGGGCTGCCAATGACAATGTTATGTTATGTGTGCATCTGCTGTGTGGTGTGGTGTCATGAGATTTGGTGTGGTGAGGTGAGGTGTGCTCAGGTTTGCTTATCTTGCCTAGGGTCAACAATGGGCTGCCAATGACAATGTTATGTATACGTCTGCTGTGTGGTGTGTGGTGTGGTGTCATGAGATTTGGTGTGGTGAGGTGAGGTGTGCTCAGGTTTGCTTATCTTGCCTAGGGTCAACAATGGGCTGCCAATGACAATGTTATGTTATGCATGTCTGCTGTGTGGTGTGTGGTGCGGTGTCATGAGATTTGGTGTGGTGAGGTGAGGTGTGGTCAGGTTTGCTTTTCTTGTCTTGTGTCAACATTGGGCTGCCAATGACAATGTTATGTTATGTATGCATCTGCTGTGTGGTGTGGTGTCATGAGATTTGGTGTAGTGAGGTGAGGTGTGCTCAGGTTTGCTTATCTTGCCAAGGGTCAACAATGGGCTGCCAATGACAATGTTATGTTATGCATGTCTGCTGTGTGGTGTGTGGTGCGGTGTCATGAGATTTGGTGTGGTGAGGTGAGGTGTGGTCAGGTTTGCTTTTCTTGTCTTGTGTCAACATTGGGCTGCCAATGACAATGTTATGTTATGTATGCATCTGCTGTGTGGTGTGGTGTCATGAGATTTGGTGTGGTGAGGTGAGGTGTGCTCAGGTTTGCTTATCTTGCCTAGGGTCAACAATGGGCTGCCAATGACAATGTTATGTTATGCATGTCTGCTGTGTGGTGTGTGGTGCGGTGTCATGAGATTTGGTGTGGTGAGGTGAGGTGTGGTCAGGTTTGCTGTGTGGTGTAGTGAGGTGAGGTGTGGTCAGGTTTGCTTTTCTTGTCTTGGGTCAACATTGGGCTGCCAGGAGTAAGGTTAGGTAACGTAAACGCCTGCTGTGTGGTGTGGTGTGGTGTCATGGAATTTGGTGTAGTGTGATGTGATTTGTTGTGGTGTGATTTGTTATGGTGAGGTGTGGAGTGGCCAAGTTTGCTTGTCTTGTCTTGGGTCTACATTGGGCTGCCTATGAAAATGTTGTGTGATATCATGTAACACCACCAGGGAATAATAAAAAGACAAACATGTTGAACAATTGTGCAAGACCAAAACTTGCGGGCACGGTTGACGTGGTGGGAGAGGCCAAAAACAACCCTGCACATGCATGCCTTGCCAGCAGCCACATCAACAAGGAGCAAGGAACAAGAACAGGACAAAACGCTGTGAAAATCTGTACCACCACCACCACCACCACCCTGTGAAAATCTGTACCACCACCACCACCACCACCCTGTGAAAATCTGTACCACCACCACCACCACCACCACCGTGTGAAAATCTGTACCACCACCACCACCCTGTGAAAATCTGTACCACCACCACCACCACCACCACCCTGTGAAAATCTGTACCACCACCACCACCACCACCACCACCACCACCACCCTGTGAAAATCTGTACCCACAGACATTCACTAGTACGTTTGGCGTGGTGTTAGAGGCGGAAGCCAGCTATGCAGATGCATGCGTTGCCAACACCACACCAACAAGGAACGAGAACATGAAAACACATTGTGAAATTCTTTACCAACCAATGTATATTATGTATACAACCATTTGTGTGTTTGCTTTTAAACTGCCAGCAGGGTTGGTGTGGTGTGAGAGGCTACGCAGATGCATATATTGCCAGCAGCCACACCAACAAGGCACATTAACAAGAAAAAAACGTCCAAACAACCAAAGCTGAAAGAGAACATAATCAAATATTACCAGCACGGTAGTTGTGGTGCGGTACTTGTGGTGCGGTACTTGTGGTGCGGTACTTGTGGTGTGAGAGGCCAGAACTAGCTACCCAGATGTTTATCTTGCCAGCAGCCATACCAACAGGGAACAAGAACAAAAAAAGTCAAAACGACCACTACTAAAGGAGAACATTGCAACAACTTACCAGCACGGTTGGTGTGGTGTGAGAGGCCAAAGCCAGCTACACAAATGCGTATCTTGCCGGTAGCGACAGGAGGCCTAGGCGGCATCTCCTTTGTTTGGCTTGAAGAATTACCCATTGTTCTGCATTCAATTTAATTGAATTGGGTTAGGCTTGCGGATTTTCTAATTGTTCTGTATTAAAATGAATTTAGTTGAATTGCGACATGTTTTTCAGCGAGCTGCTGCTGATTCTATGTCCCCCCGTGCGTTTTTTTACGACATGGATTTTCGCCTCAAAGAATGAGTCTCCGTGCGCTAGCCCTCTTTATGATAAATGGAGTTGGTGCATGAGCACGGGCATACGCACGAGCCTGAGCCTGGGCATGCGCACGAGCACGAGCTCGAGCACGGGCATGTGCACGAGTCTGAGCATGAGCATGCGCACGAGCATGAGCACGAGGATGAGCATGAGCCTGAGCACGAGCATGCGCGTGCGCACGAGCATGAGCATGGGCATGGTTGGGGGCCTGGGAGGCATCGGTGGGTAGGCAGAAGGACGGCTACACGCAAGGTTGGGGAGCTGCGGTCATGGGCAAAGGCATGGGCATGGGAACGGGTACAGAGGCACGGATGAGGCATAGGCATGGGTGGTTAAGTCCCGCGCAGTTTCCAATTCGTCCCAGTAACCGACGCCAACCGGGAGTTACATCCAGCTTCGCCTTACCTGGCCGAAGACCTGGTCAGGTCAGAGGGTGTGCTTAGATTCGAGCTGATCCAAGAGGAGAACGAAAGATATCAGAGCAGCTGCCGAACGGGTGTCCAAGGTTGGTGGGTGAAGAGCCCTTCTAGTAAAAATTGTTACAATGAGTAGAAGACAGTGAAAACAATTGAAAAGTGAAGAACCCTTCTTGTACGACGACAGGACGAGGACAGCGAAGAGGGCAGCTGACGACGACAGGCGATAGGGACAGCGATAGGGAGGACGAGGGCAGCGAAGAGGGCCAAGCCAAGGGTATTGCATTGGCGTAACGTACTGCGCGGGTTGGTTTAAATGAATACACCAGCATTTCACATATGATGTATGCAGATGACCTTACTCTTTCAGCCAATAGTGCGAGAGATCTCCAAAAGATGCTGGATAAATAGGCCGTGTATGCCAAAGACAAGGGCCTCACAGTTAACGTGAACAAATATGAGGTTATGGGTTTAAACCCTAACCTCTATGATGAACACTCTTCTGATTTTCGTCTGAACGATAGAAGTCTGGAAAGGGTTTCAGAGTTCAAATACCTTGGTGTGGTATTCAATAAGAAGGGATGCATGAAACATGCTTCTGAATACGCAGCTCGGCCTTTTTGGGTAGGGATCAAGCGTGTAACAAATATTGGTGATGAAGAGTATGCAGTTAAGGAGAGACCATACGCCATGCTGTGGCTGTTCCAGTCTTTTGACCTTTCTGCTGGAATGCAATAATGTATGGATCTCAAATCTGGAGCACTGGTCTCATTCAACATCTTCTTGGTGCTACCAGCTGAGACAAAGTAGCATCTACAGATATCCACATGAGGCATGCTGGTTTTATGAAACGTGTCCTAGGAGTGAAGCGAACTGTGCCTCAACACATTGCGTTCAAAGAAACAGGCCAATTCCCAATGCACTATTACTGGTTGAAGTCAGTGATTAAATTTTGGAACTCTATGGTGAAATACTGTGATAGTAATTCTGGCATGATGAGAGACGTTGCCCTTGCCGATCTCAATATGGCCAGAGAACGCAAAGACTGTTGGAGCAAGGATATGTCTGATGCTCTAGCGACGTTGCACCCTTTGGAAGATTCCCAGGATTAATCTTTGGCAACCAATTTACATGGAGGTGTGGGACCTTTGAAACTTAAACCAGTTAATTGGAACAAAGTGGAGAAAATCCTGTTCTCCAATCATCTTTTCTTTTACTATAGTACTCAGTCTTCAGATACACGCCCTAGAGATGAAATCTCAGGATCACAAGGAAGGAAGAATGCTGTGTACCAGACCTGGATGTCCTCCTCATGGGATGAGAGTGGAAAACCTGAGATGCTCAATGCTCTCATCCGATACCTACCTCACAAGGTTGTGCGTAATTTGTCTAGATTTGTAACTTCCTCCCACTACCTAAAAGTGGAAACTGATAGATGAAAACGTCCAATTGTGCCTTGGGAAGATCGAGTGTGTCACCTTTGTGATTATGGAACAGTTCAAGATGAACACCATGTGGTTTTTGAATGTACTGACGAAGCCTTGCTGGATTCGAGAAGAAAGTATCAAAGCCTGATTTCCCAATCGGAGAGCAAAATAATTCCTCTACATTATCTGATGTGCAATCCAGAAGTTGAAGGGCGAGAAATGCTTCCTTTGTTCATCTATGAATGTATGAAGAGGCAGGATCAAGTCTTATTTGATAGGTTTTATTAGTTTTTTATGTGTACTGTTTTTTTCGTTCACAAGAAGAGGAATATTAAAAAAAAAATGAAATGAAAAATGGCAAAATGGAAAACAAATGAAAAAGAAGAAAAGAAAATGAAAAAAGTGATTTGCTCGAGTTTACATTTTCTGGTAATAATTGTTTTTACTGCCGAGGACGGCGAGCAGCCAAATTGCTGGCTGAAGCTATGTAACCAAGTTCAAGTTCAAGTAACGTACTGCTACCAGGGCCCCCTGGCTAAGTACCGTCTCTTACGTTCAGCTTCTATCACTATAACCGAGATGTCACGTTATAAACGTCGATGCTTCTGGTGAGAAGGGGTGTCTCCGCCAAACAAACGAACCTATGCTTTGGGCTTCCCAGGAGGAGGCTTGGAGCCTGGAGTTCCTGAAGCTTGTAGACTGGAGTTCCTGAAGCCAGAAGCCTTGATTTCCTGGAGCTTGAAGCTGCAGCACAGCACAGGAAAGCAAGCTTGCGAGGTGTCCCCAACTCCCCATATTTGCGCCCTCCGGTAAGAGCCCCAAAAGAAATGCACCAAGCACAACTCAGGCAGATCTGTTTTAACAGTTCAGAAAGTGAGTTACCTGGTAGCTTCATGGGTTTAGGCCTCCTCCGCGTTTGTCGATGTGTATGTGTATGTTACAGTCCAGGGGTAAATAGGCCAAATAGGCTAAAGGGACTTGCCCACGCCTCACGGTGAATAGGAAGGGCTTCAAAAGAAAAAGCACTGATGAACTGAACCCCAAACAATCTATTTACCGACGGGGGCCCTGAGTTCGTGCTACAGTGATCATTGATAATGGGAAGTCAGCAATTGTCAGCATGAATTGCGGTGCTCTCACGCGTTTTATGACTTGGTGACTACTTATGTACTTCCTTAGAACTATCGGCTCTGCCAGTTCTGTGTCATCCTTCATGACTCAGTGACAGCTTCCTGTTGGCTGCGTCACCGGTCTCTCACTGACACGCTCTGTATTGCCTGTGCCCGGCTTATGATTCCTGGCTTAGGTTCTAGTCAGGTTACAGGCATCCGCCTCTCCCACCGCTGGTGTCCTTTGGCGTCCGCCTGTCCTTGTAATGCTATTCTCGTCTCCGCATATATATAGATTGGCACGTCTGCTCACGCAAGCATCTTTGTCCACTCTCCGGAGTGTTATCCAAGCTAATAGGTTATACGGTCCTTCATTTATTACCACTGCTTTTCGATGCAACTTCCGCGAGGACCTCCCGCTAATTTTGAGAAACTCCATGACAAGAATGGTCTTTCCTGGACGCGCGGGATGCGCAGTATCATTATCAGCAATGGCTGCGACCGAGTCCTTCCAACGGAGGACCCGGCTCCTCTTGATGATTGGCTAGATTTTTGTGCGCCAGCGGCCTGTGCTTGCGGTCATGAGAGTCCTTCCGCCATCGTGGAAGTAACCCCCCCCCAATCAATCCTCCAACTTTGCGGCTCCTTCTGCTACTGTCCGACGCCTCTCTCCCGAAGTTGAGGACGTTCTGATGCGGCTCTGCTGTGTCTCTACTCAGATCATCCAGTATGCAAGGGCGCCTCCGCCACCAGAGGCTCGATTCTATGATGATGACTTTGGCGATGATGACTTTGATGATGATGATGATGATGAGGATCTGCAGAGTGCCATGAGTGGTGACTTCGGTGGAGGTACTCCTTCCACTGCTACTCGTGTGTTCACTTCCACCGTCTCTCCAGTGTATGAGCATCCGTCAGCACCTTCGCCTGAGCCTTCCCCTGAGTTCAAGCCTGAGCTTGCGTCTGCGCCTTTGCTTGCGCCCCTTCCACCGGTCCACCCGGAGGTGGCAAGGCCGTCTTTGATGCAGAGGTCTGCTTCCTTCACCTTGCCTATGGAGCGAGGTCTCTCTGGCAACAATACACGTGCTCGAGAAGCTGCTGCTACTGCTGTTCGCGCATCCTCTGCTGGCACTTCGCAGGAGCCCCCTCCGCCTGGCACTTCGCGGGAGCCCCCTCCGCCTCTCCCACCGCTGGTGTCCTTTGGCGTCCGCCTGTCCTTGTAATGCTATTCTCGTCTCCGCATATATATAGATTGGCGCGTCTGCTCACGCAAGCATCTTTGTCCACTCTCCGGAGTGTTATCCAAGCTAATAGCAATTACAATCGATGTTTCCCATGAATAGAGCAAACAACAGGGTAGTGTAGAACCTTCATACCATACGCCTCTCTCAGTACAGTAGTATGAAGCCACAGCACGAATGGCACCTATTTGATTGCACTGTACGCGAGAGTATGGTGTAGTACTGTAGTAGTGTCTATACTGCCCATGTTTACTCTGCCTGCAGACGTTGAGCAGCCTGAAGGCTGACATACCGTGTAAGTATGTAACCAAGCCGCGGGCACATATGGAGCCAGGCAGCAGGGCACCAGGAAAAATGTAACCATCATCATCATCATCATCACCATCATCAAACCAACAAAAAACTGGAAGTCTTGACCGCTGTGGCTATGCACTTGAGCAACTTGCAACCTCTGATATCTAGACATGTCGTTCAAGCTGTCCACATGGTATTCACGTGGTGGCATTTTAACCTCAGGAGTGTTCTGAAGTAGTGCTTGCACCACACCTTTTTATTCCGCCTGCAGAAGGTGAGCAGCCTCAAGTGAAGGCTGATTTATGATACAATTTAATCAAACAAAAATCAAATATATATTGGACATGAGAACGGGGAGCATGCGAGCTAGGTGCCTCAAATCCTCGGTGTCGCTGGTTTGTGTCGGGAGACCCACCTCCTGGGGTGAAAGTCCTTTCACAACTTAAAAAAAAGGCACTGGCCTAGGGGCATCAGACGGCTACCTGTGCTCAAAATTGGAAGTCATCATCACTATCGCTACGCAGCTGAGCCACTTTCAACCTCTTGGAGGTGGGCACTGGTTTAGGCCCATCGGGCGGTTGCCTCACATGCAGATCCCCTGCCCTCCCACCTGACGATAGCTTCACCACCTCTGACCCTGACCGAGCGCCTGATGCTGCCCCCTTCGTGCCCTCCCTCTCCCTCTCCCTATGGAGTGGCCTATCAACATCAGGTGCAAGGGGGCCGACCTGCTGCCGGCCAGACGATCGTCCGGATGGAGGAGCTGTTCGGCGGATGCAATGCGCTTGCTCATCCATATCGTCATCCGAGGAAAGGATGTGGATGGGCTTGCTAGGGTGAGCGGAGCGACCTGTGGCAGGAGGGTTGGTTTTTTAGTAGTCAGATGCAGACGTCCTGGGCGAAATGTGTATTAAACTGTTACATATAGCCTAAAAGACTGTCACATAACATGAAGAAAACAAAAAACAGCAGTAATTTCCAAGATAGGCAAATGAGTATGGAAGATCAAAATCTAAGGCAAGCGATTACAAATAAGTAAATATAGAAGGAAGAGTGATATCAGTAGCAGGCTATATAGGAATCAGTTCCTAGGAATCATTACTTGGATAGACATCTCATGTTACCATTTTGACTTTTCAATATTCCCGACAGTCTACTTGTGAGACCACAAACACTTGAAAACTTGCCTGGGAGTTTTTGCTACATCTTTCAACACGCCCTGGACTGTAATGGACCTCAAACATTTTATAATTCTTCTTGATTTCTAGAGGTTAGACAAGTCCCTTTAGTTCCCTAGTAGACTACCCCTGGACTGCAACATACATACATGCATACATGCATACATACATACACACATGCATACATACATACATAAATACATACATACATACATACACACATCTATATATATAAAGAAATCATGGTCGTGGTCGTGGTGGTGTCATCATCGCGTACCCACGTGCCATGGGCGTGCGAAGTGTAACCGACTTGCAACCGACTTTCCGTCAAACCCAACTCGCAACACCCCGCCCAGCGAAATTTTCAAATACCGAAACTGCAGATGCGCAAAGCTAAGCGCGCGCGCTCATTTCATCCCCACATTTGCCTCCCATACTATGACTGCAAGCAATTTAAATCCAGAGGATCCTCTCCTCATCTGCTGACCCTCGCTTTGCATGGCGCTCAGAATAATCGTTTCAGTTCATTGCTTCTTCACGGAGCATGCGACCATGATGCATGCCAACGGTCCTAATGGACAGGAGGGCCCGCAACACCGCCAGCCAGCGCTCAAAGCGAGCTTGCATGAGCAAAAGGTAATGATAACGCCTGGTGGGGCGTGGTGTTAAGGGAGCCCGTCGTACGCGGGTGGTGAGCGGTCTCCTACCTCAACTGGACAAGCTACCATCGCGGTTGACGACGACCTGCAACGCCAAGAGCGACCGAAGGGGGAGTCGAACCCCCGACTCTTCATTCCTTAGCAAGCTTGCATGAGCAAGGAAGAACAGGACAGAGCCTGCCAGAGCCAACAAGAGTCGACGTGTGGCCCACGCTGCCCGACCCGAGGAGTTACGCCAGGCTCATAACAACGCGATCCCATGCCTCAGGATGAACGCGAAGCTGCTAAGCTGCTCTTAACCAAGCCAGGCGTGAAGACTTTGCTTTCCAACCTCAGGTAGTACGCCAGACTCATAATCAAGCCAGACCTTCAGATCGTCATGCTTTTTTTCTCCGCCTGCGAGCGTTGCCACCGTTCATCTCACGCATGCGCACTTTCGCCATGCCATCGCATCGCCTTCGTCATGCATGGTTGGCTGGTTGTTGCAATTAATTCGACTTTGTTCAGATCGCCACGGCCATTCCGTCCCTCTGCACACTCTCGCGCTTGCACCTCTCATCCCATATCTCAAAGCTCTCTTCGTTGTATCGAATATCGTGAAATACGATTTGTGCTGTTCCAAGAGTTGACCGAGTATCAACTGGGGCACTGCACGAGAAGATGGAACTGCAAGTTTGTAGCTTTGGAATTGCACTGGTCCGGTGTTCTCGGGGTGATCGGGATCTGAGCGTTCCCAAGTTGTTGGTCTGCACTTTCCCCTCTTCCTGCAAGATTAAATCCTACAGCCGGAGTGAAGGGTATGAGGTAGGGAGGAGGAGAGTGTGTGTGCGTGTTGGTGGTTGGGGGAAGGTAGGCTTTTGGGGGCAAAGGTGAGAGAAAGAGAGTGTGTGTGGATTGTGTAGGAAAAGGCCGGGGGAAGTAGAGGATACTGTGGGTCTGAATGTGTATGTGTGTGTTGGGGGGGGGGGGGATGGAATACGTGTATGACAGGGGGGGAGGCCACAGCTGGAGCAGAAGGGGAAAAGGTAGAGAGAAGAGGTGTGTGTCTGAGAGTGAGGGGGGAGAGGGAGTGTTGGTGTGGCCACCGGCCACACGGGCTACCGTACATAAATACATACGTACATACACATACATATACATACACACATACATCTATATATATATAAAGAAATCATGGTCGTGGTCGTGGTCGTGGTCGTGGTGGTGTCATCGCGTAACCGACTTAACCGACTTCCCGCCCAGCCAATTCCTGCTCAGCCAATTCCCGCTTTTAATCCCTCCTTCAACTTCTTTAATCCCTGGTTCAACTTCTGCCTGATTGGCCTCCTGCGAATTCTGCCTTATGCAACCTTCGCCTCCTGCGTATTCTACCTGTTGCGCATCCCGCCCGATTTCTCCTTTTCCCGCCTGAGTTCATCCATCTGATTTCGGTAGCGCTACAGTTCGTCTTCCTACAAGCTTTTCCCCCTGCATCTCTGCAAGACCTTTCCCTTGCGTCAAGAGACCTGTCGCTGCGCACAACGGGAGGTGACATGGTGAGTCAACTGACCTGCCAGAAATGTCCGAATCGCATCCATCCCATGTCACTAACTTGACTGCAAATTCTTCCCACAGCATTGAGAAACATGTCGCTCCGCATTGTGCCTTAGCAATTACGCATCAAAGTTGACCGAATGAAAAATCTCGCTGAGAATTCTCGCCCTAACTTGACCGAACATCTCAAATCAGCAACTTGACTGCAACTTCTTCCCACTGCATCGATAAACATGTCGTCGCTGTGCATTGTGCTATAGCGAGCACGCGGCAAAGTTGAATGGATGAACCTAGCGATGTTTCCAAGTCTCAGATCGAGTCGACTTCGGGAGCAGTTGCGGTGAACAGGATTGTTCTTCAGCCGAACTGAATACATGCTCGCTAAGAAGAAGCTTGATTTATGTACAGTTGCGATTGCGCAGGTTCAGCTTTTTCAGTGGGGTCTACTATCGATCACAGCTGAGGTGGCAGGGAAGCAGGTCCGATGCTTTTAGCGGAGTCGGATGATGCGCAAACGTTGTCGATGCTCTTCGTCCCGTTTGCCTTTCAGCTATGGCAAAGCCCACAGCTGAAGTGGAGGGAGGCAGATATGGAGTATGTGTGTGCTGGTGGGTGCTCGTAGGAGGGAGGGGAGGGATGAGAGTGGGGAGAGGGTGGGGGCTGGTGGGATGGCTTGGGTGGGGGAAGGTACGGAGTCAGGAAATATGTCAGGAAGAGTAAGGGAATATGTTTGTGGGCTGGGGTACATGGTTGGGTGGGGATGGGGGTGGAGATAACTGGGGGGGGGGGGGGGGGGGGGGGGGGGGGAGAACGGTGGTGTTTGTGTGCTTGTGGGTGCACAAGGGAGACCATCGCAAGGGATGTGCGTCCGTCAATGTTTTAAGTTGCATGCACTGCAGAGAAAACCGTTTTGCAACCCAGCCCAAAACAGGTGTGGCCACAGGAGAGAAGGGGGGAGGGGGCGGATAATGGTTTGGTGGTGGTGGTGTGTGAATAGGGGGGGGGCTTCAAGTGTGAACCATTATGTAACCAGCCCCAAATAGGTGCGGCCAAAGGCCAAACGGGCAACGTACTATGATTGGGGGGGGGGGGGGGGGTCTTCGTGAGAGTAGGTGTGGCCACCAGCCACACGGGCTACCGTAGTAGTACATACATACATACATACATATACATTCATACGTACATACATCTATATATATGTAGACATACATGGATTTCTGAGAAAAGTTCGCGAACTTTTCGTGCCGACGCTAGCTGGCTTTGGCTAAATTAGCGGGTTACTAATAGCGAATCACCCAACTACCCACCCTGGCATTCGGCTGAATTAGCGGGTTACTAATAGCTCATCATGACTGCGCCGACTTCGAGTGCGAAATCTTGCTGGCATCCTCGCCGCAGGCGCAGGCGCTACATGGAGGGACAAGCTGGGAATGGAAATAGATATTCGCAACTTTCTCGCAACCTCGGAACTTCAAATGTTTTTCCCCAATCATGCGCAATTCTTTCTCACCAGCGATCTTTGTGCCTAGGCATCCATACCTGCCTCCCCTGTTCCTCACCCAGACTCTCGCATGGAGAGCCAGGGGCATTCGAATTATCAAAATACAATCTGAGTTTTCATTGTTCTCATCAGGCGCCTTTTCTATCATCAGCGCTCTTCCGCCTGCGAGCGTTGCCACCATTATTTTCACGCATGCGCCTTTCATCATGGTTGGCACCTAATTGTTTCGAGAAATTTGACTTCCTTCAGATCTTCATGGCCATTCCATTTCTTGCGCTTTCACCGCACATCCCATCTATGCAATCTCTTTTCGTTGTATCGACGATTGTGACATACGACGCTGCGAATTTGCTTCAGAGTATTGACCGGATTGAAGGCGAAGTCTTCCTCACTGTGCCACTGCACGAGTAGAAGAAGCTGCAAGTTTGTAGCCTTGCAATCGCACGGATCTGGTGTTCTCGGTATGATCGGAATCTGAGCGTTCGAAACCTGTGGGTAGGTTCAATACCCAGCCTGCGCTTTCAGCACGATCTCAGCCCACAGCTGGAGTGAAGTGCACGAGGTAGGGATAGGTCAAAGGGAGGGGAGCGTGGAGGGAGGGTGGAGATGGCTGGGTGGTGTGGGGGGTACGGGGGTAAATTTGGGTGGTGTGGAGATGGCTGGGGGGTAGGGGGGTATATTTGGGTGGTGTGGAGATGACTGGGGGGTACGTGGGGTGCAAGGGGGATAAACAGAGTGTTTGTCAAGGGGGTGGGGATGGGGGGCAGGAAGATTTAGGGGGAAACAGGGATCATGTAGGTCCTGGGGGCTGGAAGTGGGGGGGTATATTTATAGTAGGGAAAGGAAGGGGGCACATTTTGCAAATGGGGAAATATCTTGACTGTGTGCATGTCAGTAAGGGGGGGGGGGGGGGGGGGGGGGGGGAGGGTGTACGTTCAAGGGCGTCTCACGTTATGTAACCCAGAACAGGACCCAGGACCTGGGTGGGGGGGGGTGGACTGTGGCCTCCGGCCACACAGGCAATGTACTAGTACATACATACATGCATACATACATACATACATGCATACATACATACATACATACATACATACATACATACATACAATCACTCACCTGAGGTCTCGCCTGGTAGGTTTGTTGCATCTCTCAAAACGCCAGATGGCTGCGCTTGCTGGCACAGCCGCTCAGGGAGTTCTGGAACGTTCATGTTCTTCTCCGCGGGTTTTGGTGTGGGTGATGATTTGGCGAGTGGCTGTACATGAGGCAGTTTGTCAGACACAGCTGGCTTGGGCAGGGAAGTCGATGTTGTGGCAAGCGATGCTGCCGGCTTGGGGACGGAAGTAGGTAGGCGGACGGAAGACGGTAGGCGGACGGAAGAAGGTAAGCTACCCCTCATGTTGGAGCGTCGCATTCCTACAATTGAGCATTTGAAATGAAATTTAAATATTAAACCATGATTATTATATAATGAATTTAATTATATGTATTTGACGAATTAAATCAAATCAAATTATGTTCTGAGAAACCCGCCCCCAGGCCAGGACCACAAAACTGATGCAAGGATATTCGGTCACCGATCCTAAAAAATCAAGGTTCTCTTATAATGGAATTCCTACAAAACACTCATGCGGATGCATGCTGTGATTAGCAGCAGGTTGGGTTGGGATGGGTTGGGGGGAATGTGGGAGGGGGGGGGGTGTTGGGTTGGGTTGGGTTGGGGGGAATGGGGGAGGGGGGAGGTGTTGGGTTGGGTTGGGTTGGGTAAAGGCTTAACAGCAGGTGACACAGTATTTATACAGCTTATTTGTTACTGCCCACTTTCCGCAGCAAGATTCATGAGCTGTGTGTTGTATATCCTTAGCTGAGCTCTGGGTGAGAATGTGTGGGTTTGGCTTTGGTTTTAGTTGTGTGTGTCGGAATGTCTGAGTATGTGTGAGTGTGTGTGTGTGTTGGTATGTGTTGGTGTGTGTGTTTGTATGTGTTTGTATGTGTGAGTGTGTGTGTGTGTGTTGGTATTTGTGTGTTGGTATGTGTTGGTGTGTGTGTGTTGGTATGTGTGAGTGTGTGTGTGTGTTGGTATGTGTTGGTGTGTGTGTGTTGGTATGTGTGAGTGTGTGTCTGTTGGTATGTGTGAGTATGTGTGAGTGTTGGTATGTGTGAGTATGTGTGAGTGTGTGTGTGTGTGTGTGTGCTCTACCTGCCTGAGTTGAAGCCTGCACCTCCATACTTTTCAGCATTGGTCCTGACAGTGGCACTGCCTAGTTGTGGCTTTTGCGCATCTATTCTGCCCTCCACAGCTGAAGATGAAGGAGGCGTGTGCGGGTGGGTGTGCGAGTGGATTGAGTGTGTGTGTGGGGGGGGTGGGGTGGGGGATGGGGGGGGGGGGGACTCTATTTGCCTAAGTTGACACCTGCACCTCCATACTTATGAGCATTGGTCCTTGCAGTGGCACTGTCTAGTTGTGGCTTTTGCACCTTTATTCTGACCACCACAGCTGAAGATGAAGGAGACATGTGTGAGTGTGTGTGTGTGTGTGAGTGGATTGAGTGTGTGTGTGTGTGTGAGTGGATTGAGTGGATGTGTGAGTGGATTGAGTGGATGTGGGTGTGTGAGTGGATTGAGTGGAGGTGGGTGTGTGAGTGGATTGAGTGTGTGTGTGTGTGTGAGTGGATTGAGTGTGTGTGTGTTTGTGTGTGTGTGTGAGAGTGAATTGAGTGGGTGTATGTGTGTGTGTGAGTGGATTGAGTGTGTGTGGGTGTGTGTGCGAGTGGATTGAGTGAGTGTGTGTGTGTGTGCGAGTGGGCTGAGTGTGTGTTGGTGTTAGGGTGGGTGTGCGAGTGGATAGAGTGTGTGTGGGTGTGGGTGTGGGTGTGCAAGCGGATTGAGTGTGTGTGTGTGTGTGGATGTGCAAGTGGATTGAGTGTGTGTGGGTGTGTGTGGATGTGCAAGTGGATTGAGTGTGTGTGGGTGTGCGTGTGTGTGAGTGGATTGAGTGTGTGTGTGAGTGAGTGTGTGCGCGGATGGGGGGGGGGGGGGGCTCTACTTGCCTGAGTTGACACCTGCACCTCCATACTTTTCAGCATTGGTCCTGACAGTGGCACTGCCTAGTTGTGGCTTTTGCACCTCCATGCCATCGATCTCACAGCTGAAGATGAAGGAGACATCCTCGCCTGCAGCCTTTTTCATCACGTCATCAGGGACATGGGTGCACAAGCTGTGGTGCCCCCAGTTCTTCAGATCGTCCTCGCCAGGGGCGCCAACCTGAAGTCGGGGGTGTGTATAAGCGTTGGGAAAGAGGGCCATCAGACATGAAGGTTACACGCTATGCTTGTGGTTAGTTACCTCCTCCTCACCACTTCGTCAGGGACGTGGGTGCACAAGCTGTGGTGCCCCCAGTTCTTCAGATCGTCCTCGCCAGGGGCGCCAACCTGAAGTCGGGGGTGTGTATAAGCGTTGGGAAAGAGGGCCATCAGACATGAAGGTTACACGCTATGCTTGTGGTTAGTTAGCTCCTCCTCACCACTTCGTCAGGGACGTGGGTGCACAAGCTGTGGTGCCCCCAGCTCTTCAGATCGTCCTTGCCAGGGGCGCCAACCTGAAGTCGGGGGTGTGATCGTTGGGTGAAGTAGGGAACGGCGATATGATATCTGACTAGGCTAAAGTTACCATGTATACACAACATCATATGATGCAGTTTGTATAATATCATTATCGCATTAGGTAAGCATCATCATATGATATGCCGGTCTCTATAAATACGGCCCAAATCAGGCCCCAATGAGCCCAAATAATGCAAAATACAGCCAACGAGGACAGATAGGTTATGTGTTATGATTAAGGTTAGGGGGTGTGAGTGTTGGGTAAATGAGGCCCAAATAAGGCAAAATGAAGCCTAAGAGGACAGAGAGGTTATGTGCTATGCTTACGGTTAGAGGGTGTGAGCGTTGGATAAATAAGGAGAGAACGGCAATATGATATCATATGATGCCGGCAGTCTGACTAGGCTAAAGTTACCATTTATAAACAATATCATATGACGCAGTTTGTATGGTATCATATGATATCATACTCACCTATGCTCAGCATCATCATGATATGCGAGTTACCTGCCGCCAGCATAAAAAATAAAAAAAGCCACAGAAACTAACCTCTTCTTCATGGATGGCTGTGGAGGGGGCGATTTGGAGGTCAAGAGGTGCCTCCTCAACCCCGTTGCACATCATGTCGTACGTGTTGCTGAGGGTGGGGTGACATTCGAGATTTTGCCTCGTCTAACCTTCCGCCAGCATTAAAAACAAAGTATAAATATAAAACAAACCGAATTCACAGGATCTAACATTTTCTTTATGGATGCCTGCCGAGGGAGCGATATCAAGGTCAAGAGGCGCATCCTCAACCCCGTTGCACATCATGTCTTACGTGTTGCTGAAGGTGGGGGAGATATTTGAGATTTTGCCTCGTCTCACCTTCCGCCAGCATAAAACACAAAAACAAAGTATAGATATAAAACAAACCAAATCCACAGGAACTAACCTGTTCTTTATGGATGCCTCCAGGGGGAGCGATATCAAGGTCATGAGGCGCCTCCTCCCCCCCGTTGCACATCATGTCATACGTGTTGCTGAAGGTGGGGAAACATTTGAGATTTTGCCTCGTCTCACCTTCCGCCAGCATAAAACACAAAAATAAAATATAAATATAAAACAAACCAAGTCCACAGGAACTAACCTGTTCTTTATGGATGCCTGCGGAGGGAGCGATATCAAGGTCATGAGGCGCCTCCTCCCCCCCGTTGCACATCATGTCATACGTGTTGCTGAAGGTGGGGAAACATTTGAGATTTTGCCTCGTCTCACCTTCCGCCAGCATAAAATACAAAAATAAAATATAAATATAAAACAAACCAAATCCACAGGAACTAACCTGTTCTTTATGGATGCCTGCGGAGGGAGCGATATCAAGGTCATGAGGCGCCTCCTCCCCCCCGTTGCACATCATGTCATACGTGTTGCTGAGGGTGGGGTGCAGGCTGAACAGCTCTCGCAACTGCTCGCCACTCATCAGGTTGGAGCTTGCTGTGTCGGCTTTGCCCCCACCGTTGACCAAGCTCTGCAAGCCCTCTGCAAGCGGCACATACACACAATTAGTCAACGATAAAAATGATACAAATTCTACAAAAAGGATGAAAATGAAAAATTATACATTAAAATAAAATAAAATAATGAAGAATAAAAATGGCATAAAATGAAAGCAAGCAAACACGGTGGGAAGTAGGCTGAGCATGCTTTGTCGGCCTTTCCCCCACCGTAAACAAGCTCTGCAGGCCCTCTGCAAGTGGCACATACAGACAATGAGTCAATGATAATAATGATACAAATGACTGAAAAATGAAACAAAAAGGATTGAAATGAAAAATGAAAAATGTTAAAAATGTTAAAATGTACAAAAATGAAAAGGATGAAAATGAGAAATGAAATGGTACAAATGAAGGCAGGCAAACAACCGAGAAAACACGGTGGGAAGTAGGCTGAGCTTACCTTGTCAGACTTGCCCCCACCGTTGACCAATCTCTGCAAACCCTCTGCAAACGGAACATCCCCACAATGAGTCAACGATAAAAATGATACAAAAGGATGAAAATAAAAAATGAAAATGATACAAATGAAAGTAGACTACCACGGGACTGTGGAAGACAGACAGACAGACAGACGGACGGACGGACAAACGGACATAACTTTTTCTTACCCTCCTACCAGTATGCAATATTAGCTAGATTCAGGTTTGGCCCAAGGACAGGGAAAGAAAGCAGCCTAGAAGCTGATACATGTAGCTAATACATGCAGCTAATACACAATTAGCTACATGTAGCTGATACATGAAGCTAATACACAATAACTGTGATCAGGGTCAATACCTTTTGCTAGCTGCCTCTGAAACACTTTCTCCTCTATAGTGCCGGTGGTCAGGAAGCGATACACAAACACAAGCTTCTTCTGCCCGTCTCTCCAAACCTGTGGTACACAAAAGTACAAGAGGTTATAAGAAGTACAGGAAAGAGCACACGTGAGTCCAAACCTGCGGCACAAATGAGTACAAGAGGTTATAGGATAGAGCATATTACATAGCATGAAAAAATAGCGTAACATAGCATAACATAGCGTAAAATAATAGCGTAACATAGCATAACATAATAGCGTAACATAGCACAACATAATAGCGTAACATAGCATAACATCACATAGCACAACATAGCATAGCATAACTTGAACTTGGTTACATAGCTTCAGCCAGCAACTTGGCTGCTCGTCTTCGGCAGTAAGAACAAAAATTACCAGGAAAATATAAACGCATACAAATCATTTGTTCCATTTTCCATTTTTGAAGAGGTTATAAGAGCATGTTACATAACATGGCATAAAAGAGCATAACATATCATGGTATGGCATAGCTTAGCATGGCCAATGACAGCGTAACAATCCAAAGCATAGCATAACAATCCCAAAGCATATCACAACGCAGGCTACCATGACGTACCACAGCATACCATACCATACCATACCGTGAGCAGACATAAACCAGATGCAGAAATATATTGATCTGAGGATTAACATTGCGGCTTCCACGTATTTGACATTAAAAGATAGTGAAGTGAAGTAGCTACGACGTGCAGTGCAATCTAGTACCGAGTATAAATTGATGAAGTGCTACGACGTGCAGTGCATTCTAGCAGCTAGTAGCCATTGATGAAGTGCTACAACGTGCGGTGCATTCTAGTAGCTAGTAGCTACGGATAAAGTGCACTCCAGCAGCTAGTAGCTATTGGTAAATTACATTCTAGTAGCTAGTAGCTTTGATTAAGTGCATTCTAGTAGCTCTTAGCTAGTCACCCAACCTGAAGTACCAGGGATACCAGGAATCCACACTCACCCTTGCGGCAGCTTGCTTATCATTGGCCGGATTCCAATCTGGGTCAAACAGCACCAGGCGGTTCCCACCAATCAAGTTCAGACCACAGCCTCTGCAAGGAGACAAGGAGAGAAGTCGATATGAAATTAGTCGAATAAAACAGTGCGGTTGTCCGATCTCAGGCGTAGTAGTGGTCTTCGAAAGTTAAAACCCACGGCAATCTCCCCCAGTGCAAGCCAACGGGAAGGCTGCTTCAACCTCACGCCCCGTGGCAAGGCTTAACATTTTCCATTTTTAGTTGAATGAAGATTACAAGTTCTATGCAGCGTCGCCTGCGACGCAAAAAATTGGCGGAGAGTGATCGCAAGGGAGCGACAGAAGGCAACGGAAGCGAGTTAGTTACGAGACCGTTGGCTGACGTGTCGGGCTTCATCGCGGTCAGACGGATGCGGATGGATGGATGGATGGATGGATGGATGGATGGATGGATGGATGGATGCAAGGATGGACGAACGGACAAATGGGTAACACTGGCGGCTCCCGCCCCCCAGAAGGGGGGGCTCCGCAAAAAATCAATATGAGAGTAGTTGCATGAAGATAAAAGTCATTGTGAAAGTAGTGGGATTGTAACATGGTGGTTGGCCCCAATGCAAGCAAACGGGCTGCCCCCTCAACCTCACGCCTCAAAATAAGGCGTGCCATTTATTTTTGTATGTATCAGGTTGTAACAAATGTACGTACCCGGCTTTTGAACTGAGAAGAAAGACGAATTGACGCTCGGCTGGGTCATTGAAAACCTGTGAAGGAGGCACGTTGCTGAATGAGGGGGATGTCCTGGGCTTTGTTGAAAACGTGTGAAAGAGGCACGTTGCTGAATGAGGGGGTTTGCCTTTGGCTTGATTGAAAACGTGTGTAAGAGGCACGTTGCTGAATGAGGGGGATGCCTTTGGCTTGATTGAAAACCTGTGAAGGAGGCACGTTGCTGAATGAGGGGGATTTCTTGGGCTTGATTGAAAACCTGTGAAGGAGGCACGTTGCTAAATGAGGGGGATACCTTTGGCTTGATTGAAAACCTGTGAAGGAGGCACGTTGCAAATTGAGGGGGACGCCCTTGGCTTTGTTGAAAACGTGTGAAGGAGGCACGTTGCTAAATGAGGGGGATGCCTTTGGCTTGATTGAAAACGTGTGAAGGAGGAACGTTGTGAAGGAGGGGGATGCCTTTGGCTTTGTTGAAAACGTGTGAAGAAAGCACGTTTCTAAATGAGAGGGATTTCTTGGGTTTGATTGAAAATGTGTGAAAGAGGCACGTTGCTGAATGAGGGGGATACCTTTGGCTTGATTGAAAATGTGCGAAGGAGGCACGTTGCGAATTGAGGGGGATGCCTTGGGCTTTGGACCATTGTGGGATGAGGGTGGCCATGATGAAGATCAACATCAACATCATCCGATCAAGATCATACACCTGATCATGATGAAGATCAAGATGGATGATCTTGATCTTGATCTCCACCATAATCTCATGGATGATCTTCATCTTCATCATGATCACATGGATGACCTTCATCATGATCACGTTGATGATCTTGATCTTCATCATAATCCTGTGAATGATCTGAATCTTTATCATGATCACGTGGATGATCTTGATCTTCATCATGATCACGTGACTGATCTTGATCTTCATTATGATCCCGTGGATGATCTTGGTCTTCATCTTCATCATGATCATATGGATGGTCTTTATCTTTGTAACGATCACATGGACAATATCAATCTAGATCTTCACCATAATCACGTGGATGATCTTGATCTTCATCTTGATCACATGGATGATCTTGATCTTGATCTTCACACACTTATTCTCCCTTGAAGGTTAAGGCACCATCTTATGTCATTATCGAGATTGAAGAGAGAAATAACAAGAAACCCGAAAAGAAAACTGAAAAGAACAACAAGAACGAAAACGACGACAACAACAACAGCAACAACAACAACTATGTTTCTAGTCCTTATCTCATCAAACATGTGTAGAAGACAACAAGGGTGAAGAATAGCTCTACCCGGGGGGGCCATGGAAAAGTTGGTGAAGGAGATATGGCCCTCATAAGCTTGGAAGGTGTGTGTGTGTGTGTGCGGTGTGCGGCAAAATAAAAAACTTCCTAATTGAAGGTCTAAATGAAACTTCCTGACTTCAGGTCTAAATGAAACTTCCTAGCGCCCCCCCGGCTATACTTCTACCTTGACAAGCTTCTGCCTCTTGCTAAGGGAAGCAGACAAGTAGACCCCAGTTGTTTCTGCTCCCCATGCTTTGCTGTATACTTGTTATTTAATGATGCATAAATGACAGAGTAAAGAAAAACAGTTATACAAATACCTTGACAAGCTTCTGCCTTTTGCTTATGGAGGTTGACTTGTCCAGGCACACAAACGGGTAGTTCCACTCCCTGCAGAGCTTTGCCACACCTTTATTATGTATTCACACATAAATAGCCGAGTGAAGAACAACTGCTATTCGAATACCTTGACAAGCTTCTGCCTCTTGCTAATGGAGGTGGACCCGTCCAGGCGCACAAACGGGTAGTTCCGCTCCCTGCACAGCTGTGCCACATCTTTATTATGTATTCACACATAAATAGCAGAGTGAAGAAAAACAGCTGGACCAATACCTTGACAAGCTTCTGCCTCTTGCTAATGGAGGTAGACCCGTCCAGGCGCACAAAAGGGTAGTTCCGCTCCCGGCACAGCTGAGCCATGAGGTCCAGGGTCTGGGTGTAGTTGGATACCAGCACGATGCGGTCATCTGTCTCTGTGAAGAGAACATGGAGCATGCGAGCGAGCACGGCAAACTTGCCAGAGAGGTTTTCCCAGCCGATAGCCATGCCTCCCCTGCCGGGACGCCCGTTGTCGAAAACGCCAGGAGGGAATAGGGACCCGACGTTCTGCTCAGAGCGGGACGGGTGGGGTGGGGCACTGTTATACAATGGTATGGTACAGTCCAGGGGGAAACCAATTCACCTTCAGGAACTTGCCTAACCTCAAATAATATAAATAATAATATAAATAATAATATAAATAATAATAATAATAATAATAATAATAATAATAATAATGATGCAGATGATACTAATAATAACAATAATAAAAAGGGCGCATCAGAGATGAAGGGGTGATGCATGCAAGTGGGAGTGGGCCATACACGGCATGCAGTCGTCAATTGTCGAAAAATCCAGGAGGAAACAGAGAGCCGACAGTAAACTCAGTGCAGGGCGTGTGCTCTTTGTTGATTTGGTGAATAGGTGGATGAGTTCATGGGTGTGTGGGTGTAGGTGAGTGAGTGTGTGTGGGCGAGTGTGTGTGTGTGTGGGTGAGTGGGTTTGTGGGTGGTGATGGGGTGCATCATAGATGGAGCGATTCATGAGAGTGAGAGTGGGGGCATAGCACGGTATGTAGTCATCAATTGTCGAAAACTCCAGGTAGGAATAGGGAGCCGACATTTTGCTCAGGGCAGGGCGTGTGTGGTGAGTTGATTTGGTGAATGGGTGGATGGGTTCATGGGTGTGTGGGTGTGTGAGTGTGTGGGTGAGTGTGTGTGTGTGTGGTTAAGTGTGTGAGGGTGAGTGTGTGGGTGGTGATGGGGTGCATCAGAGATGGAGCAATTGATGAGAGTAGGAGTGGGGGCGTAGCACGGTATGTATTCATCAATTGTCGAAAACTCTAGGTAGGAAAAGAAAGCGGACATTCTGCTCAGGGTGGTGGGTGTGTTGATTTGGTGAATGGGTGGATGGGTGGATGGGTGAGTGGGTGTGATGGTGGTGATGGGGTGCATCAGAGATGGTGTGATTGATGAGAATAGGAGTGGGGGCAAGGCACGGTATGTAGTCATCAATTTCGAAAACTCCAGACAGTAATAGAGAGCTGATATTATGTTCAGGGCAGGGTGATTGGGGTTTGGTGGGTGAATGGGTGGGGTAGGGTGGGTGGATTGTCCAATCTCAAATAATCAAGATAATTCTATACTATCTGGGCTGTAAGTTGGCGTGAGGGATGTATTAGTGGTTGGCCCCAGTGCAAGGAAACAGGCTGGCCCCCTCAATCTCATGCCTCGTCAAGGCGTATTATTTATTCATGTGAGGGTTGTATGTTAGGCAGGCATAAATTGTCGAAAGCTACAGGCACTGCAAATTCGGGGGGTCTACAACACCCTTTACTTGGGCTTATAAGGGTGCTTTCTGGGTGGGAAGGGTGCCGCATGGGTGCAGAAAAGGGTCCTAAGGGTGCATTCTGGGTGGGAAGGGTGCCGCATGGGTGCAGAATAGGGTCCTAAGGGTGCATTCAGGGTGGGAAGGGTGCCGCATGGGTGCAGAAAAGGGTCCTAAGGGTGCATTCAGGGTGGAAAGGGTGCCGCATGGGTGCAGAAAAGGGTCCTAAGGGTGCATTCAGGGTGGGAAGGGTGCCGCATGGGTGCAGAAAAGGGTCCTAAGGGTGCATACTGGGTGGGAAGGGTGCCGCTTGGGTGCAGAAAAGGGTCCTAAGGGTGCATTCAGGGTGGGAAGGGTGCCGCATGGGTGCAGAAAAGGGTCCTAAGGGTGCATTCTGGGTGGAAAGGGTGCCGCATGGGTGCAGAAAAGGGTGCTGGAGACACCCCAAATTGCCGTGAGGATGAAATACGGAGCCAACAGGGTACAAAGGGCGGGGCACAACTGACATGACGAAGTGTGAATCTGAGCAGGTACTTAAGTAAGAACTTTGGTTTAGAGATTGACCATACATTTCTAAAAGCATACTACCATCGGTCATGAACTTAGGGCATCTTGTTCAATGAAAGGGTGCCGCATGGGCAATCGATGACGATTTGTTGGGGCCCAGTTGATCAGTGCTTTTTTTCGCTTTAGCCCCTCCTAATATCGAGGATGGGGAAGTTCCTTTATAATATTTGGCTACCCCTGGACTGCAACATACATGCAAACAATGGGCACGATTTGATGGGGACCAGTTCAATATAGTGTTGTCATTAAGCCCTTCTTTACAATATAGGGCTGATCTTGATCGTTTGAGGATGGGCAAGTTCCTTTATACAATTTGGCTACCCCTGGACTGCAACATACATGCAAACAATGGCCACGGTTTGATAGGTACCAGTTCATCAAAGTGTTGTCAATAAGCCCCTCTGTACAATGCAGAGCTGATCTTGATTGTTCGAGGATGGGCAAGTGCCTTAATACTATTTGGCTACCCCTGGACTGTAGCATACATTCAGAGGTCAAGCATGCCCCACCTGAAATCCTTCTGAGATTCCACTTCCAGTCTCGCCTCCCTTCTTCCCCCTTCCCCCATCCGCCTCTCCCGTGGTGGAGTTCACACCGTCGTAGATCAGCTTGGGATGGTTGCAGAGTTTCTTTAGACTGGTGATGGCAGATAATACTCCAGCGGAAGCCTTTCCTGCTAAGAGCTTCCTTGCGGCTTTAGACTCGAGGAAGTGACAATAGATCTGATGCTGAAGCGTGGTCATCTTGCAGCACACCACCTCCACCACCTGCACAACAAGGGTTGATGATCTATTAGTAAGCACAGCACGATTGGTTGGAAAGCTGTCTAAGAGCATCATCCTGAGGGCTAGTGGCTCACCTTGGGCGGCAGATGTTGGCTGAGCAGTGCATTGATTGCACAACTGTACAAGAGTATAATCAAGGGTAGCTCAAGATGAGCGGGATGGGCGGCTCACCTTGGGAGGCAGATGTTGGCTGAGCAGTGCATTGGTTACACAACTGTATACAAGTATCAGCAAAGGGTAGCTCAAGCTAGTCGGTATGGGCGGCTCACCTTGGGAGGCAGATGTTGGCTAAGCAGTGCATTGATTGCACAACTGTATGTGAGTATCAGCAAAGGGTAGCTCAAGATGGGCGGGATGGGCAGCTCACCTTGGGAGTCAGATGTTGGCTGAGCAGTGCATTGGTTGGATATCTTTGTAAAATTGTCATCCAGGCTAGTTCAACCTAGTCGGAATGGGTGGCTCACCTTGGGAGGCAGATGTTGACTGAGCAGCGCATTGGTGCGTCGCAGAATGAAGGCATTGACAAGCGCACTGAGCTGGTTGCTTCTGTCAAGGCCCAGAGCTGACTCCTCATCAGTTGCATCTGGCTCCCTGCCTGCCAAGATGGGATTTTCATATGTTCGCCTGAACTCGGCCGGGAGGCCTAGGACACCAGGGTTGCAGAAGTCCACCATGGCATAGAACTCGTCCAAGTGGTTTTGCAAGGGTGTGCCACTTAGCAGTACTCGGCGCCGACAGTGCAAACTGTCTAGGGCCTGTGGTCGGTGCAATGGAATGAAAGAGGGGGTGGTGGGTGTAGGTTGAAAGTGGAGTGGTGGGTGTAGGCAGGATCAAAGTGGGAGAGATGGGCGAATGAAGGTAGAAGGAAGGTTTACATAGATTGATGGACTGGTGGAAAGATTGAGATAGATAGATAGATGGAGAAATGGAGAGATGGAGAGATGCATGGATGGATGGATGGATGGATGGATGGATGGATGGATGGACGGATGGACGGATGGAAGGATGGATGGATGGATGGACGGACGGATGGATGGATGGATGGATGAATGGATGGATGGATGGACGGACGGATGGACGTATGGATGGATGGATGGATGGATGGATGGATGGATGGATGGATGAATGGATGGATGGATGGATGGATGGATGGACGGATGGATAGACAGACGGATGGATGGATGGATGGATGGATGGATGGATGGACAGACGGATGGATGGACAGACGGATGGATGGACAGACGGATGGATGGACAGACGGATGGACAGACGGATGGACGATGGGCGGATGAAGTGATTGACAGATGGACAGATGGAAAGATGGACAGACAGACAGACAGACAGACAGACTGACAGACAGGCAAGCAGGCAGGCAGACACAAACAGACAGACAGGCAGATAGACAGATAAGAAGAAACATACATTCAGACAGGCAGACAGACAGACAGATAGATGTCTCGCCCTCATTTGTTTAGGCTACACATGATAGCTTTCAGCCAGCTCCATTAGCCAGCCATTGGTTCAAGCCCAATATTTTTCAGCTGCGGTGGAATGCCTGTCATATCAGCTTTCAGGCACACTAGCTAGCTCCAGGTTGGCCAAAGAAATAGGAAACGTAGCTGCCTAGAAGGTGCTACACGTTGCCACAAATATTACAGTGCAGATACAAAGATATATAGATACCAGATATGTCTCACCCTGTTTGTGAGGGTTGCATCATTCTTCAGCCGATGTGCTTCATCGCAGATCAACAAATCGCATGCTGAAGGGTCCTTGAAGCGCTCAGAATGCAAGCGGAAGGTCTCATAACTGATGATGAGGACCTGTAGCATGCGTGCATGTGTAAGTATGTCACAGTCTGAGGATGACTAAAAGGGATTTGGTGGTGGTGGTGGTGGTGGTGGGCTTCATCGCATATTAGTAGATCGCATGCCTGAAGGTACTTGAAGCGATCAGCGTGCAAGTGGAAGGTTCCATAGCTTAGGATGAGGACCTGTAGCATGCGTGCATGTGTAAGTATGCCACAGTCTAGTGGTGACCAAAAGGGATTTGGTTGTGGTGGTGGTAGTGGTGGCGGCAGGCTTCATCGCATATTAGTAGATAGCATGCTCAAGGGTCCTTGAACCGCTCAGCGTGCAAGCGGAAATTTTCAAAGCTTATGATGAGGACCTATGACATGCGTGGATGTGTAAGTTTGTAACAGTATAGCCTGCTGCTGCTGCTGCTACTGCTAGCCAATGGGCTTCATCACATATTAGCAGACCGCATTCCGAAGGGTCCTTGAAGCGCTCAGCGTGCAAGCGGAAGGTTTCATAGCTAATGATGGAACCTGTAACATGCGTGGATGTGTAAGTTTGTAACAGTATAGTGGTGACCAAAAGGGATTTGGTGGTGGTGGTGGTGGTAGTGGTGGCGGTGGCAGGCTTCATCGCTTCTTAGTATATCGCATGCTCAAAGGTCCTTGAACCGCTCAGCGTGCAAGCAGAAAGTTCCAAAGCTAATGATGAGGACCTGTGACATTCATGCATGTGTAAGTATGCCACTGTCTGGGTATGACCAAAAGGGATTTGGTAGTGGTGGTGGTGGTGGTGGTGGCGGCAGGCTTCATCGCTTCTTAGTAGATCGCATGTGCAAGGGTCCTCGAACCGCTCAGCGTGCAAGCGGAAGGTTTCATAGCTAATGATGAGGACCTGTAACATGCGTGGATGTGTAAGTATGCCACAGTCTAGGGTTGACCAAAAGGGATTTGGTAGTGGTGGTGGTGGTGGCAGGCTTCATCGCATATTAGTAGATAGCATGCTCAAAGGTCCTTGAAGCTCTCAGCGTGCAAGCGGAAAGTTTCAAAGCTTATGATGAGGACCTGTGACATGCGTGGATGTGTAAGTATGCCACAGTCTAGTGGTGACCAAAATGGAATTTGGTGGTGGTGGTGGTGGTGGCGGCAGGCTTCATCGCTTCTTAGTAGATCGCATGCTCAAGGGTCCTTGAACCGCTCAGCGTGCAAGCGGAAGGTTTCATAGCTAATGATGAGGACCTGTGACATGCGTGGATGTGTAAGTATGTAACAGTATAGTCTGCTGCTGCTGCTACTACTACTAGCCAATGGGCTTTATCACATATTAGCAGATCGCATGCTCAAGGGTCCTTGAACCGCTCAGCGTGCAAGCGGAAAGTTTCAAAGCTTATGACGAGGACCTGTGACATGCGTGGATGTGTAAGTTTGTAACAGTATAGTCTGCTGCTGCTGCTGCTGCTACTAGCCGATGGGCTTCATCACATATTAGCAGATCGCATTCCGAAGGGTCCTTGAAGCGCTCAGCGTGCAAGCGGAAAGTTTCATAGCTAATGATGAGCAGTTGTTTTTTTACGACGACGAGTCACCACTGCGTTGTCATTCCGTTGTCGCATGGCGACGCATGGGTTTGGCAATAGTAGTCAGAATTGGCCTTCCGTCGCCCAATGAGCTATAGAAAATCATTGGCAAATGGCCTTCCGTCGCCCACCCGTTGCCCATTGCTACCGTCGCCTACTGCTATCATGGATGAGGACCATGAGTGATTTTTGAAGGAAAGGAACCAGCATCGTTATGTAGCACCAAGGTGCTCCTAGAACCCTTTGGGGTACTGCTATCAGCATTTGTTTTATCCAAAGGCAACCCCACATGAATATTACATAGCACCCCCGAAACACAAAGGTACATAAAGTATCACTTGTGCTATAAGTAGCACATTCAAGAGAACCCTGGTAGCTTGCCTGTATGTGTAAGTATGCTACAGTCCAGGGATGACCAAAGGGCCTTGGTGATGGTGCTGCTACTGCTGCTGCTACTACTGCTGCTGCTACTGCTACTCCTGCTGCTTCTCATGCTGCTGATGGCAATGACATGACATCATAATTAAATATAAGGAGAAGCAGGTGAGTATCTGCAGGATGATATAGACAATAGGCCAGGTTTGATTCCCCTATGACGCACTCCTGTACGGGAGGGTCCCCTTAACACCACGCCCCATCCAATACAGGAGGGTCCCCACGACAACACGCCCCTCCAGGCGTTATCTTTTCTTTCTTCACATTTGTACACCAAAGTACAGGTGCTATCGTTTGCAACTCCTTTCTTCCATATGGAGCTGGTCAGAGCACGAAATAAAGTGTCTGCAAGTTCAAAAGTAGTACATGCGCCGATCGCAGGTCCTCGTATTGGAGGGTGACCATCTGTGCGCGCGATTGGAGAGGAGGGGTAGTAATTATGACATCAAAGGATGGATAACTAACATAGTAATGTATGCATGTATGTTACAGTCCAGGGGTTGTTATTGCGACATCAAAGGATGGATAACTTACCTTGTACTGCATGCATGTATGTTACAGTCCAGGGGGTTGTTATTGTGACAACAAAGGATGGGCACTTACCTTATAAGGATTCGATGCATGCAGGAATTGACCGATGCCAGAGATGACATCGTCCCTTGACGATTCACAAAGTCCAAGGGTGCTCACTCTTCCCTGCAGGGTTGCATGTATGTATGTATGTATGTATATATGTTACAGCCCAGGGGTATATATTTTCCGATCCTAGGGTTAGCGACATTGTGGATGCTATTGTTGGCGATGTCGTGGAGCGGTTTTGTCTTGGGTCCCATGATATGTATATGACGATGAGAAGGTAGATCCAAATCATCCTCTGAACAGCTATGTATGTATGTTGCAGTCCAGGAGGAGGCCGCATAGGCTAAAGGGACTGGCCCAACAGTGACAGGAAGGGCTAAAAAAAACATAGATGAACTGAACTCCAGACAATGGTTTTGCCAATGAGGACCCTGAGTTCGTGCTACAGAGATAATAGAATTATACAAGTATGATTGAATCACCCTCCCCTGCAGGGTGGACAACATAATAGTCAGGGTGGAGCACTGTGGGAGATATTATTGACCCTGCCTTGAGGTGGGCATTTGTTCACAATACAGTTTGGCACAAAAATGTCAATGTCTTGTGATATTCTGTCTTGAGGTGGGCATTTGTTCACAATACAGTTTGGCACAAAAATGTCAATGTCTTGTGATGTTCTGTCTTGAGGTGGGCATTTGTTTACAATACAGTTTGGCACAAAAATGTTTTGTGATGTTCATGAGTCCACGACTCCGTAAGGCCGCAGGCACATATGGAGTTCAGTAGGGTACCAGGAAAATGCCATCATCATCATCAGGGTTACTGTCTTGATGTAGGCATTGCGAGTGCCTGAGGATCTCCATGGGGATTTGACTGAAGCCTATTTGGTAACCCGGACCCACAGGAATAGCCACACACACACCGTCCCAGGATGCTCACCACCCCATGCAGGGTAGACAACATAAGAGTGAGGGTAGGGAACTGTGGTAGATAGTATTGCTACTGCATTGATGTGGGTTTTGCTTCTGTCTAATGGGTACCCAGGGGGGTCTGAATCTCACCTGTTTGGTAACAGAGGCCAGTATCAAGTAGCCAACAGCCACACAGGCACATGAATTCAAGAATCCAGCCAGCCAGCCAGCCAGCCAGCCCTCCTCATCATTTCAACAAAAGCCACACAGGCACATGAATTCAAGAATCCAGCCAGCCAGCCAGCCAGCCTCATAATTTCAACAACAGCCACACAGGCACATGAATTCAAGCATCCAGCCAGCCAGCCAGCCAGCCATCCTCATCATTTCACCAACAGCCACACAGGCACATGAATTCAAGCATCCAGCCATCCAGCCAGCCAGCCATCCTCATCATTTCACCAACAGCCACACAGGCACATGAATTCAAGCATCCATCCATCCAGCCAGCCAGCCAGCCAGCCTCATTTCACCAACAGCCACACAGGCACATGAATTCAAGAATCCAGCCAGCCAGCCAGCCAGCCTCATAATTTCAACAACAGCCACACAGGCACATGAATTCAAGCATCCAGCCAGCCAGCCAGCCAGCCTCATCATTTCACCAACCGCCACACAGGCACGTGAATTCAAGCATACAGCCAGCCAGCCATCCATCCAGCCTCATCATTTCACCAACAGCCACACAGGCACATGAATTCAAGAATCCAGCCAGCCAGCCAGCCAGCCTCATAATTTCAACAACAGCCACACAGGCACATGAATTCAAGCATCCAGCCAGCCAGCCAGCCAGCCTCATCATTTCACCAACAGCCACACAGGCACGTGAATTCAAGCATACAGCCAGCCAGCCATCCATCCAGCCTCATCATTTCACCAACAGCCACACAGGCACATGAATTCAAGCATCCATCCATCCATCCATCCATCCATCCAGCCTCATTTCACCAACAGCCACACAGGCACATGAATTCAAGCATCCAGCCAGCCAGCCAGCCAGCCAGCCTCATCATTTCACCAACCGCCACACAGGCACGTGAATTCAAGCATCCAGCCAGCCAGCCAGCCAGCCAGCCTCATCATTTCAACAACAGCCACACAGGCACATGAATTCAAGCATCCAGCCAGCCAGCCAGCCTCATCATTTCAACAAAAGCCACACAGGCACATGAATTCAAGCATCCATCCCTCCAGCCAGCCAGCCAGCCAGCCTCATCATTTCACCAACAGCCACACAGGCACATGAATTCAAGCATCCATCCATCCAGCCAGCCAGCCAGCCAGCCAGCCTCATCATTTCACCAACAGCCACACAGGCACATGAATTCAAGCATCCATCCATCCAGCCAGCCATCCTCATCATTTCACCAACAGCCACAAAGGCACATGAATTCAAGCATCCATCCATCCAGCCAGCCAGCCATCCTCATCATTTCAAAATTGCAGCCACTAGGTCAACGATTTCAGCAGTGCTAGATAATGTCAGCCTCGAGATGCACTAGCTTGCTGCAGGTGTATGCGTATGCGTATGTTTATGTGTATGAGTATGCGTATGCGTACGTGTACGTGTATGTGTGGTGGGAGTGGGTGTGGTTGTAGGTATACTGCCAGGGGAGCTGCCTATCAGCTGCTACATGCAGCCAACAATAGAAAGATCAAACGGTCCACACCTTCAGCCACTTCTCGCATTCGTTATCCCAGTTGCTGACCAGACTAGTGGGGCAGACAATGATGATTCTCTTGGCCATTGGCTTGCCCCCGAGCAGGGCGTGGCCCCCGTGGAGCAGCGTCCAGAGGAGTGAGATTCCTTGGAGAGTTTTACCAAGACCCTGCACTCAGTGGTGTCAAAAGGTGATGTATGTTGAGTAAGTGATATGTGTATGAATGTATGGATACAGTACAGGGGATAGCCCAATTGTATATAGGGACTTGCCCCCCAGCAGGGCGTGGCCCCCATGGAGCTTAGTCCAGAGGAGTGAGATTCCTTGGAAAGTTTTACCAAGACCCTGCACTCTGTGGATGTCGAAAGATTATGTTTGTTGAGTACAGGATGTGTGTATGAATGTATGATACAGTACAGGGGATAGCCCAATTCTATACAGGGCGTGGCCCCCCAGCAGGGCGTGGCCCCCATGGAGCTAAGTCCAGAGGAGTGAGATTCCTTGGAGAGTCTTACCTAGACCCTGCACTCAGTGGATGTCAAGAGGTGATGTATGTTCATCAGTGATGTGTGTATGCTGAAGTACAGAGGAGAGGGATTCCTTGGAGAGACTTACCAAGACCCAGCACTCAGTGGATGTTGATGCATGATATATTTAAGATGTTCGGAATTAGTTGTGATACTTTCTACATGGTCTCAAACAAATTAATTCGGAGGGTATTTCCTGTTGGATTCTACAATGCTGATACATAATATGAATGCAGCAAATCGCATTCATAAGATGTATTACATCAGATCCTATTACATCATAAGATGTATTACATCATGTACATCATATGAATGCAACAAATTGCATTCATAAGATGTATTCCCTTTGTAGAATCCAACAGGAAATACCCTCCAATGTGATTGAATCATATAAATCTATTACATGTGTCTGCCAAGCTGCACCCTTGCACCGTACCATATACATTGCTACAGTATACATCATCTCATATGATCGAAACCTATACTCCTATGACATGTGTCTGCCAAGCTGCACCCTGGCACCAATTCATATACATTGCTAAAGTACATATCATCTTGTGTGATTGAATCCTATACTTCTATGACATGTGACTGCCTAGCTGAACACTTGCACCAGTTCGGATACATTGCTACAGTACATCTCATCTCATATGATTGAATCCTATACTTCTATGACATGTGCCTGCCAAGCTGCACCCCGGCACAATTTCATATACATTGCTACAGTACAATTTCACATACAATGTTGCAGATATATCATCCAGTAGGATTGAATCCTACACATATGACATGTGCCTGCCAAGCTGCACCCTCACAACATTTCTTGGGTGCGTGGGGGGTACATAGCTGGGGACAGGCTGGGTGGATGATGTAGCACGTTAAACCTTCTCGCTACTTGCCCCCACACCATGTCTTGGGTTAGGGGGCGGCTGCGTTGTGCATTGCTAGACATGATGTACATAGTGGTCGTTCACCCTACACTCTATTTTCTTTCCCTATGGTTGTAGTCAACATCTCCTGATAATATAGAATGTCACATAAAATCTCATATGAGTGATTGAATCCTATCATACTATGACATGTGCCTGCCAAGCTCCACCCTCACACCATTCCTTGGGTGCATAGGGGTCAATAGCTGGGGACAGGCTGGATGGATGATGTAGCACGTTAAACCTTCTCGCTACTTGCCCCCACACCATGTCTTGGGTTAGGGGGCGGCTGCGTTGTGCGTTGCTAGGCTTGATGTCCTTATTGGTTGTTCACACGACACACTGTGGTTTTATTTCCCAGTGGCTGTAGTCAACATCTCCTGATAATATAGAACGTCACTGTATGTGTGGTCTCAAATGATTGACTCCTGTTATACTATGACATGTGCCTGCCAAGCTGCACCCTCACTCCATTTCTTGGGTGCATGGGGGTCAATAGCTGGGGACAGGCTGGGTAGATGATGTAGCACGTTAAACCTTCTCGCTACTTGCCCCCACACCATGTCTTGGGTTAGGGGGCGGCTGCGTTGTGCATTGCTAGACATGATGTCCTTATTGGTTGTTCACACGACACACTGTGGTTTTATTTCCCAGTGGCTGTAGTCAACATCTCCTGATAATATAGAACGTCACTGTATGTGTGGTCTCAAATGATTGACTCCTGTTATACTATGACATGTGCCTGCCAAGCTGCACCCTCACTCCATTTCTTGGGTGCATGGGGGTCAATAGCTGGGGACAGGCTGGATGGATGATGTAGCACGTTAAACCTTCTCGCTACTTGCCCCCACACCATGTCTTAGGTTAGGGGGCGGCTGCGTTGTGCGTTGCTAGGCTTGATGTCCTTATTGGTTGTTCACACGACACACTGTGGTTTTATTTCCCAGTGGCTGTAGTCAACATCTCCTGATAATATAGAACGTCACTGCATGTGTGGTCTCAAATGATTGACTCCTGTTATACTATGACATGTGCCTGCCAAACTGCACCCTCACTCCATTTCTTGGGTGCATGGGGGTCAATAGCTGGGAACAGGCTGGATGGATGATGTAGCACGTTAAACCTTCTCGCTACTTGCCCCCACACCATGTCTTGGGTTAGGGGGCGGCTGCGTTGTGCGTTGCTAGGCTTGATGTCCTTATTGGTTGTTCACACGACACACTGTGGTTTTATTTCCCAGTGGTTGTAGTCAACATCTCCTGATAATATAGAACGTCACTGTATGTGTGGTCTCAAATGATTGACTCCTGTTATACTATGACATATGCCTGCCAAGCTGCACCCTCACTCCATTTCTTGGGTGCATGGGGGTCAATAGCTGGGAACAGGCTGGATGGATGATGTAGCACGTTAAACCTTCTCGCTACTTGCCCCCACACCATGCCTTGGGTTAGGGGGCGGCTGCGTTGTGCATTGCAAGACATGGTGCATGTGTGGTCGTTTAAGCTACAAACTATTTAATTCCCCAGTGGTTGTAGTCAAGATCTCCTGATAATATAGAATGTCACAGTATGTATTGTTTCATATGATTGAATCCTATTATACTATGACATGTGTCTGCCAAGCTGCAACCTCACTCCATTTCTTGGGTGCATGGGGGATAAATAGCTCGGGACAGGCTGGGTGGATGATGTAGCATGTTAAACCTTCTCGCTACTTGCCCCCACACCATGTCTTGGGTTAGGGGGCGGCTACGTTGTGCATTGCAAGGCATGATGTATATTTGCGTGTGTGTATGTATGTATGTATGTATGTATGTATGTATGTATGTATGTATGTATGTATGTATGTATGTATGTATGTATGTATGTATGTATGTATGTATGTATGTATGTATGTATGTATGTATGTATATTACAGTCCACACAGTTAATATGGTGAGCCGGCAGAAATCACAACCAGGCCTTAACAATACGAGCACTTCAAGCGCATAACTGCTTTGTTAATTCTGCTTGTTGCATTGCCTTATCTTGCTTGCTTAATCGTACAATTGTACGATAACTGTAGCACGAACTCAGGCCCCCGTCAGTAAAACGATTGTTTGGGGTTCAGTTCATCATTTGTTTTTTTGTTTTAGCCCCTCCTGATATCATAGTTGGCTAAAGGGACCTGCCCCCTGGACTGTAAATACATACACACATACCATGCCAACCAGGGGGTTCAGTTCATCGGTGTTTTTCCCGTCTTAGCCCCTCCTGATACCGTGGTTGAGCAGGTCCTTTTAGCCTATTTGGCTACCCCCCGGGCTGTAACAGCATACACACATCTTGCTTGCACTCTGCCAACTAAATCTATGTTCCAGTCCAGGGAGTGGCCAGCAAGGCTTGTAGCAATTCAGCGGTTGATTTGGAATCAACAGCCGTACATTGTAATTCGTACCTCGACTTTTTCAGGCAACATTTACTACAATTCTCAGCCTTCTCGTAATTTCAGACCAAATTTGAGGTGCGAAGTATGACCTACGACCTGTTTCGAAAAATCGATTTCCATATCATCCGCCGAATTGCTTGAAGAGACTTGATGCTACCAGTGGTCGATCACACTACATACTGTTCTGTGCCCCAATGGTTCTAGCGAACCCCTTTTGATACTACACAATACTAAACAATTAATACTGCTTTCATATACCCCTTCGGATACTACACAATACTTTACTTAACCCTTTTGATACTACACAATACTACACAATACTACATAACTAATATTGGCTTTCAGACCATGCCCTGGCCTGTGAAGCTGCTCCCGAGTGCATTTGATACCAAAAGGTCCAACATTGAGCATTGGATAGGGTTTAGCGTGCAGAGTTGGGTTTAGTAATTTAGCGCTCAGAATGTAGGGCCTAGCATTTAGGGTTCAGGGTTTAGGGTTTGGGGGTTGGGGGTTGAGTGTGGGTGTGAGTGTATGGGCATGAGTGTGGGCGTGAGTGTTTGAGCATGAGTGTGGGTGTGGTTGAGTGTTTGAATATGAGTGTGGGTGTGAGTGTATGGGCATGAGTATGAGTGTGAGTGTGAGTGCCTACCATATCATCAGCCAAAATGCAGCCTTTCCCCTCGGCCAGCCGGAGGCCTGACACACACTCAAACATGAACTGCACACCCTCGCGCTGATGCGGGCGGAGCCATTTCACCAGCATGTTGTCCACTAAGATGGAGCTGCTATCGGAATCACCAGGGGGCGGCTCCCAGAGGACCAAGGGTTCCACGCCTTCTGGCAGAGGCTCCTGTGACATGGGGAATGGATGTGAATTTCACAGGAAAATAATGATACCATTCAAAAAAAAAAAATGATTTAATAATACATTAAACGCTTAAATTCCTTTAAAGGATTATAAGCCATGCAAATCAGGCAGTCGGAAAATAGCCCCAGCGGAATTTGCTTCCCCCTCTCCATAAAATATAACACAAAAAGACCAAGATATAACTGCTGCTGGGAACACCAAAGGGAGCCCCTAGAGGATCACAGGCACACCTTCTGGCAATACTTCCTCCTCAGAATTTACATTACATTACGTTACGTTGTCATCAAAAGGCCGTTGTTGACATAAGACAAGCCCGTGCCACAACATCCGGGAGGGGTCTTCCAAATAGGGGCATGGCGTTTAAGTGTGTATAGAACCTCCTTCTCCTCCTCCTCCTCCTCCCCCTCCATTTACTCATCATCGTCCTCATCCTCATCTGCATCCTTGCCCTCATCCTCATCCTTCTCATTTTTCTCTTTGCACCAAAAAGGGTCATCATTTTCATATGACTGCTAACTTGGTGCACTTCCACTTCCGGCGCCCCATAGGGCAGGGTGGCAAGAATGCAGGCAGTCTATAAAACGGTTATAATGACCCCAAGGGACAAACTTCTGCCTCGCATTATAATCTGACTGCTTACCTCAAGCACTTCCACTGTGGGCCCCACCATGGGGCAGGGTGGCAAGAATTCAGGCGGTATGTAAAAGGGTTATAATGACCCCAAGGGACAAACTTCTGCCTCGCATTATAATCTGACTGCTTACCTTGAGCACTTCCACTTCCGGTGCCACAATGGGGCAGGGCGGCAAGACTGCAGGCAGTCTATAAAACGGTTACAAAGACCCCGAGGGACAAACTTCTACCTCACATTATAATCTGACTGCTTACCTCGAGCACTTCCACTGTGGGCGCCACCATGGGGCAGGGTGGCAAGAATGCAGGCGGCATGTAAAGGGGTTACTCTGACCCTAAGGGACTAACTTCTGCCTCACATGATAATCTGACTGCTTACCTCAAGCACTTCCATTGTGGGCGCCACCACAGGGCAAGAATGCAGACAGTCTCTCAAACATTTTCCTCTGGCACCAGGGGGAAAACTTCTGCCTCACATTATAATCTGACTGCTTACCTCGAGCACTTCCACTGTGGCCGCCATCACAGGGCAGGGTGGCAAGAATGCAGGCGGCCTCTCGAAGGGTTTACTCTGACCCCAAGGGACAAACTTCTTCCTTGCCGAAAGCTTCTTTCGAAGGGCCTAAATAGGGTGGTGGCGGCGGTGGTGGTGGTGGTGGTGGCGGTGGTGGTGGTGGCGGTGGTGGGAAGGGGGTGGTGGTGGTAGTAGCAGTGGGAAGGGGGTGGCGGTGTAAGTAGCAGTGGGAAGGGGGTGGCGGTGGTAGTGGCAGTGAGGAGGTGGCGGTGGTGATGGTAGTGGCTGCTGGACATGTGGGCCAGGGAGGATGAATAGAGATCCTTCACCACCACACACACAACTGCAGCCCCCCCCCCACACACACACCCACTCACAAACCCACATACACAGACACTTGGGTGCATGGAGATTGGATTGGTTGGGTGAGTTGCTCACGTGGAAGGACAGCGTGGATGCGTCCCATCGGACAGTCATATACTTCGCAAAAAGCTCTGTTCATTTGAGACCAACTTAGATACCACACAGACAGCTAGAACCAACATATCATACCACTAAGACAGCAGCGACCAACACGCCATACATATGGCTGAGACCAACATCAAATACCAACCAAGGTTGCTCAAAACGTTACGTTTCACATGTCAAACACAAATTTGAAGGGGCAATCACATTGGAAACGTAGATTTTTACTCATCAAATGTAGATTTTGGCACGTGAAACTGAAGTTCTCTTCAACAACCCTGAATCGTAAAGCACTCTTGAACAACCCTGAATCACCTGCATTTAATATAAACACAGACTTTCCTGCTAAAACCTGTTGTAGCCTGTTATAACTCGTAACAGTCATTAGGCTTTCGTTAAATTCGTCATGTCCTCCTGTAGGACTCGTATATACCAACCTCAGAAAGCGCTGGGGCTCCTGGGTGGGAAAAAGTCTCTCTTGAGAATTCTCTCACTCTCTTGCAAAGTGAGTAACCTCAACACAATATAAATTCATCTACAATCTAACGTAGCAAAAATTACCCTGCCCTCCTCATACAGACAGCGGAGACCAACATACTTCAAGACAACTAAGACCATCCGAAACCAACCTCAGAAAGCGCTGGGGCTCCTGGCTTGGGGGGGAAGAATTCTCTCTTGAGAAATCTCTCAGTCTCTTGCATAGTAAGGAACCTCAAAATAATACAAATGCATCTGTAACCTAACCCAGTAAACATTACCCTGCCCTCCTTATACAGACAGAGGAGACCAACATACCATAAGACAGATGAGACAAACAAAGCATACAGACAGCTAAGACCATCCAAACCAACCTCATAAAAGCGCTGGGGCTCCTGGCTTGGGTGGGAAGAAGTCTCTCTTGAGAATTCTCTCACTCTCTAGCGTAGTGAGGAACCTCGAAATAATGGTAATGCATCCCCAACCTAACCCACTAAAAATAACCCTGCTGTCCTCATACAGACAGTGGAGACCAACATAATACAGCTAAGACAAACACAATATAAGACAGCTAAGACCATTCGAAACCAACCTCAGAAAGCGCTGGAGCTCCTGGCTTGGGTGAGAAGAAGGCTCTCTTGAGAACTCTTTCACTCTCTTCCATAGTGAGAAACCCCTTAGACATGATGGTGGTGCGCTCTGTCTGCAGGCTGCAAAGACCAGAGGGTGGGTTGGGGTTGTTGGTGATAGGAGGGTACTAACATAACCTAGACATAGACAAGACTTTCAACTGCCTCATCCGCATGGTAAGCTCCCTGGTTTCCGTGGGTATCGCATTGGGGGGGCTTGGAATTGGAAGACAGCGAGCAGCCCAGAGTTAGATGAAAACCCAAGTAACAATCCAATCCAATCCAGTCCAATATCGCCTAGCGATCAGTTCTGGTCTGGTGTATTTATTATCTCGCCTCTTTTGATATCTTTGTCAACAGGTATATGGGTGCGCATGACGCTCTTGATTTGTCCAATTCGCTCCATGCTCTGCTATAATTGTTTCAGTCAGAAGAGTTTATTCGTTTAGTTTTACTTTGTACACTCTGCTTTCCCCTTCAATTTATATTAGTTTAGCTGATTTAAGGTTAGCTTGGTTTACTTCAGCTTAGTTTAGTTTGGTTTAGTTAGGTTTAGTTTGTTTTAAACTCTTTAATTTGAATTGTTCCCCATTCTTTTTCTAGTTTGCTTTGCTTTCCCTTCTGGAAAAAATCATAAACAATAAAGTAAGGCAACTCTTCACCACCAATGGATCAACAGCAAGATGAGCTTCAGTGTACAGGGTATAGATTATAGGTTATAGGTTTCAGGGCATAGGTTATAGGGTATAGGGTATAGGGTATATAATATAGGGTATAGGGTAAAGGGTATAGGGTCTCAATCGCATATTCAGCAGATTGAGCCATGGCACCACTTCATCAGCAGACCACATTAGAGTGTGACAAACCTGTTGCTGACCAAGGCTTGTATGTTTTGCTCCCGCATGGTAAGCTGTACACCATCTGTGTCATCCTGTGCCTCCTCCTCCACCTCAGCCTCCTCCTCCACCTCTGTCTCCTCCTTTACCTCTCCCTCCTCCTCCACCTCTGCCTCGTCCTCCACCCCTCTGACTTTCACAGCCGTCACTGCCTGTGCTCTCTTCACTGCATGAAGTGGGCCGGGGCGGACTCTGCATAGCAAGAGCATTAGTGATTCGTGTGTGGGTGTGGGTGTGGGTGTGGGCGTGGGTGTGGGTGAGTGGGTGGGGGGGGGGGGGGGTGGGGGGGGGGGGGGGGGGGGGGCGTGCTTGTGTGTGTGTGTGTGTCTGTGTGTGCCCCAGTGAACAATTAATTGGGGTTTAATTAAGCACACGTTAGTTGCATTAATAGCGCAGACACATACATGCATGGAAGATATAACTCTCTTTAGTGGCGTGCCAGCCTGTTGTTCCGTTGCGGTTCAGATACCAAGCTCTGGGAGAACACGATATAATCTCAAAAAAGCAGTTTCCCACCAGCCACAGTGTGTTTTGGATCATTCTTATTTTAGGGGCTACATGGAGCAACTTCTAGGCTGCCCCCCTGCCTAGCAGCTCAATCAAACCTAGAGCAAGGTACTGCATCCGATCGCTAACACCGTTGGCTTACCAGCGCTCATGAAATCTTTGGGTTTATCCCAGTGGCCGACCCAGGGAGGTACCTGGAAGCTTCTACTCGCACCCCAAGATAAAAATGCTGAGCTTGTTGGATTCTTGGTCTGCGTGATCGTGCAGATTTATCTGGAATTTGTACATGCACAAGGCTTCATTGTGGGATTATATAGACTGCCTACCTTACATCAGTATATTCGGAACCACAGTCCCTTATCCTTACCCGGTTGTTATAAGACAGCCGCCTTTGAGGCTTGGGACTCTAGTGTAATGATATTTCCTTAGCAATTCCTTGAACCCTTGTCACCTCCCTTCACCAGCTGCCATGCAGACTGTGGTATCATGACCTGTTTCCTTCCATTCATACTTGGGTGGTATGGTATGTCTGCATCTAACAACGTACTTGTTCTCGTCATATCATACCTTGAAAGCTTGTTTTTTGCCTCCTCTTCCTTCTGGTGAACCTGATCAACTCCTGTTGTCTTGTCTATCAACTTATGCCGGGTGCTTTGCAGCGTCTTTTTCTGCTCCACTTGCTCTTGCCCTTCATCGTCATTTGACTCTTCATTAGACTCGTCAGCTTCCTCTGTCTCCTCAGCATCCTCGTCCCCCATATCCTCATCAGAGCTAGGTTCATCTTCCGACGCAGAGCAGATCTGTGGGCATGGTTCAACGCCGTCGTTAGCATCATCGGTGGAATCTGTCGAGTCGAAGAAAGGAAGGAGGAAGGCAAGGGCGGGGTTGACGGATTTTGCTTCATGGCCTGATTCGACTTGCCTCCGACTCAGATTCTAGGTCCGACATTCTGCTGCGAACGCCAGAATTCAGAGGTAGAGCATGGATAGCTACTCGAATCTGTTGCCCGGACGCATCAATGAAATCGAAACTATGACAGATGGGGAAGTGGATAACAGCAGGGTGTAAATTGCAGTTTCTGATAAAGAGCGGAGGTTTCTGCAAGCGCGGAAGCAGCTATGTAGGGATTTGACAGGATAGCCAAACGCTAGGCTTGGCCTGGTTCAAGTCTGAAGGAAAGCGATATTGCCGAACCTTCGGGAACCAAAGGTTCTTGGTTCGTCGTACAGTTGGAAGATACGAATTCAATTCAAAGTTTCGAATTTTCAAATGTTTCGGAAAAGGACGGGAGAAACCGCGATGTCAGCTAGGACTCGCCGCCAAGCCGTTTCGTTCGTTCCCTGGTTCGATCCTTCACTTGGTTCGATCTCTGGTTCGGTCCCTGGTTCGATCCCTGGTTCGATTCTGGATCCAAGGTTCGATTCTGGTTCGATAAAAGAGGGGTGGAGTGTACCGGTATTATACGACGCACTACATGTGCCCTACTTCTTTACTTATACTTTGCTCTCCCACATCTGCTAGCTCGTTTTCTCCCAAAACGATTGGTCACGCTGTTGACTGCACAGTCGAGCCATAAGTATTTCCGTACACTTTCACTAACACGATGAACGCCCAGGCAGGAGTGTATAGTTGTTCACAACCAGCAGGAGTGACCCAGCCTCTCATTCTATTTCCTGTGGACCTGGACCTGGATCTGGACACGTCTTCAAACTGTCGACAGCCCTGTTGTGTAGTATTGTTTAAGTTATCCATGTTCCGACAGTGAGGCTGATATACCATGTTATCAAAACAAAACAAACTACTTCCTCTGGGTCTGGGTCGCTTACTCCCCGGTTTGTGTCGGGAGGCCCACCTCCTTCGGCTAACCCTTAAAATGCCTTGTTGCAGTTCCCCCTTTAAATCCCCTAATCCAGCAATACATTACATTACATTGTCATCGACAGGCCAGAGTTGGCTCAAGACAAGTCCGCTCACCAACATCCGGGAGGGGTCGTCCAACAAAAAAGGAAAACTGGGTCAGCCTTCTGTTCCTTGGCCGATAAGAAAATATATAACTAGCAATTGGCAATGGAAAACGGTGAGGCGGTGAGCAGCCCTGAGTTGGCTGGGAAAGCATGCTCAAATTAAAATTAAAATTAAAAAATATAACACGGGATAAACATACACTTCCATTGTGTACTCGTGCTTGATCTCAGTTCATCCGTCGTGTCCTTGCAACTTGCTGGGGACCAGAGCTTATAGTGCTTGTTTATGGTGCCCCTCTGGAATCCGAACACCGTGGTACAGGATTATCTTGATTAATTGGGGTTGGACAAGTACCATTAGCCTAATTGCAGTGATTTTTTAGTGCTCGGAAACATTAAGTATTGGACGTGACCGATGCTCCGGCCAATGTTTCAGAATCCGAAAACATTAACCAGACCTGAGATGTCGATGGCCAAATTCGCCACCTTTGCAAGAATACGCGACATGGGCCGGTCACCTCAGGTTGATAAGGGTGGTCAGGTTGTTTACACGTTTCCAGGTTGGTTGTGTTTACATGGTGTACCAGCCTCCAGGCTGCTCACCGTCAGGGGGCAAAAACAAACATGGCCGGTTTAAGCGCTAGTACACCACACTCCTTGTAGTACATAACACAATCACATGGGTTTTTTTGATGAAAAGAATTTCACCCCAGTAAATGGGTCTCCCTACACAAACTAGCAGCACCGAAGATTCAGTTTTAATAGTGTTTTCACTCCTACAAAAGAGCAGGCGCACATAGTCGGGTCAGCAGGAGATGTTATAGACGACTTATATGTCGTATCTAGAGTGGCAATGAGTGCACAGGTGTGAGTCCCCTCCGGGCCCTGTGCCGCCTGCAGTGCAGCACCGAGGCCAGCTATGGCCACGTGCGCCACAATGCAGGACAGCTCTGTACTGTCGCCATCTCCTTCCTTCTTCTATATAGTCCAGGCTCCCGTGCTTGATAGCCCTCTTCACTCAATGTAACGAGCATATCCAGTATTGTCTGCAGTCTATACTATAGAACACTAAAAGGAGAGACTGACCCACGATCAAACCAACGTGCACCACTACCCCTATTTACCACTGCAGACAAGCTATTATAGACCTCGACAAGTCCTGTCCAATCCGCATAGCATGCTCCCTGGTTTTCGTGGGGATCGCACAGGGGGACTTGGACTTGCGAGCAGCCCAGAGTTGGCTGAAAAACCATGTACTCCATTCCAACCCAATATAATTACACGGCTTTAGCTTTCAGGCTGCTCGCCAATATAAAAACACGCTGTCTCCAACGATATCAACTATAATCCAAAGTGTAACTCAGCTAGAAAATATACGTAGTCACATTTAATCAACAGTCTTCCACACACATAACGCAAAGTGTCAAACTCATTTTGCACCCTTCAGTGGTTGGTCACAGTGCAAGCAAACAGGCTGGCTGCCTTAATCTCATGCCTCGTAATAAGGCACACAAATCATTTATTTATTTATTTTGCACCCTTAGGCGTTCTTCCTCGCTGGACTGAAAATTACCGAGGTAAATAAATACACGCACCCATGGAAAGGAAAGTTGCAGGCAAGACAATGTGAATCAATAATGCACCGAACAACGCACGCACATGTACACACATACATACAAGCTAAAAGCGGCCAGGTGCACCTTTGTCCGCTTCTGCTTGCTCTTCCTCAATGATTTGCTGCCGCCTTTTTCTGGAATGCCTCCTCCCTCCTTGCCTATACACACCAACACACATACAAGCTAAAAGCGGCCAGGTGCCCCTTTGTCCACTTCTGCTTGCTCTTCCGCAATGATTTGCTGCCGCCTTTTTTGGAATGACTCCACTGTTCTAGCCACGCAATCTCTCCCAGTGATGATCAGCCGATTGATGATTTCAGGATCGGGTTCATAACGTGCGTCTTCAAACTCCTTACGGGTACTTGTCCTGATTTGTTCGCGAAAGGGGCGTCCTTCTTTGTCCTTCCACACAAATAGGTTGGAGTACCTGGGGAGGGGGAGAGAGATTGACGTATGGGACGTCAGTGTGGGTGTGGGTGTGAGTTTTGGAACGGGTGCCCGGTTTGAGGGGTCTGGGGGGAATATGTGTGGCGTGGGGAGTGGAGTGTGGGTGGTCCTGATTTGTTCGCGGAAGGGGCGTCCTTCCTTGTCTTTCCCCACAAACAAGTTGGAGTATCTGGGGAGGGAGAGAGAGATTGACGTATGGGACGTCAGTGTGGGTATGGGTGTGAGTTTTGAAAAGGGACGCCCGGTTTGAGGGGTCTGGGGGAAATATTTGTGGCGTGGGGAGTGGAGTGTGGGGGTTCCTGATTTGTTCGCAGAAGGGGCGCCCTTGTTGGTCCTTCCACACAAACAGGTTGGAGTTTCTGGGAGGTTGAAATAGGGGGGGTCAGTGTGGGTGTGGGTGTGGGTGTGAGAGAGTTTGGGTTTGGGTGCCAGATTTGGGAGATGAGGGTATAAGATGTGTGGCGTGGGACGCGGAGTGTGGGTGGCCCTGATTTGTTCGCAGTAGTGGCATCTTGGCAAGGTTGGGGTATCTGGGGAGGAAGACAGAGGTTGGGGTATGGGTTGTGAGTGTGGGTGGGAACGTTCAATTCTAGAAGTTGGGTAAGATTCGTGGCGTGGGAGTGGAGTGTGGGTAATCCTGGTTTGTTTCCGGAAGGGGCGTCCTTGTTGGTCCTTCCACACAAACAGGTTGGAGTATCTGGGGAGGGAGAGAGAGATTGACATATGGGACGTCAGTGTGGGTGTGGTTGTGAGTTTTGGAATGGGTGCCCGGTTTGAGGGGTCTGGGGGGGAATATGTGTGGTATGGGGAGTGGAGTTTAGGTAATCCTGATTTATTTTCGGAAGGGGCGTCCTTGTTGGTCCTTCCACACAAACAGGTTGGAGTATCTGGGGAGGGAGAGAGAGATTGGGTATGGGGGGTGGTTGTGGATGCCTGATTTCAGGGGTCGGGGGGGAGATGCGTGGTGTGGGGAGTAGAGTGTGGGTACCTACAAGCAGAACACGATATGAAACACACACACACACACAGCCCCCACGCACAAAGGACGCAACCACCTCAACTCAGTATGTATCTATATAAGTGGAGGGATGCATGTGTCTACCTACCTGCATGACTCGATATGAAACACACGCTTATACTGACCCCACGTACACAGGAGCAAAACGCAAGCGCATGCAGGTCATCCTCCTCACCTCACACACACACCAACCCCACGGACTCAGGCCATAACCGCATGCGCATGTAGGTTGCATCCCTCACGTCAGTGTATATCTATGAAGGTGGAGAGATGTGTGTGTCTACCTGTATGACTCGATATGAAGCACACGCTTATACTGACCCCACGTACACAGGAGCAAAAACGCACACGCATGCAGGTCATCCTCCTCACCTCACACACACACTAACCCCACGGACTCAGGCCATAACCGCATGCGCATGTAGGTTGCATCCCTCACGTCAGTGTATATCTATGAAGGTGGAGAGATGTGTGTGTCTACCTGTATGACTCGATATGAAGCACACGCATATACTGACCCCAGGTACACAGGAGCGAAGCGCACACGCATGCAGGTCATCCTCCTCACCTCACACACACACTAACCCCACGGACTGAGGCCATAACCGCATGCGCATGTAGGTTGCATCCTCACGTCAGTATTTATCTATACAGGTGGAGATATGCCTGTGTCTGCCTACCTGCATGACTCGATATGAAATACACACACTGAACTCACACAAACAGGACAAAACCGCATGGACTCATAGGCCATAGGTCTCACCTCAGTATTTATCTTAAAAAGGTGTAGGGATGCATGCGTTTGCGTACCTGCATGCCAAGGTATAAACCCCCCCCCACCCACCCACCCACCCCCACACACACCCACACATGCAAACACGCTGAACCCACCCACACATGTAACAACTGCATGCGCATGTAGGTTGCATGCTTCACCTTAGAATTTCTCAATGAAGGTGTAGGGATTCCTATTTGTACCTGCCTGCACGACACGATATGACACACACACTCACCCCCACACAAAGGCCACAACTACATGTGCATGCACAGCATAGCTCATATCCCTTACCTCAGTATTTCTCTATAAAGGTGGAGGGATTCCTTCCTCGCCGTGGTCAATTGAGGTCCCTCAGGTCTCTTCCTACTTGCCTTGGACATGCTAGCCTCAAACAAATCAGCCACCGCATCACCACCCGCGTTGATCTGCTCTTCGCGAATAAATCGCAGCTGCTGAAGCTGAGCGCATACCGGTGCTGAGAACGAGGGGCGCGTGGGAGAGGAGGGATAGGAGAAAGAGGGTGCAACGAAAGTTGGCGTGGGCAGAGCCTGTGCTGCGTCTAACGACTGGACAGCCTGATACAGGGGGGGCGAAGCGATGCGTGAGTACGCAGCTCGCATCTTCAATTTACGGGGGGGGGGGGGGGGGGGGGGGGGAAGGGAGATAAGCACTGATGAACTAGTCCCCAACAAAGCGTTTTATCGACTGAGTCCCTGAGAAAGGAAAACCAAACAATTATCCACGTATACATTTTGGGCGGAGCCCCCCCTTCTGGGGGCGGAGCCCCCAGATTCGCCCGTTGTCCGCTTGTCCGTCCGTCCTACCGAGTACCGACGCCGACGACCCCGCCGACGACCGTGACACCTCTGACCGAGACCAAGACCGAGACGAAGCCTGACACGTCAGCTAACCGTCTCGTCACTAACTGGCTTCGCTCCGCTCCATTCCGTTGCCACCTGTTGTTCCGATTGCCAACACTATCCGCCAATTTTCCGCTTCGCCTGCCTAGGACTTGACCTAGTACTTGTATTTTTACTGCCGAAGACGGCGAGCAGCCAAATTGCTGGCTGAAGCTATACAACCAAGGGCAAGTGCAAGTTCCTGAGTTCTTGCTAAAGAGACCATTAAAAAGTGTCTGACTCCATCACAACAAAGTTTTCAGCCCCCCCCCCCACCACCACCACCACCACCAGCTCTGGGATCCACTTTGCAGCCATTATATTAGCCACCACTTAGTATGATGGTGTCTTAGTGGGTGAAGTTTTCTGCAGTTCGAATGGCCTATCCATTATTTCATTAATGTTGGTCTCGTGACCATTGGGCATGTTTTGAAAAAGGCAAATCATGATCATCAATATTACATAGTTTAGTGAAGCTTGAGGGCTAGGGCCCCTTGGCCCCTAATTACATTACATGTTAAAGTCTACTTGACACCGCGAGGGTGTATGAGACTCTGTGCTTTAAACAAAAAGAAAAAGCACCCACAAAGCAAAAAACCCCATTACATCAGGGGTGTGTCGAGGACAAACAAACCAAACTCCCAACCACCGTTTTGGTGGCGTAGGTATTAAACCCCTTAGAGCCGGACCCAGATCTCAACCACTTACAGTGGCGGAGGTAAGAAGCTAACAACTGAGAAGTCACAAGAAGAAAAAAAGGGATGATAAATTACGGTGCCACTAAGCAGTCCAGGGCTTCCTGTCTTGCTCTTCTACAAGTAGAAAGATAGTCGGCTAGGTTGCTCCAAAAAGACTTAGTGCCATTTCCATTCATAAAGGTTCTGAATGTGGAATCGCAGAATTCCACATTCCATACGGTTAAGTCGGTATCCTCCTGGACATGCCTATAAATATCTGTAAACAGCTTCTGGTAGCGGAGGCGAATATCATTATAAAAAGGGCACTCAAATATATGCATTTCATCCTCAGGTTTTTGGAACCCACACATTTGACAGTGTCTCATTGAGCGAGGGATGTGTGCTCTATCCACCACCCTCATTCTTTCTGTGTTCAGCCAATGGGAACCCATTCTAAACTGTGCTATGGAACGAATCTGATCCTGCTTATGTAAGGCGGATGTAAAGGGAATCAAGCCATTCTCATCATTACTGTTGGCTGCGAACCATTTTTGGTATCGGAGGCGTTTAAAGCCAACCCTTCTCTCATCAGGGATGTCTCTAACTGCATTGGTGTCACTTGGGTACTTAAACCTCCATGACTCAAAAACTTCAGACATAATACCTTCGACATCGACAGCCTCCAAAATGTTGATGTTTTTACTGGATCCTAGCTTGTGGAGAGCACAACGCAAGTCATGAACCCAGCCAGTGTTGGAGTCAAAAGATTCCTCAAGAGCCATTCTAATGAGATCCTCAGGTTCTTTATGAATGGTCTTGTTCCAGAAGCGCAAAGCTTGTTTAAGCCAAGCAAAAAACAACGGGGTTCTACCCAGCTCTTCCATGATAATATTAGATGTAGTAGATTGGCAAACACCCAACATTTGTTTAAGTATACCTCTATGCCATTTCTCACAAGCATGGTCATTTGAGATAAGCGTGTTGTTCAGAATAGAAGGAGCCCACACCTCACAGCCAAAATTCAGGATAGGTTGTACAAGAGAATCAAACAGGTGGGTGAGAATATCAATATTGTATATCTCCATAGTATGGCATCGCCTACGGAGCATGTGGTGTGCCTTTTGGGCCTTAGTGAGCATCCTAGAAAAAGCAGCTTTTGCACGATTGCTTGAGTCACCATCCACAAAGAGGGATCCCAAGTAGATAAAAGATAACCACCCTTACTATTTGGGTGTCTTAAATCATCAATTATATGTGTATGTTACAGTCCAGGCCACTCCAGGGGTCTTGGATTCTAACCACATTTGTCAATAACTTGTGTACAATATTTCCAACCTTCAACATAAGGTATTCACGATTCATGACGAACCTCATGCTAGCGTATTTATCAGCCAAATCTGGACCAATTCTGAGTTGTCTCAAACAGCAAACATCTATCCCCAGAGTGTAAAGGACATTCTAACATAAAATGTATTACATCTTCCACCACTCTTCTACCATAAACCACCTAATCATACCCCCCGGAAATTATGTTAGAACGTGAAGCACCCCTGTCAGATTCAACGTTAAATTTGTGAGCTCAAAGCCGTAGTCTTGCTATGCATTTAATATCATACTTGTTACCGGTATTCAGTCAGTTAGACCCGGTATATGAGAAATAGTAGAGGGCCCTGGTGGGTCCCCTGGAGGTCGGCCCCGGGGGTGGTGTAATGTTCGTCGAGCAGCAGTGGCAGCCTCCTTGGTGATGGATGCACAAGCAGTTGCTTACTTATCCCGACAATTTAATATTGGGGGGTCAAGAGTCAAAGTAGCATGGCATGGCATTATTATTCAACTTGGTGGCCTGTAAGGCTAATGAACTTATTAGCTCACTGACTTCCCGAAGTTCCCCGGAGGCAGGTGCAGCAACTCCCGAGGCTACAGTTGCTGCTACGCAACCTGCAGGAACTAGTGCGAAAGAGTAGATTTCCTTGTCAAGCACAATGCGCAGATGCAATGAGCTACGAGAGGCACGAAGAAGCGAATGAAGGGGAACTCGTAGACATGCTCCAGGTTCCTATGATGAATCCACAAGACAGGAGGGAAACGACAAATGGAAACGCCGCGTCCACAGTCCGCAACCCTAGATACGTACGCTAAAAAGTGCCCTGCTAGGTAATCCGCCCCCGACGGGAATCAAACATGGGTCGCTTAGATTTCAGGCCAGCCAGATTGACCGGCTGATTTGACCGGCTTTGTTGGGAATATTTGAAGATGTGATTATGTGAAGATGTGGCGATTTGAAGATGTGACGATTGGACGATTTTGCGTTAGTATTGCATAGGTCTGTTCCCCTTAGGGAGCCGACCAACTAGACTTACTGTCATTTGACATAGTCCAAGTCGCATACGGTAGCTAATACATTTAATTCCGTCTCCTTTGATTTCACCCATATTTCTAGGATTCAGTGTAGGATAGCACAGATGGCCAGTCAATATCTGATATTTTAGAGATGCTCTTATCGATTTCTCCTAAGTCAATCTTGCTCAAAGTATTCTGGTCATCTTGCGAAGCTGTGCAACAACCAACACGCTGTGAAACCACCATCTTCTCAAGCCGTGCAACCACCATCAACCAATTTGTACAACTACCATCAAAATAAAGCTATGAAAACCACATAAAGCTATGCAACCACCATCAAACAAGCTGTACAAACATCGCTAAAGCTATGAACCCCCCATAAATATATGCAACCACCAACATGCGGTGCAAATCCATCTACCCACTGAGCTGTTCAACTACCAACACACTTTGCATCACCATCAAGTCAATTTGTGCAACCACGAGAAGGATGTGAAACTAGTAACACGCTGTGCAACCACCACTCAGCCATGCAACCACCATAATTAAGCCATGCAGCCGCCATTGGTCGGCCCAAAGGCAGCCAGACCTATGCATCGACACCACAAAGCAGTTGTTCAAAATGTCAAAATCGCCGGGATTCGTCCAGACCACTGCCAAAACCACCGGTCGAAACCACAATTCGTATGTTCAACATGGCGAAACCACCGGTCAAAAGTTTGTCTGTAATGCAATGTATAACGGCATTACCGACCATACCGAACTTCCCTGCTTCTCTTCAGGTACCCTCGTACCCCCCCCACCCCCCACCCACCCCCCACCCGTACCCAAGACCTGGTTGACTCGAGGCGGCCACTACACCTTTTATCCGTCGCCTTTTATTACTTTATTTCCCTCACGCACAACATTCCTTCATTAGTGGCATACCATCCCAACTCAGCACCCATCATCGCTGTCCGTGTATTCCGACCCTTCATAGCCAGAACTGAATGCATACAATAGCTCACCGCCCCCCTTACTAGTTACTACAGCATAATAGTCCGACTCACCTAGTACAACGCACGAGCCCCAGGGCCGACCTCCAGGGTACCCGCCAGGGCACCCTACTATTTATCAAGCTATGCAACCACCTCTCAGCCATGCAACCACCTCACAGCCATGCAACCACCATAATTAAGCCATCCAACCACCATTCAGCAATCAGCATGAATCCATGCAACCGCCAATAATCAAGCCATGCAGCTAACATGCTATGCAACCACCTCTCAGCCATGCAACCACCATAATTAATCCATCCAACCACTATTCAGCATCCAGCATTAATTCATGCAACCGCCAATAATCAAGCTGTGCAACCACCATAATTAAGCCATGCAGCTAACAACATGCTATGCAAACACAACTCAGCCATGCAACCACTATAATTTAGCCATGCAACCACTATTCAGCCATGCAACCAGCATTAAGTCATGCAACCACCATTAATCAAACTGTGCAACCACCATCAAGCTATGCGCTTGTCTTTAGTTTCCCCAAGAGCTCAAGCGCAGCCGCTTGCTTCGCCTCTTTCATCGACCTGCCCTGACCTCTTCCTACCAGCGTGCGAAGAATAGAGCTGTACTTGAGCTCTACATGAGTAGCCGAGCTGGAGACTAGCGGACTGGCACCTTCAGTGAGGAGAGCCTTTGTCTTCGAAACATATAAATTCAAGGTGGCCAGGGGCATAGCGCCACTTTTACCAAGAACCCCACGGGCACCATGCTCCCGAGCCACCTGAAATAAAGGTTGGGAGTTGGGCGCCAATGTCAAGGTATGTCATGTTTTTTATATGAGATACTTCGTTTTCGTAACGCATATACACAAGGCGACCAAGGGCGTAGCGCCACCTTTGCCAGGAACGCCACGGGCACCAATCTCCCAAGCCACCTGAAATAAGGGGGGTGGGGGGTGGGTGGGTGGGTGGGGGGTGGGGGGGGGCAATGCCAAGGTATGACATGTGACATGAACTCCTGGCGCTGTATGATGTGGATGATTATTTTTTTTAGTTTGAAAGGAATTTCACCCCAGGAGGTGGGTCTCCCTACACAAACCAGCGACATCGAGGACTCAGTTTGAATGGCGTTGCCACTCCTAGAAAAGAGTAGGCGCACTTAAGGTCTCATTGGGAGATACCTGATATAATTGTACATACCATGCGCAGTGTATACAGTTTGTTTGTATATTTTGGTGGTGGCATGGTATAATGACCAACATGACAGATCGCGATACTGCACTTGGTCCTCATTTGTTTTTTACCCCCCCCCTACGCCCCCCCTTTACGCCCGCCCGCCCATCCCTAACAGCTCCATGCACTGGACCGAAGTCACGCACATGAGCTAGCTGCTCCTCCTCTGTCTTCTCTATAAGCTTTACACTTCATTGTCATATAGGGCATGCCCCGCCTTTCCAATGTGAATGACTTCTGTAGGAACTTGTCAGCCTTTCTTTCTCAATTCTTGGTGGTGCTGGTGTGTGTACGGGGTCCCACTTCCAGGGGTGAAAATCCTTTCAATAAAATAAATAAAAATAGGCAGGCCAATGCTGACCCAAGACAAGCTCACACCACAACTTCCGTGTGTGTGTGTGTGTGTGTGTGGGTGGGTGGGTGGGTGTGTGTGTGTGGGGGGGGGGGGGGGTTCTTGCAACTCTCCTCTCGTAATCGAATGAATGCATTAGTTGGGAACTCTAAAGCCTAAACCGTCAGGAATGCATTAGTTAGGAACCCTAAACAGTTAGAAACTTATGTGTACGGAACTGCAATATGATATCATGTCATCATATGTATCATACAGACATATGTGTGATACAGTCTGACTAGGCTAAAGTTACCATGTATGTATCTCGCTTTTGGTCTACATCATATGCTGGTACCTAAATATGTGTTTTAGTATAGCCATTGATGCACCCACTGCAATTGTGGTAGGTCTCCGGCACCCTTTCATGCACCCCTGTGGCACTCCTCTCACCCATAAGGCAACCTTTCAAGCCAAGCCATTTCCTGCACCCCTGCGGCACTCCTCTCACCCATAAGGCAACCTTTCAAGCCAAGCCATTTCCTGCACCCCTGCGGCACTCCTCTCACCCATAAGGCACTCTTTCAAGCCAAGCCATTTCCTGCACCCCTGCGACACTCCTCCTCTAACACATAATGCAACATTTAAAGCCAAATAAAAGGGTACCCCCAAAAATTGCAATGACCCCACCCTTTTTTTCTTCATTTTTTTTTCTATCACCCCACCTGTTTTGTTTTTACTGGTCATTCGACAAGCACTCCTCTCACCCATAATGCAACAGTTAAAGCCAAGCCATTTCCTGCACCCCTGTGGCACTCCTCTCACCAATAATGCACCCTTTCAAGCCAAGCCATTTCCTGCCCCCCTGAGGCACTCCTCTCACCCGTAAGTAATAGTAAAGACCAATACAAGGGTGCCACAGAAAAGGTTACCCCCCAAAATTGCTATAACCCCACCTTTTTTTGTTTTTTGTAGTTCTATGGCCCCACCTGTTTTGTTTTAACAGGTCATTCGACAAGCACTCCTCTCACCCATTATGCAACAGTTAAAGCCAAGCCATTTACTGCACCCCTGCGGCACTCCTCTCACCCATAATGCACCAGTTAAAGCCAAGCCATTTACTGCACCCCTGCAGCACTCCTCTCACCCATAATGCAACTTCTAAAGCCAAGCCATTTCCTGCACCCCTGTGGCACTCCTCTCACCCGTTAGTAATAGTTAAAGCCAAATAAAAAGGTAACCCCCAAATTTGCAATGTCCCCCCTTTTTTTATACTTTTTATGACCCCGCCTGTTTTGTTTTCACAGGTTAATCGACAAGCACACCCATAATGCTCACCCATAACGCAACATTTAAAGCCGAATATAAGATTGATACAGACCCCTTACATTTGCAGTGACCCCATGGGAAGTCACTGGTGACCCTATCCTGTTTTATTTATTATTTTTGTATTATAATTTTTTGTTTTGTTTTTAGTTCTATGACCCCACCTGTTTTGTTATTTATTTATATTTCTTTATTCTAGTTTATTTGTTATTATGTTTTTTTAGTTCTACGTCCCCACCTGTTTTGTTATTTATTTATTTTGATTTCTTTATTCTAGTTTATTTGTTATTCTGTTTTTTTAGTTCTATGTCCCCACCTGTTTTGTGCGCAAGATCTCATCCCTAACAGCCCCTTGCACTGGAACAAAGTCACGCACATGAGCTAGCTGCTCCGCCTCTGTCTGCTCTAGCAGCTTTACAGGACGGTCTGCACGCTGTGCCAACACCACGTGACTGCTTTCAGCTTGCCGTGCACGTCCACGTCCCTGCATAATCAGGTACAGCCCTTAGTGCAAAGAGTGCATACCTTGTTGGTCAGGCTGGCTGGCATGAGGGGAGACCCCAAGTGTAACCCAACCTCCCCTTTGGGGGCTGTGTTGTTTTGTGTTGTGTTGTGTTATGTTGTGTTGTGTTGTGTTGTGTTGTGTTGTGTTGTGTTGTGTTGTGTTGTGTTGTGTTGTGTTGTGTTGTGTTGTGTTGTGTTGTGTTGTGTTGTGTTGTGTTGTGTTGTGTTGTGTTGTGTTGTGTTGTGTTGTGTTGTGTTGTGTTGTGTTGTGTTGTGTTGTGTAGTCGGTCTTCAACAGCAGCTTTACGGGACGGTATGCTTGCTGTGCCAACACCACGTGACTGCTTTCAGCTTGCCGTGCACATGCACGTCCACGTCCCTGCATATTCAGGATTAGCCCTTACTTAGAGTGCAGTTATACCTTAGGTGTTGTTCAGGCTGGCAGGCATGAGGGGAGACCCTTAGTGTAACCCAACCTCCTCTTTGGGGGCTGTGTTGTGTTGTGTTGTGTTGTGCAGTCTGTCTTCAACATAAGCTTTAAGGGACAGTATGCTCGCTGTGCCAACACCACGTGGCTGCTTTCTGCTTGCTAGGCACGTCCACGTCCACGTCCCTGCAAAAAGAACATTACATTACGTTACGTTACGTTACATCACGTTACATCACTTTAGGTTACATTACATTACATTACGTTACGTTACGTTACGTTACGTTACGTTACGTTACGTTACGTTACGTTACATTACGTTACGTTACGTGACATTACATTACATTACATTACATTCCATTCCATTACATTACATTACATTACATTACATTACATTACATTACATTACATTACAATACATTACATTACATTACATTACATTACATTACATTACATTATATTACATTACATTGTCATCATTGCTGGCCCAAGACAAGCCCGTTTCACGAAATCCAGGAGGGGTCTTCCAACATATCCTCACAAAAAGAAAGGCAAGGATATGTGAGTATTTCTTACTTTGTACTTCGGAGTTTGTACTTCGGATTTTTTGGCACTTGGTACATAATGAGTGTTTCGTAATTCGTACTTCAGAGTTTTGGGGACTTGGTACATAATGAGTGTTTCGTACATCGTACTTCGGAGTTTTTGGCACTTGATACGTATTGAGTGTTTCGTACTTCGTACTTCAGAGTTTTGGGGACATGGTACATAATGAGTGTTTCGTACTTCGTACTTCGGATTTTTGGTACTTGGAACGTAATGAGTGCTTCATACTTCGTACTTCGGAGTTTTTGGTACTTGGTATGTAATGAGTGTTTCGTACTACACACATCGGAGTTTTTGGTGCTTGGTACGTTATGAGTGTTTCGTACTCTGTACTTGGGAGTTTTTTGCACTTGGTA
>JACBWV010000626.1:19016429-19111429 GCA_013435795.1 Chlamydomonas sp. ICE-L
AATTCGTTGGTGTACTGGAATGTTCAAGTTTGAAATTCCCAATCTCAAAATTATCAACTCATTTGTGTCCTGGTATTTTACAATTTAAAATCACAAAACAAGTAACTTCAAATGAGTTACTTATTTTAAGGTTGGAAATTTCAAACTTGCACATTCCAGTACACCAACGAGTTACTTGTTTTCAGATTTTAAATTGAAACAATTCTGTACACAAATGAGTTACTTATTTTAAATTGGAAATTTAAAACTTGAACATTCCTGTACACGAACGAGTTACTTATTTTGAGATTGGAAATTTCAAACTTGAGAAATCCTCTACAAAAATGATTTACTTGTTTTGAGTTTTGAGATTTTAAATTGGAAAATTCATGTACACAAATGAGTTACTTGTTTTGAGGTTGGAAATTTCAAACTTGAACATTCCTATATACAAATGAGTTACTTGATTTGAGATTTTTAATTTCAAACTTGAACATTCCTATATGCAAATGAGATAATTGATTTAAGATATTAAATTATAAATTGTAAAATTCCCGTGTACAAATGAGTTACTTATTTTAAATTGGAAATTTCAAACTTGAACATTACTGTACACAGTCGAGTTACTTGTTTTGAGATTTTAAATTAGAAAATTTCTGTACAGAAGTGAGTTAATCAAGTTAATTAATTAAGTGAGTTAATTAGATGTTGGGGGGCAATTGTGAAGCCGAAAATAGATAGGCATTTTTCCAAAGTGAAGTTGGCGGATTTGAACTACCAACCAAAACATTCTACCAAAAATAATTAACATGGATTAAACGGTTTGATGATTCCACACAGCACACACATGATTCCACACAGCACCAACATGATTCCGCACAGCACACACATGATTCCACACAGCACACACATGATTCCACACAGCACACACATGATTCCTGTCTGTCTGTCTGTCTGGATTCCACACAGCACACACATGATTCCTGTCTGTCTGTCTGTCTGTCTGTCTGTCTGTCTGTCTGTCTGTCTGTCTGTCTGTCTGTCTGTCTGTCTGTCTGTCTGTCTGTCTGTCTGTCTGTCTGTCTGTCTGTCTGTCTGTCTGTCTGTCTGTCTGTCTGTCTGTCTGTCTGTCTGTCTGTCTGTCTGTCTGTCTGTCTGTCTGTCTGTCTGTCTGTCTGTCTGATTCTGGATCCTGGAAACCTCGGTTAGTTATATGCCTTGCCTTGCTTACCTTACTTTCAACCTAAAGACCCATGATACAGTGTTGATTAGTCTATCGCCTACTGCGTGAGCTCCAAACATCCCCCCACCCCCACCACACCACACCCCACCCCACCCTGCAGTTTGAAGCTAGGGTAGCTCCTTCCCCTCCATATGTCCTTAAAATGGTGATTTCCTTCCACTACCTGAACCTCACCCACCCACCCACTCTACTACTCCAAACATCCCCCTAGAACATCCTGGGCAGCAAACGTCTAGGCCAGGTCTCATCAACGGGAGCACTTCAGGATTCACTCATTCGTGTTAGGCTCACATTGCACTGCTCACCGAGTATTGGTCTACTTATTCAAATGTATGTATGTTCCAGTCCAGGGGTAGCTTAGTAGCCTGGTAGGACAAAAGCGCCTGTATGTGGACCTGCACCTCTCATTTGTTTAAACAGTGTTTCCTGTTGTAAGGTTGGGCAAGTCCCTTTAGTCTACTTGGGTATCCTTGGACTGTAAAAATACAAAGAGCAACAACACACATGTATGTGGCCCTGCACCTCTCCTTTGTTTAAACAGTGTTTTCTGATGTAAGGTTGAGCAAATCCCTTTAGCCTATGTATGTGGCTATCCCTGGAATGTAAAAATACAAATAGCACCGACACACCTTTATGTGATCCTTCATCTCTCTAGCTGAGATGTTCAATGAAGCCATCGCTGGTGATGCAGTTGCGTAGGTGCCACGAGGGCACCAACACACTTGTATGTGGCCCTGCACCTCTCTTTTGTTTAAATAGTGTTTCCTGATGTCAGGTTGGGAAAGTCCCTCTAGCCTATTTGGCTATCCCTGGACTGTAAAAATACAAAAGGCAACAACACACATGTATGTGGTCCTGCACCTCTCTTTTTTTGAACAGTGTTTCCTGATGCAAGGTTGGGCAAGTCCCTTTAGCCTATTCGGCAATCCCTGGACTGTAAAAATACAAACAGCACCGACACACCTGTATGTAGGGAACGGCAAATCATATGATGCTGACCAAAGACGAGTATGATATCATGTGATATCATAAACAAATCATGTGATTTAATATCATATGATATGATGCCCCAGGCAAAAGTTACCTAATCAGACCGCCGGCATCATATGATATTATATGATATCATATGATATCATATTGCCGATCCCTACCTGTATGTGGTCAAAATTATCAAAAGAAAACAAAAAGTTGTTTGTTTGCCCTAAATGGCCCCATAAAGCTACAAAAAGGTATAACAGCTGTAAAAAGCTGTAAATAGCACTAAAACGCTGTCCCTGGAGGAGGCCTGAAATAGCACCAACACACCTGTATGTGGTCCTGCACCTGTCTAGCTGAGATGTTCAATGAGGCCGTCGCTGGTGATGCAGTTGCGTAGATGCCACGAGGGCGCAAGCGGGCCGCAAGATCTGGATCTGACTTGATGACGTGGACCACGACGTGAGTCATCACTCGCTGTTCCACGAAAACGATGCCGTGGAACGCATTAGGGCTGTTATCCAGCTTGTCCCGTAGAGCCTCCTTCAGGTTGTCAAACCTGGGTGGGTGGCTTGGGTGGGTGAGTGCAGAGGGGGTGGGTGGGCGGGCGGGCGGGGCGGGTGGGTGGGTGAGGTGGGTGGGAGGGTGGGTGGGTGAGGTGGGGGAGGGGGGAGGGGGAGGGGGAGGGTGGGTGGGTGAGGTGGGTGGGAGGGGGGGTGAGGGAGGGGTGGGGGGAGGGGGGAGGGGAGGGGGAGGGTGGTTGGGGAGGTGGTGGGTGGGAGGGTGGTGGTGGGTGGGTGGGTGTGGGTGGGTGGGTGGGTGGTGGTGGGTGGGTGGGTGGGTGGTGGTGGGTGGGGGGGTGGGTGGGTGGGGTGGGTGGGTGGGTGGGTGGGGTGGTGGTGGGTGGGGTGGGGTGGTGGGGGGGTGGGGTGAGGGGGGGGGCGTCTGCGAAGTTCTCGAAAAGAGAAAGCAACATGAAGACTGTAAGAGGAGAGGAGATATAGGGCCGTAAGAAGGATCCTCAAAACTTCAACAGGTGGTGGGCGCCTGGTAAGTATGTACAAACAACCCCAGGTAAGAGGAAGCTATTTCGTGGAGGGAATTCTAGAGGGAACCCATTCCGGGGTTTGTGACCATATTTGAGAGCCAAGTGCTCTCTGAATTCGATTTCTGCGCATGATTTATTGGGGGTGGAGCAGTTAACCCTAACCCCCTAAACCCTAAACCTCTAAACCCCCTCCCCCGGACTGGCTACCCCATGACTAGCTTCCCTCTACCGCGGCGCCTCCTCCCCACTGCAAATTTGGGGGATCTTGGGCACCCTTTGATTAGGCTTATAAGGGTGCTTTCTGGGTGCCAGAGATGGTTTAAAAATCGCGTTAATCGCGCAGTCGGGCTCCAAAAAAGCAATAGCGTGCATCATGTAGTACCCTGGGAAGTACGTACAAACACCCCCAGAAATATAAGTAGAAATACAACGCCGGTCGGCGTGGCTTGAGGAAGCGGAACTTGGTACAGCAGTACCAGGACAGAAATTTACCTCCAACAGATAGCAGGTGCCACCTCCCAGAAAACGTTAAGTTTGGCTTTCACTGATGCCGGCCAGCTGTCGGTCTGCTTGTCTGCATTGGTCATCCTCAGGAACTCCACCACAGCCTCTTCTGCCTCCTCCCACGACACCACCATCAAGCGTAGTGCCTCGTACCACGGTTCTAGCTGGCGCACCAGCCCGGGCTTCTGCCCATGGGCATACTGCCCCCACTCCCGAACACTCTTGCGCTGAAGGGGAGACTTGAAGGATGGGTAAACCGCCATTGCAGCTTTTTCCATGGAGTACACGCATTCAACCAGTGCTGAAGACAGGGCTGTACTCTCACGCTTGTGTACGCGACTGAAAAACGACTGCAGCATCAAATGTGGCTTACGCTGGGCCGCTGGAAGCACGCCCTCCACCCATGACGCCGGCACATGCTCCAATGTGCGCACCTTTGTTGAAATGATTGTGGTGAGTGAGAGGGAGAGGGAGAGGGAGAGGGTGAGGGTGAGGGTGAGGGTGAGGGTGAGGGTGAGGGTGAGGGTGAGGGTGAGGGTGAGGGTGAGGGTGAGGGTGAGGGTGAGGGTGAGGGTGAGGGTGAGGGTGGGGGTGGGGGGAGGGTGAGGGTGAGGGTGAGGTGAGAGTGAGGGTGAGGGTGAGGGTGAGGGTGAGGGTGCGGGTGAGGGTGAGGGTGAGGGTGAGGGTGAGGGTGAGGGTGAGGGTTGAGGGTGAGGGTGAGGGTGAGGGTGAGGGTGAGGGTGAGGGTGAGGGTGAGGGTGGGGGTCGAGGTGAGGGTGAGGGTGAGGGTGAGGGTGAGGGTGAGGGTGAGGGTGAGGGTGAGGGTGAGGGTGAGGGTGAGGGTGAGGGTGAGGGTGAGGTGAGGGTGAGGGTGCGGGTGAGGGTGAGGGTGAGGGTGAGGGTGAGGGGGTGAGGGTGAGGGTGAGGGTGAGGGTGAGGGTGAGGGTGAGGGTGAGGTGAGGTGAGGGTGAGGGTGAGGGTGAGGGTGAGGGTGGGGGTGGGGGTGGGGGTCAGGGTGAGGGTGAGGGTGAGGGTGAGGGCGAAATACCTATAACAAAAAAAAACTATTTCGAGATGGGTGATCCGTGGTACAAGTCACAGGTCAACTGGATCAGGGCTTTTTTTAAAATCTGAAAGTGGGTTTTTCTAGCTCTATGGTTTGAACCTCCTCCAGGGACAGCGTTTTAGTGCTTTTTATAGCTTTTTAGGGCCATTTATCTCGATAGAGATAGATCAAAACAAAAACAAACTTTTTTGTGTGTACATTTTATAGCGATAATTTCGCCAAAACGGGGTCCAAAATTTGCGATTGCAAGACATAGCAGAAATAAAAAGCCCTAAACTGGATTACTTAATTGCATGATCCTATATATAATAGCGCGCTGTCCGTGATATGGTTTAGCCCTTCTGGCCCAGGCAGTTTGGATTTAGGTTTCAGTGGTTTTGGATCTCGATTTTCCGTGACCTGTCGCTGACGTGGCCACGGGGGTCCTCCTGTCAATACGACGGGCTCAGATGCTAGTGATTATATAATAGCATGATGTTTATATTATACCATGCCGATAATTGAAATTGAAATTGAAATTGTTACATCCGAGTAATGCGCCACTCTCAGGACGTGAAGTTAAGGACACCACTGCGTATGCCGATAAATTCATAGTATACAAGTTCTATGCAGCGTCGCAAGTGACGTAAAAAAAGTTGGCGGAGAGGTGTTCGAAACAGAGCGACAGGTGGCAACGGAAGCGAGTTAGTTACGAGACCGTTGGCTGACGTGTCAGGCTTCATCGCGGTCAGACGGATGGATGCTGGATGGTCGGTTGGACGGACAAATGGGTAACCCTGGGCTGGGGGCTCCGCCAAAATGGGTAACCCTGGGCTTGGGGCTCCCGCCCCCCAGAAGGGGGGCTCCGCCAAAATGGGTAACCCTGGGCTGGGGGCTCCCACCCCCCAGAAGGGGGGCTCCGCCAAAATGGGTACCCCTGGGCTTGGGGCTCCCACCCCCCAGAAGGGGGGCTCCGCCAAAATGGGTAACCCTGGGCTGGGGGCTCCCGCCCCCCAGAAGGGGGGCTCCGCCAAAATGGGTAACCCTGGGCTGGGGGCTCCCGCCCCTCAGAAGGGGGGCTCCGCCAAAATGGGTAACCCTGGGCTGGGGGCTCCGCCAAAATTGGTCACATCATGGCATGACACTTACTTTGTGGCATGATGCACGATTTCTCGATGGCAAGATGATTATCTTATGGAATGATAATAACTTCAGGGTACAGAAATGGTTACATTGTGGCACGATCATGGTAACAAACGGAAATAAGAAATGCCTGCCCCCCACCCCCCCCACCCATCCACCCACCCATCCACCTCCACCCCCCAAACCCACCCATCTCCCTAACCAACCAACCAACCAACCAACCAACCAACCAACCAACCAACCAACCAACCAACCAACCAACCAACCAACCAACCAACCAACCAACCAACCAACCAACCAACCAACCAACCAACCAACCAACCAACCAACCAACCAACCAACCAACCAACCAACCAACCAACCAACCAACCAACCAACCAACCAACCATCTCCCTAACCCCCCTACCTACCTCATTCGCAATAGCCAATCCGTGGTATCCACTCTCCCTTAGCTCCTCATGACTCTCACCCACACACTCACACTCACACACACATACATACACACACTCACACTCACACTCTCACACACACACACTCACACACATACACACATGCCCAAACCAACCTCTGTTGCAATAGCTGACCCGTGGTATCCACTCTCTCTTAGCTCCTCGTGACTCGCGCTTTCCATGTGCTCGATCATCAGCTCGTCACACAGCTCCTGTAGGGCAGAAGTCACCTTGGCCTTGCCAACGGCATACGTCAATGAGGCAGACAAACCAAGAACGCGGGGTTGGGCACCAGAGGAGCGCAGTCCTGCATGTGGTGTGCATGTTTGTGTGCGTGCATAGGTGTGTGTGTGTGAGTGGGAAGTGGCATTGGGCACCTGTGGAGTGTGGCGAGTAGGGGAGAGTGCTGTGTGCGGGGTGGGGGGGGTGGGGGGGTGGGGGGTAGGTGGGGGGATGGGGGGGAGATCGCAGTTGGGCACCAGTGGAGCGCAGTCCTGAATGTGGTGTGGGTGTGGGTGTAGGTGTGTGCGTGTGTGGGTGTGTGCGTGTGTGCGTGTGTAGGTAGGTGGGTGTTAGTGGGTGTGGGTGGGTGGGTGGGGTGGGGTGGGGGGAGAACGCGGGGTTGGGCGCAAGTGGTGGGTGGCGACTAGGGGGGAGTGTGTGTGTGTGTTGTGGTGGTGGTGGTGGTGGTGTGTGTGTGGGGGGGGGGGACGCGGTTGGGCACCAGAAGAGCGCAGTCCTGCATGTGTGTGGGGGTGTAGGTGTGTGGGGTGTGGGGGTGGGTGGGTGGGTGGGTGGTGGGGGTGGGTGGGTGAGAACGCGGGGTTGAGCACCAGTGGAGGGTGGCGAGTAGGGGAGAGTGCTGTGTGTGTGTGTGTGTGTGGGGGGGGGGGGGGGGGGGGGGGGGGCACCAAAGAGGTGCAGTCCTGCATGTGGTAAGTGGGTGGGTGTGGTGGCATGGTGGGTGGGTGGGTGGGTGGGTGAGTGGCATGGTGGGTGGGTGGGTGGCATGGGGGTGGGTGGGTGGGTGACAGGGTGGGTGGGTGGGTGGGTGGGTGGGTGGGTGACAGGGTGGGTGGGTGGGTGGGTGGGTGGGTGGGTGGGTGGCATGGTGGGTGGGTGGGTGACAGGGTGGGTGGGTGAGATCGCAGGGCTGGGCACCAGAGGGGTGTAGTCCTGCATGTTGTAAGTGGGTGGGTGGGTGACAGGGTGAGAACGCAAGGCTGGGCACCAGAGGGTGCAGTCCTACATGTGGTAAGTGGGTGGGTGGGTGAGTGAGAACGCAAGGCTGGGCACCAGAGGGGTGCAGTCCTGCATATGATAAGTGGGAGGGTGGGTGGGGGAATGCGGGTTCTAGCACCAGTGGAGGGTGGCGAGTAGGGGAGAGTGGTGTGTGTGGGGGGGGAGGGGGGAGAATGCGGGGTTGGGCACCAGTGGAGGGTGGCAAATAAGGAGGAGTGGTGTGTGTGTGTGTGGGGGTGGGGGGGGGGGGGGGGGGAGCGCGGGGTTGGGCACCAGAGATGCGTGTGGGATGACGATTTAATTATAATTGTACAATTAAATTATCACTGTAGAACGATATCAAGGCCTCCGTCGGTAAAACGATTGTTTGGAGTTCAGTTCATCAATGCTTTTTATTTGTAGCCCTTCCCGTCACGGTTGGGCAAGTCTTTTTAGCCTATTTGGCATACCCCTGGACTGTAACATACATTTAGATGATCAAACAACAGGAAGACAGGAAAAGGTAACAAAAACAGACAGGATGCAAATGCAAATGCAGATGCAAATGCAAATGCATAGGCCTATGCAAAATGGAAAGGGCTACAACATACATTTAATTTGTAAACAAGATGAGGCAGTGCAACAGGATGCACAAAGCAGGGGGGGCTGGGGCGCCTGAGGCGCCTGGGGGGCCTGGCGCAGTGCAACAGGATGCACAAAGCAGGGGGGGCTGGGGCGCCTGGGGGGCCTGGGGGGCCTGGGGCAGTGCAACAGGATGCACAAAGCAGGGGGTCTGGGGCGCCTGTGGGGGCTGGGGCAGTGCAACAGGATGCACAAAGCAGGGGGGGCTGGGGCGCCTGGGGGGGCTGGGGCAGTGCAACAGGATGCACAAAGCAGGGGGGCCTTGGGGGCCTAGGGCAGTGCAACAGGATGCACAAAGCAGGTATGCGCCCAAGGTGCTCGTATCAATGAGGCCTGGTTGTGTTGTCTGCAGACGTAGGGTACCGGTTCACCAACAGGCAACGGCCTCAAAGATTAAAGATTGCAACATCCATAAATACCTGCTGTAAGCGTTCTATTGGGGTCGGGGTTCTAATCACCGATCAGAACCAATTGGCTCAGTGGCAGAGCAAAAGGCAAAAATCGAGGCAGGTGCGGGGTTCGAACCCCCTTGAGTGCGCTTGGGCCTGTCCGGAGGGTCGTTGACCGGCACGGTAATTGGTATCTAGGTGCGATGTTGGCTCGAGCAGCGCATACTTACGATGTGGTTCCCTTTATCCCACTGGGCACGTCCTAAGAGGTCATTGTAACAATTCTTGGATGTTTAAATTTTCAATTGTTTCATTTTTTTCGGGGTACTAATTTTTTTTCATTTTGAGTTGCGCTGTTGCGATTTTGACTGAACTGAAAGGGAAATCTTCGCGCTGCGCCCAGAGGGTGGTTAAAAATTGCATCAATCGCGCAGTCAGGCTCCAAAACCTTGCACGCTACAATGCAATAGCGTGCATCATGTATTACCCTGACAATTGACAAACACACCTGCCGCCAGCGTTCTATAGGGGTGGTCCTTGAGTGTGTGGTGGACCTCGTCAAACACCAGTAGCTGGAACCTGGACCACGCCAAAGCTGGGTCACCTCGGCGCTGTGCAGCTTCAAATGCTTTGGGTGTGGCCACCAAAATGTCGAATGCGGTGTTGACTCGTTGCCCTCCCACCAGCTCGGCCACGCGTAGTTTGGACCACTCTCGGATTGCTCGGGACTGCTGTTCCACAAGGAGGCAAGTGGGAACGAGGAAGAGGGTGACAGAACTGCGAGCAATTACGGGTCGGGGAAGGGGTTTTAGAATCGGGGGTGCAGAGGGTGGTTGGGTGGGGGGGGGCAAGTGTTTGCTGATAGCTGTGGTGTGAGCGTACCTGATAGATTGGCGGGCGGTACAGGATAGATTGGCGGCGGTACATGATAGAGGATGGGCGGGCGGTACGTGATAGATGGGCGAGCGGTACATAATAGATGTGTGGGCGTTAAGTGATAGATGTTGGAGGGGCAATACATGATAAGAGGATGGGTGGAACGAACATGATCGATGCTGGGGGGTCCGTTTACAAGGCTAGAGGATGGGTGGGCGGTCCGTGATAGAGCTTGGGTGTGGCGTACAGATAGAGGAGGGGGCGTGGTAGTGAAGATTGGGGGGCGTTTACAAGATAGAGGATGGGTGGGCTGTACGTGATAGTGTGGGGGGGCGTTTAAAGCATAGAGGATGGAGATGGGTGGGGCGGTACGTGATAGATGGGCGGTACGTGATAGATGCTTGGAGGGGGCGTTACAAGATAGAGGATGGCGTGGGCCCCCCGGTACGTGATAGATGGGCGTGCGTACGTGATAGATGCTGGGGGGGCGTTACAAGATAGAGGATGGGTGGGCGGTACGTGATAGATGCTGGGGGGGCGTTACAAGATAGAGGATGGGTGGGCGGTACGTGATAGATGGGCGGTACGTGATAGATGGGCGGTACGTGATAGATGATTGGTGGGGGGCGTTACAAGATAGAGGATGAGGTGGGCGGTCCGTGATACGATGGGCTCCTGGTACGTGATAGATGCTGGGGGGGCGTTACAAGATAGAGGATGGGTGGGCGGTACGTGATAGATGGGCGGTACGTGATAGATGCTGGGCGGATCATGATAGATGCTGGGGGTGGGAGCGCAGGACAGGGGGGGTTTGGGGGGGGGGGGGGGGGATTCTGCCTGACCAACAATAGACGTGGGGTGGGAGTGGGATGTGGGATGTTGCATGGAAATGGTTTCTAGTACGTGGTCTGGGAGTGGTACGGATTGGCGTGGGAGTGGTATGTGGTATGTTGAATGGTTTGGCGTGGGGGACGTGGCCACTGGAGTAAGCCCAAATATTTCAGCAGTGTTGGTTATGACAGCTTTTGAGAGCTGATTATGACAGTTTACAGGCGCACCATGTGAATTCAGATCCGGCTGTAGAGCAGACCTCAGCCCTACCTCAGTTACCCCACCCTCAGTTAACTCCATGCACCGTGGGATTGAATTCGATTTTTCCAGGGGTGTGTTATTTGTGGGGTGTGGGGGTTGGTGGTGGTTGGGGGGGGGGGTTCACTGCCTTCGGTACCACGGGCTCACTGCCCTAGTTGAATTTGATTGTTACAAGATTTTCAGCAAAATCTGGGCTGCTCCCTGTCTTCCAATCTCAAGTCCCCTGATAGGATACCCATGGAAACCAGGGAGTGTATAAATCAGATAACATACCTAGGCCAAGCTGGTGTGAACACTCGGCGGCTATTGAAGTGTTTCCGGGATCAGTGGGCAGCATGACTACGGTGTTGCCCTTCATCACCATGTGCACAATCAACTGAGAACCTGCCTCACCATCTGCTCACTCCACGCACCTTGACCAAGCTGGTGTGAACACTCAACGGCTATCGGAGTCTTTCCAGAACCAGTGGGCTGCATGACTCTGGTGCTGCCCTTCATCGCTGTGTCCACCATCAACTGAGTCCCTGCCCCACCCTGTGTTCACTCCACGCACCTTGACCAAGCTGGTGTGAACACTCAACGGCTACCGGAGTCTTTCCAGAACCAGTGGGCTGCATGACTCTGGTGCTGCCCTTCATCGCTGTGTCCACCATCAACTGAGTCCCTGCCCCACCCTGTGTTTACTCCACGCACCTTGACCAAGCTGGTATGAACACTCGGCGGCTATCATGGCAGAGTCTTTCCAGAACCAGTGGGCAGGATGAATATGGTGTTGCCCTTCATCTCCCTGTGCACAATCAACTGAGTGCCTGCCCCACCCTCTGTTCCCTCCACTCACCTTGACCAAGCTTTCGTGAACACTCGGCGGCTATCAGAGTCTTTCCAGAACCAGTGGGCAGCATAACTATGGTGTTGCCCTTCATCGCCGTGTCCACCATACGCAGCTGGTATGGCCGCATTACGATACCCGCCCCTGGGGTGGTCTGTTCGGACACAATGGTTTGTTAGGATACAATCAGTCAAGGTAAATGATAAGGGGGAGGTGGCGATGAGGAGAAGGATCAGGTAATGATGATTGTGGTTGTGCTGACCAATTTGACGTTTGTGTGCTTAAAGCACTGACCAATTTGACGTTTGTGCGCTTAAAGCACTGACCAATTTGGTCAATGGAAGTACCCTGATTACGATCTGGGTAGAACCTAAATTGTGTTTCAGGAATTGTTTTCTCCTTGACGCACCTCTCACCAGTCACCAGATCCTAGAGAGCATTTGCATACAAACGATAGAGAGCATTACAAACTGCTAGCATTCTGTAGTTGTTGGGGTCGTGCATATCATTCGTCTTAAAAAGAGCCCAAATTCTCGCATTCTTCCGAAAACCGGGGCTTTTTCCAGTTTATGAACATTTTTCGAGCAAGTCGCAGAGAATGGGCTGTTGCAAGTTTGTGCCTATCGTCACTAATCTTAACTCTGGCATTTTTCATGAAGATATTAGATAGAATCCCATCAAATCCTGCAGCTGGGTCAACTTTCATCCTTATCAGATGTTGGGAGACCAGCTTTTCTAGTTCACCTATATTGGGCAGAGTGAACGGGGGCGTTGGAGTACTTTGCCCTCTACCTCTTCCAAAACGTTTTCTGTTACCAAGGGGTACTAACTGAGGGGGGGGGGGGGGGGGGGGGGGTCAGGTCTGGGGGGTGAGAATGTCGAGTTTTACCTTGAGGTTCACCGGCCCCCCAAGTGTTTGGAGACGTGGGTCGTCCAATTGTCAATGGGGATGGTATATATGAAGTTTCTGTCCCCTTGTAACACTGATGAGTGTGTGTGTGTGTGTGTGTGTGTGTGTGTGTGGAGGGATGGGGGGGGGGGGGGGGGGGGGGGGGGGCTCCTCTGGTGCAGATCACATGGTGCAGCCAAATTTTGTTATGGAAATGATTGTCTCACCTGGGGGTGGGACCCCATATGCAAACCAATGCCACCAATGCAGATCACATTTTGCAGCCACATATCATGGTAAGGATTTTGTTGTGGCAGTCATTAGACCATGCCACCAAATAGACAGTAAGTACTTGATGTCTAGTTGATTGTACGGTCTCATGACCACCATTACAAATTTTCTCCCCAGGAGGTGTGACTCTTCGTACACAAACCAGCGCCACCGAGGATTCAAAGGCGGAGAATATCCCATACAAGTTGGCAGTATGGCATCCATTGGTTCGGCGGGTACCGGTATGCCAAGTAGTTAAAAAATCGGTGTCAAATTCTAAAAATGGGAGCAAATTATTAGAATGACCCAAGTAACATTTCATGAATCAAGTCCCCTGTAAATATTTGGCCCATCTAGGGTTTCTCAGGCCCTGGTCGCCTCTGTTTATGCAAGAAGGATGTTCGTATAAAAAGGTGGGTCTTCGTGCGCTAGACTCAATTATTATATGAGATCGGCGGAGTCAGTCCTTCCTTACTGTTCGCACGCACAGACTTCAGCATTTTCCGTGGAAGCCAGGCAGGTATCGATTGCAAAATGCGTATCTGACAACAACAAAAAGGTGTTCGGTGTCTTACTCTTTCGGATGATTCTTTGCTGCCTAAGTTCATCTCGACCCGAATTGGTACGCTAGTAGGAGCTGCAATAGGGGGAATGCTGTGGAGCAAGCTTGTCTGTTTTGGTTCAACAACGGCCTGTCTCTGACAATGAAATGAGCTGAATAACATGCCAGTATAATGATTAACTGATCGAGATGACGATACCGGATCAAGGTAACGAGCTCTTGAGCAGATAGAGAAAACGTATACCGTAACCAGGGTTTCTTCTTCTTTTTAACGCCCCCCCCCCCCCCCCCCCCCCCCCCCCCCGCCTGAAATCTAACAAATTGACAACCAGCTTTTTTTATGCTTGCTTGATGCTTGCTTGATGCTCGCTTGATGTTGTTTTGACAGGTTTTGCACCATTGCACATCAGGATCATCATTTGCCAATCCTGGACTGCATCATATGCACATACCAGGGTTGTTCAAGGGTACTTGATAATCTACGTCATGACTTATGAGACGTATCAGTTTTCGAGTATACGCTTCATGAGCAAAAAATACGTTGGCAACGTTGTAAACTCTCGATATCCTTCTTTAAACAACGTTTTGAACAACTCTCAGGAGGACTAGGCCGAGCGTTTACAACGTCTTGGCAAACGAGAGAAATAACTGCGGATGAATTGAAGGCTCGGTCTCGTCTTAGCCCGCAGTTGTTGGTTGGGCCCAGGCCGGCCCAAGCTGCGACTCAACGAGACCTCAGCCTCAGCGACCTCATAGCCAGCCTCATCCAAATAGCCCCCTATGCAGTTAATGCAGTACACCGGCTGCCACGGCACTACATGCGTTCCCCACTTGTTCCCATCGCAATCGCCAGAGCTGTCCTCTTCTCAAAATGTCTATGACCATGCGCGGCGCTGCTCTGCGATCATCTCCCTTCGGTCTTGCCACCCCCGTGGGCAGGACCACCACCGTCATGGTGGTGGCCCAGAAGAAGGTCGTCAAGAGGACTAAGGTAGCTGCTGCTCGGCCTGTCAACTCGCGCGGACTCTATTCAATAGCCGCCTACTTTCTGCCACTCATCTCATCCCATCCCCCACCACTCTGGCTGTGGCATGGATTACAGCACGATTTCAGCCGGATTTTCTAAAAGAGACTAGTATAGCTTTGCTATTTCAAAGAAGCTCCTGTTAGTCTTGACGAGAGCCTTACCAGCGGTACTCCAGGAACTGGCTACCAGACACCACCTTATCTTACCCACCCTGCGCGAATTGCGCTGTTCTAAGCAAATGCTCAGCCTTGCGGAACTGTCGGTGATGATATCCACTCACAGCTCTGTCCCGTCTCCTGCCCCAGGTCATCTTGATGAAGGACATGGAGAGCCTCGGCAAGGTGAGGCCTATGCGGATGCGATTGTGCGATTACCTATTTGTCCGAGGCAGTGCAATGCAACATCGCTTTGGTTTGTGAGGTTCACTAACTGTCGAAGCCGTCCTCGGGCTACTCATTGTGTGGTGCCAGTACGTGTGTGGACTTTGTTGTTGAACGGGGTAGGGGGGGTAGTGGTATGGGAGGCGGTCTGGCTGTGTGGCGACCTTCGAACAGTAGCATGCGTCTCAATCGCGACAGATAGCATAGCCGTTAGTCAATGGCTGGGTGTCAAGGCACCAGAATTTGGCTAGATACTGTGGGGATAAAGAGGAATAGTGGATGATTATGGGGATAGGGAGGTAAAGTGGCTGACAGTGAGGTTTGAAGCGGAGACAAAGGGGGGGTGGAGGATAGTGAGAAATAGTGAGAGAGACGATGAGATATGGTGAGATTTAGTGGGAGCAGGTGACTTAGACTTGGGTGATGGATTCAAAAGATTCCTGTACTCCCTTTGCCTCAGCCCTAGGACATGGCATGCAGTTTTTAAGCATTGGTTGTCTGATTAGTTGTCTGACACATTTAAAATGTGGTATCGCCATGAACGAAGCGAAGGGAATGGAAATAAAAGCAAAACAAAAACCAAGAAATATAGATGCTTGTGTGTTTGTGATGGTTGATTCAGTGTGGGGTAGTGGGATTCAGATCTATGGGGCATTGTAAAGGAGGTCGACCTTCACCCCCAAAATCGTAGGGTACCTGCCTGGTGACTTCATCTCCTATGACCAGCTCTCTGCCCCCCACCCACTCAAACACACCACCCCTCCCCCCCACCCACACAAACACACACGCCCACCCATGCCTCCCCCCACCCCACCCCCCCTACACGCACACGCCCACACATGACGCACCTACACCCATTGACACGCATATCACCCAACCTCACACCCACACCCATGCATATCACATACCAGCACACACCCTCACCCACGCTCACACCCACACCCTCACCCAACATCACACCCAAACCCTCACCCAGGCTCACACCCACACCCTTACCCAACATCACACCCACACCCACCCACTTACCCACTCACACCCGCACTCACACCCAAACCTACATGTTTCTATCCCTGTAGGTTGGCGACATCAAGCAGGTTCCTGTAGGCTACTGGAGGAACTTCCTCCTCCCCACTGGCTCTGCTAAGGTTGCTGATGCTAAGATTTTGGAGTGAGTTCTTGTAATGATAACGGTTTTCACCTCATTTTTAAAATAGGGTGGGTATCAGCACACAAGTATGAATAAAAAATGTACGATTTCTGAGCATATAGCGGGAGGGAAAAGTTGTGGCAGTTTCAATTTAATTGTTGTGTCGTATTTGATCTCGAAGGGTGGGGAAATAATGCTGCATGTGGTATGATGGTGGTGATGATGACTAAAGTGGCAGTGGTGGTGCTGCTGCTGCTGCTGATGATGATGGACAAGGTGGTGGTGCTTCCAAGGTTGCTGACGCCAAGATCTTTGAGTGAGTCCTTGTTGTACAATAAGGATTATCGTATGAAGGGTGGGAAAAGAGTGCTGGAAGTGTTGATGGTGGTGGTGATGATAGTAGCAGTGCTGCTGCTGCTGCTGCTGCTGATGGAGGTGGTGGTTGAGTCTGGGTTTAACCAATCAAAAATATGGGTTGAGGCAAGTCTGGAATAAGCCAGGCCAAGACATGGGTTAAGCCAAGTCTGGGTTAAGCCAAGTCTGGGTTAAGCCAATCAAAAATATGGGTTGAGGCAAGTCTGGAACAAGCCAAGCCAAGAAATGAGTTGATCCAAATCTGGGTTAAACCATTCAAAAATATGGGTTGGGGCAAGTCTGGAATAAGCCAGGCAAGACATGGGTTAAGCCAAGTCTGGGTTAACCGAAGCTAAAATCGGGGAATAACCAAGTCTGGGATAATCCAAGTCTGAATTGTGTGTACACACAATCTGTGTTTATGTAACCAAGTCTTGGATAAACTAAGCCATAGTCTGGGGTAAGCCAAGTCTGGGTTAAGCCAAGTCTGAATGTAGCCAAGCCACAATCTGTGTTGATGTTGCCAAGTCTGGGTTAAACTAAGCCATAGTCTGTGTTTAGCCAATTCTGGGACCATCCAAGTCTGAAATAGTTAAGCCACAATCTGTGTTGATGTTGCCAAGTCTGGGTCAACCTAAGCCATAGTCTTTGTTTAGCCAAGTCTGGATAAAAAACCAGTCCATAATCTGGGTACAGCTCAGTCTTGAACTGTTACCCTCCAACTCCTCTCCCATAATTTTTTGTACGATGCGTCACCAATCTGTCGCTGCATAGCGCTGAATGAGTCCAGTTAAACTAGACAGAAATGACCCCCCCCCCCCCCCCCCCCCCCCCCCCCCCCCCCCCCCCCCCTGGGCTCTTGCGTTGCGCTCCTCAGAGTTCAGGGTATAGCGCGCCGTAATGGGGTGGCACCGAGTCGCTCTATTTGCGACGCGTCACACGGAGAAAAACAGTCCTCGCAGAAGCTCACGCGGTAGTCCAAGCTCGGGTGCAGTTGCAGTCTGGGGAAGGCCACCGTGAATCTAGTTTGCACAGACTGCAACTGCACCCGAGCTTGGACTACCGAGTGAGCTAGACAAAACTAGACGCACAGTGGCCTTCCCCAGAGCAATTGAATGAGAAGGTTCCCTTAACACCATGCCCCATGGCAAGGCGTAACTGATGATTAATAGATTGTGGCAGCCGGAGAGAGAGATAGGGGGAGAAAGAGAGGGAAAAGAGGGAGAAAATGAAAGAGAGGGAGAGGGGGAGAGACATGGTGGACCGATGAGGTGTGGGACTATTGCTTTTTGCAAAAGGGTGAATAAAGAGTGTGGCTGAGGAACACCTACCCAGGTGCGGTACTGCTTATTGAATACAGTACTACGTCCTGGATTCACACATGAATATATTTGAAAGTGACCATGTCCAATTTCCTCCCATGTGCTCGGGTTCAGCCGCGCCAACAATTTTTGAATTTCGTTGCACATTTCAAATTTCTCCCATGTGATCAGGGTCCTCCGTGCCAGCAATTTTCAAATTCTCTAACAAATTTCAAATTTCTCCCATGTGATCAGGGTCCTCCGTGCCAGCAGTTTCAACTCCATAGCAAATTTCAAATTTCTCCCATGTGATAAGGGTCTGCGCCGGAAATGTTCAAATTCCGAAACTAATTTCAAATTTCTCCCATTTGATCAGGGTCATCCGCGCTAAGAAGGAGAACCAGCTCCGTGCCGCCATGGAGGTGAAGGCACAGGCCCAGGCCCTGGCCACTGCCCTCACCACTTTTGGAAAGTTCTCTCTGAAGAAGAAGGTTGGAGAGAAGGACACCATCTACGGAAGGTGAGTGCTCTGTCACACACTGAACCACTCAGCCCATGCCCACACACACACACTGAACTACTCAGCCCATGCACACACACAGACACACCCACACACACTGAACCACTCAGCCCATGCACACACACACACACACACACTGAACCACTCAGCTCATGCGCACACACACACACACACACACACTGAACCACTCAGCTCAAGCACACACACAGACACACACTCACTGAACCACTCAGCCCATGCACACACACATTGAACCACTCAGCCCATGCACACAACACACACAACACACACACTGGACCACTCAGCCTATGCACACTCACCAACATACACACACACACTGGACCACTCAGCCCATGCACGCACACAATCATCCATCCAGCTTGTGCACGTATTCTGAACCACCCAGCCCATGCACACACACTGAACCACTCAGCCCATGCACACACACTAACCACACACACACGCACTGAGCCACTAGCAGCTCCAGCACGCACAGAGCCACTAGCAGCCACACACACACACTCAGTCCCAAGCTAGGATCTTCCCCCTTAACACACATACACTCAAAAATGCCGCAACACCCTAACATGCTCTCGAACCCATACATACACGGAGTCCTCATGGATGCTTGTCCCGCTCCCATCCACCCATTTCCATCTCTCCCCACCCCACACATGCACACACACACGCACAGTCCTGTGGTATGGTCCCTTGCACCCGCCCATCCACACACTTAACAAACACACACACACCGCACACACACTCCACGCGCACAGACACCGTCTCCCAATCCCACCTCGCAGTGTGTCCAAGTCCGACGGTTGCAAGGCCATCTACCAGCCTCCCACACGCACACACCACGCACACCGTCTCCCACACCTACCTCACAGCGTGTCCAAGTCCGACTTGGGTGAGGTCCCCCCTCCCGTCTCCTGTCTCCCGTCTCCCACCTACACTCACACTCACACCCCCACTAACACTCACCCACACATCACACTCACACACCTAACAGCGTGTCGAAAGTCCTTGATGTGGGAGGCCATCTACCAGCCATCCGTCTCCCCATCCAAACACTCACACACACTGTCTCCCACACCTACCCCACAGCGTGTCCAAGTCCGACGTCTGCGAGGCCATCTACCAGCAAACCGGGCAGCGATTGGAGGACAAGGAGTTCACCATCCCGGACATGAAGACCCTGGGCTCCTACGAGTGCACCGTCACTCTGCACCCCGAGGTCAGTGCTGACTTTCTGGTCGTTGTTGTCAGGGACAAGACTCTGAACATGACTGTGAACACCGACGAGAAGTCCACCGGAAAGTCTGCTGGAAAGAAGAAGAAGTAAATGCAATGCTTGTGATCCTCGTGATGCAGCAGTAGCAGCGGCGACAGCAGTAGCAGCAACAGTGGTGTGTGGAACAGCTGAAGCGACAGCAGTAGCAGCAACAGTGGTGTGTGGAGCAGCTGAAGCAACAGCCGAAGCCCCTAGTTAGCTTCAGATCACCGCTGAATCACTCCTCCTCTGGATTAGGGCCTTCCTTAGGATGAATCTAGAATTTGAATGTTTGCATGGTTTTCAGCTTACTCCGGGCTGCTCACCGTCTTCCGATTCTCAGGATGAATCCATCATGGATGTCAGCTCTGACGCAGTTCTGTCGTTCTGCTGAGGTTTGGGATCAACACCATGATCCAAAATATAGGATGCTAACATCATAACGATGTAGGGATGGGCTGTCACACTAGTAGGGGATAGTCTCACTCAAATACACAATTTTGTCCCAAGTTCGGGGGCGAGCTTGTCAAAGCTTAGTTCCCCTAGCGTGTAACATCTTCTAGATGCTCCTCTGATCTCTTATCCCATCCCAGGGTTATCGTTTTTGAGCTCTCAGTCATAGAAATTCGAGGAGTTCCGGGTGGGCTCCCAGCCCAACTGGGACTCTAGGGGCTGATATAGCTGCATTGTTTTCAGTTCGCTTTCTTCGCTATGCCATGCCATCAAGCCAATCTCGAAAGCAATGTATTGCTTAAAAGAAAAACCCAGTCCCATCCCTGGACTCATTTTTTCAGTTATGGCAGGTTGTGAAAGGAATTTCACCCCTAGGAGGCGAGTCTCCCTACTCTAGTGTCCTTACACAAACCAGCAACACCGAGGTGAGACCCCAACTTGAACTTCAACTTGGTTATATAGCTTCAGCCAGCAATTTGGCTCCCCGCCGTCTTCGGCAGTAAAAAAAAGTACTACCAGGAAATGTAAACTCAAACATATCACTAGGGGTCGGCTATGTTAAATAAAATTAGTGAATAAATAATTTTATATAATATTAGTCGGACGAGCCATCTCACCAGAATTTCGAATTTATTTGAAAAACTAATATGATTGTGACACTATAACAATATTAGTTTTTCAAACACTAATATTAGTTGCCGTCCCCTACATATCACTGGTGTTTTTTTCTTTCCTTTTCTTCTGAACGAAAAAACAGTACACAAAAAACCTCTCCATAACCTAATAAAAATGCTTGATCTAGTCTCTTCATACATTCATGGATGAACGAAGGAAGCTTTTCTCGCCCTTCAACCTCTGGATTGCACATCAGGTAATGCTGAGGAATCATTTTGCTCTCAGATTGGGAAAGGGAAACCAACATTGATCAGGCAAGACGCAAAATAAGGCAAGAGGCTAGGATGTATGGTAGAAATAAAGATGTCTATGCTCAGGACCAGGACGGGGAACGAGAAAGAGGAAATCGACACTGATCGAGGATTCGAGACGTGAGATCCAGGCTGGCGCCAAAACAGACATTTACATAATACATTACCGTATACATCCACTGCTCACCACCCTCGCCCGCACCCGGGACCCTCGCCCTCGGGTCCGCGCCACTTGCGACCAGAGCTTGCGTCGGTGCATAGGACCAGTGCATAGGATAATCTCGAACTTGATTGCATGGCTCTAGCCGTTAAGGATGCTAGCGGCTCACCGACTTCGGATATAACATCAACATGGTCTGGTTGGCTTGCATGGTATATCAGCCTCCAGGCTGCTCAGTGCTCACCGTCTGGGGGCGGAGTACAGTACTTAAGTGATATAATGAATACGGTAACGGTACTTCACCACACTCCAGAATACAATCATATATTCATATGGTAGGATTGGCAGGTCATCCTGCTAGGCGGCGGCGGTATCACTGAGTGTGATCAGCATGCTGGTGCTGAGGGAGGCGGGGGAGTGGAGGAGGGAAAGGAGAAAGGGGTTGCTACACAAGGGTGGGCAGAGCCTGTGCTACTTCTGTCGACGAAAGGTCTGTATCGAACCCATCCAGGGTTCAGGGTTTTCCAATACATGAATTGACGAACACTAAAAATGCCAGAGGCTGTGGCCTACCAATACTGGAATAGTCAAAGGGTTGGCCCGAACTTGAAAGGTAGTGGTAACGCCTGGTGGGGCGTGGTGTTAAGGGAGCCCGTCGTACGCGGGTGGGGAGCGGTCTCCTACCAACTGGACAAGCTACCATCGCAGTTGACGACGACCTGTAACGCCAAGAGCGACCGAAGGGGGAGTCGACCCCCCGACTCTTCATTCTTAAAGTGACTTAGTCTACCACTAGACCAATGTATAGCACTGTAAGAGGATTGGCCTGAACTTGAATAATAATACCTAAATATGTAAATCAGAGGCGGTGGCCTATCGACTAGACAGACTAGAACCTGACCTGCAGAACTAGAACCTGCACAAGCTTTTTAACTGTCTAAACCGCTCAGTGAGTGTGCTCCCTGGTTTCCATGGGAAGGGGGGAGTTGGAATTGGCCGATAGTGAGCAGCAGGGTACTTGAAGAGGACCCCCCAGTTATATTGCCCAAGTCGCAACCAATTGTATAGCCTGCGTCCTGCGACGCAACGGTCGCGTCCTTCTGGTCAACGGACACTCCCCCACGTTGCGTCCTGCGACGCAACGGACCCTTCAACGTTGTGTCTGCGACGGAGGACGCAGCGTCCTGAACAACCAAGCTGAGCATCCCAGAGTTGTTTGGATAACCACGCAATAATTCAAATTCGATCCAATCAGGGGAGAAAAGGCTACTAGTAATGAGAACACCTCGTGGGGCGTGGTATTAAGGGAGCCCCGTCTTACGTCAGTAGAGAACGGGCTGCTACTTTACCTGGAAAAAGCGACCATGTTCAAGTTCAAGTTACCTGGAAAAAGCGACCATGGCCGAAGGCTACTAGTACTTCATACGCATTCTGTGTGGTACCCCAGGGCATGTAGCACGCATGCTACGAGTACCACCTTCAAGCAAACCCTGGGGGGTATACGTTATCAGCTCAGCCTTCCCTTCAGAAGCCTGGCACAGGGGGTTAGTCACTGCTTATATTTTCGGCTACCAGCAGCAGCTTTTAGTCAGCTCCCTGAGACTGCCGTCTACTTCATTGTGTTGTCTACAAGAGGTCCTAACTGCCAATTGTGTTGTTAACCCCACCCCCTACCTACCCACCCCACCCCCCACCTCTTAGCCCCCAGTTGTGTTGTCTACATGAGGTCCTAACTGCCAATTGTGTTGTTAACCCCACCCCCTACCTACCCACCCCGGCCCCCACCTACCACCCCACCTCCTAGCCCCCAGTTGTGTTGTCTACATGAGGTCCTTACCGCCAATTGTGTTGTGAACCCCACCCCCTACCTACCCACCCCACCTCCTAGCCCCCAATTGTGTTGTCTACATGATGTCCCGATCATCATCCGATTGCCACCATTTTCACGGGTGTAAATGAGAACCACTTTTTTACCCAACCCCTATACCCCTCAAACTACTCTTGCCAAACCAGCCAGGCGGCTCAAACAGGCCCACCACCACGATCAGCCAAATGACCACCATCTCCAACCGGACGGAGTGTCATTTATTCTGGTGGCCCCGCAACATGTCCAACATCTCTTGCAGCCAAGTGTACTACCCGCAGTGTTGACTACTTCTCGCCTACAATGCCAAACAAGCAAAGCAGTTCAAAGAGACCCATCACCACTATAAGTCAAATGACCACCATCACCAATCGGGCAAAGTGTTATTTATTCTGGTGGTCCCTCAACAGGTCTAGCTTCTGGGCAAGTGTGCCACCCACAGTGTTGTCTACTTCTCGCCTACGATGCCAAACAAGCCAAGCAGCTCAAACAGACCCACGACCACCTCCACCACGATCAGCCAAATGACAACCATCTCCAGCCGGACCGAGTGGTAGTTATTCTGGTGGTCCCGCAACATGTCCAACATCTCTTGCAGTACAGTGAAGCGAGAGTTGAGCAGCTCCACACGGTTGGGAAGCTCCAGGTACTCGTCCAGGCGGTTGTAGAGTGTCGTGAACATGTCCGGCGCGTGCCAGAAGAATTCAGGTGTGTCAAGCACACTAGACAGCAGGTTCACTGCACTCTTTTGGAGGAAGACCTGCGGATAAGATTACATGGCGGAGTTGACATAGATGTCAGAGTGTATGTGGCTTTGGGTTTGGTAGAAGAATGCCGTGGAGGTGTCTGATGCGTGCCAGAAGAATTCAGGTGTGTCAAGCACACTAGACAGCAGGTTCACTGCACTCTTTTGGAAGAAGACCTGCGGATAAGATTACATGGCAGAGTTGATATAGATGTCAGTTTGTGTGTGGTCTTGGACATGTTGGTGAACTTGTGTGCTGGTGTGTTGGTGTAACTGGCTCTGTCAAATTTAGTGGGACAGAGATCATGACCTGGTGCGTGCCAGAAGAATTCAGGAATGTCAAGCACACTAGCAGGTTCACTGCACTCTTTGGGAGGAAGACCTGCGGATAAGATTACATGGCGGAGTTAACATAGATGTCAGTTTGTTTGTGGTTCTGGATTTAGGTTTGGTTGAAGAGTGTCGTGAAGGTGTCTGATGCGTGCCAGAAGAATTCAGGTGTGTCAAGCACACTAGACAGCAGGTCAACTGCAATCTTTTGGAGGAAGACCTGCGGATAAGATTACATGGCAGAGTTGACATAGATGTCAGTTTGTGCGTGGTCTTGGAAATGTTGGTGAGCTTGTGTGCTGGTGTGTTGGTGTAACTGGCTCTGTCAAATTTAGTGGGACAGAGATCATGACCTGGTGCGTGCCAGAAGAATTCAGGAGTGTCAAGCACACTAGACAGCAGGTCAACTGCACTCTTTGGGAGGAAGACCTGAGGATAAGATTGCATGGCAGAGTTGACATAGATGTCAGTTTGTTTGTGGCTTTGGGTTTGGTAGAAGAGTGACGTGGAGGTGTCTGGCGCGTGCCAGAAGAATTCAGGTGTGTCAAGCACACTAGACAGCAGGTCAACTGCATTCTTTTGGAGGAAGACCTGAGGGCGAGACCGCATGGCAGAGTTGACATAGGAATCCATGGGTTGATGTTATTGCTGTTGTCTTCAACTGGTTGAATCAAATCTCCCAAATCTCCCAACTGTCTCATAACTACCAGGCTTCGGCCCGCTCGATTCCGTTGCCACCTATCCCTCCAATAACTCTCTCCACCAATTTTCCGCGTTGCACCAGACACACAAACGGAATCCACACACACACACACACACACACACACACACACACAAAAAACCACACACACATACATAAACCACACACACACACATAAACCACACACACACAAAAAAACACCACACAAAAAATTCCGTTGGCACCTATCCCTCCGATAACACTCTCCGCCAATTTCCTGCGTTGCTTGCGCCGCCGCCTAGGACTAATGGTTGGTACAGGCATTACTTTTTGTTGTTGTTGTTGTTGTTGTTGTTAACAGGCCTTGTTTGCCCAACCTCTGGTTTCGATGTCTGTGGGTTCGGCTGTGATGCGGTGATGGATGTAGTTTCGGATATGGTAGTGGTGACAGTTTTATTGTCGGTTGCGGAGGTTGTGGTTAGTTTTAGGTGTTAGACTTGTTGTTGGTGAGGACAAGTGCCAAGCCCTCACCCAATACCCCCCCCCCCCCCCCCCCCCCCCCCCCACACACACACACACACCTACACACTCAATCCCCCACCCAATCCCCACTCCCACCAGCACCCCACGCCACCAGCACTGCCACACAGGTCTTCTCTTTTCGGCTTTCCTTAGAAGCTTCTCTGCAGCTCCCTCGGCCAGCTACTTTGCCCACCCAATATTTAAGCAGTTCTGGACAGCTGATGGTTAGAGCTTCAAGGTACAACAGGTAACATAAGGTTTGGCTAAATAGCAAGTCAGGGGAGCTGCCGAGAAGCTGCTGCTCATATCCAAAAAGAAGAGCAGTGCTGCCACGCCGCATGTACCGAGCCCTCACCCAATCCCCAACTCACACCGCAACCCTCCAGCCCACCAGCCCCAATCCAACCCAACTCTGCCCCCTACTCCCCAATACCATCACCATCACTCCTCCCCCACCCACCCCAATACGACCACAATCACCATAACTGCCACGTCTGATGTGCTGAGCCCTCACCCAATCCCCCACTCACACCAGTTGCCCCCCCCCTCCCCCCCCCCCCCCCTTCCCCCCCCACCAGCCCAACCCCACCCAACTCTGACCCCCTAATCGCCAATACCAACACCATCACCCCTCCCCCACCCACCCTAATATGACCACAATCACTTGACCACAATCACTGACACGCCTCATGTGCCGAGGCCTCACCCAATCCCCCACTCACACCAGTGCCCCCCACCACCAGCCCCAACCCAACTCTGACCCCCTAATCGCCAATACCAACACCATCACCCCTCCCCCACCCACCCTAATATGACCACAATCACTGACACGCCTCATGTGCTGAGGCCTCACCCAATCCCCCACTCACACCAGTGCCCCCCCACCCCACCCTTCCCCCCCCACCAGCCCCAACCCAACCCAACTATGACCCCCTAATCGCCAATACCAACACCATCACCCCTCCCCCACCCACCCTAATATGACCACAGTCACTGACACGCCTCATGTGCCGAGGCCTCACCCAATCCCCCACTCACACCAGTTGCCCCCCCCCCCCCCCCCCCCCCCCCCCCCCCCCCCCCCCACCCTCCCAGCCCCAAAACCACACCCCTCCCCCACCCCACCCAATATGACCACAATTACCACCACCACTGCCATGCTTGATGAGCATGAAAATTGAAAATTGAAAAATCATACGCTTTTCCACGGGGTGTGAGGTCGAAGGAACCTCCCCGTTTGCATGCACCGTACATACTGGAGAGTGTTTGCAATAATGGGTTTTGGTTTCGCAGGCCGCTACTGCGCCGGAGCTTGGACAACCGCGCAATAGCACGGAGGGAAGATCTCTACAGAGGGTTTTGCAACCTCGAATAATCGAAGATCCCGAGAAGCTGTTCCGAAAGGTACCTCGCCCTTCGAACCCTGATCATAGCGGGTCTAAGTCAAAATCGTTGGCCCCCCTCCTCGTGTCACCCCTCCCCTCTGGATCTCTACCTCTTCCAAAACGGTAGGTCTGAAATTTAGGGAACCTGGCTTTGTGCGCATGAATGAATGAATAAATCAATGAATAAATAGTATGCCTTATTACAAGGCGTGCGGTTGAGGGGGGCAGCCCGTTTGTTTTCACTGGGGCCTACCCCTCTCATGCGCATGACCTACCTTTCTGATCAGCTTCGCGAGCTCCACCACCACCACACCGCCACCACTACTGCTACTACAGCCTGGAGGCTGATGGCATGTCACCCAGGAATAGCATGCTACTGCTGCACTGCTGTGATGAGGGGGGGCATGGCCATGTCACCATCCAATCAACCCCCTTCCACCACCACCACTACCCCAACCACCACTACCACACCCGCCACCACCCACCACCTTAAGAGGGCATGGCCATGTAACCATTCAATCAACGATTCACCGAACCGGGATAGTGCGCATGACCTACCTTTCCGATCATGAATGAATACATAAATAAATGAATAAATAGTGCGCCTTGTTACAAGGCTTGAGGTTGAGGGGGGCAGCCTCTTAACTTTCACTGGGGGCAACCACTCTCATTCGCATGACCTACCTTTCCGATCAGCTTCGCGATCTCTGTTGAACTAAATTTGACGGACCCAGTCTCCGCAAGAGACTCCGGAAGGTTCTTGGTTTCTGAAACATGGAACATGGGAGTTGGGTCAGGGTTTAGGGTTAAGGATTTAGGAATTCTGAAACATGGAACACAGGATTTGGGTCAGGGTTTAGGGTTTAGGGTTTCTGAAACATGGAACACGGGAGTTGGGACAGGCAGGTTTAGGGTTTCTGAAGCATGGAACACGGGAGTTGGGACAGACATGTTTAGGGTTTAGGGTTTCTGAAACATGGAACACAGGAGTTGGGACAGACAGGTTTAGGGTTTAGGGTTTCTGAAACATGGAACGCGGGAGTTGGGTCAGATTTTAGGGTTTCTGAAGCATGAAACACAGGAGTTGGGTCAGACAGGGTTAGGTTCTGGCTGTTTAGTACACATAGCCTTCCAACCCACCCACAAATATATCCATCCGTCCATACATCCCAATATCCATCCATCCATCCATTCATTTAAATGTACATCCACCCATCCATCCATCCATCCAAATGTACATCCATATATCCAGTCACCCAAATGTACATCCCTCCATTCATCAAAATGAACATTCATCCATCCATTCACCCAAATGTCCATCCATCCATCGACCCATTCGTCCAAATTGTTGCCACCAATCCATCCATCCACCCGTATCCATTAAACCATCTATCCATCTGCCCACAATTGCCCCCAACCGCCCACAATTGTGCCTACACCTCCATCCATCCAGGTACCCATCCAGCCAGCTATGCATCCATCCACGACTGACCCCAACCGCCCACGAATGCCCCAACCATCCAACCATTCATCTACTCATCCATCCATCCATCCATGTACCCAGCCGTGCATCCATGCATCCATCCATCTCCATCAATCCGTCCACCCACCAACCCACCCATCTACAAACCTGCTACGATGTCCACCACTCGTTTCTCATATACTAGCAACTTTGTTGACTGAGCTAAGGCGTAGGAGATAGCCAGCTTCATTTTGTGATCCTGAATTTTGTGGAGCACAAGAAATACAAATAAGCATGACCTATTGAAGTGTGTGCGTCTGTGTGGTTGACTGAGCTAAGGCATAGCAGAAAGCCAGCTGTATTGTGTGATCCTGCATTGTGTGGAGCACAAGAAAGGAGAGTGAGCATGACCTATTGAAGTGTGTGTGTCTGTGTGGTGTGGTATGGTCAGGTGAGGCTTGGTTTGGCTTGGTGTGTGATAGTCAGGCAGATAGATAGCCAGCTTCATCGTGTGATCCTGCATTGTGTGGAGCACAAGAAAGGAGAGTGAGCATGACCTAATGAAGTGTTTCTGACTGTGTGGTTGACTGAGCTAAGGCGTAGGAGATAGCCAGCTTCATCGTGTGATCCTGCATTGTGTGGAGCACAAGAAATGATCATGAGCAGAACATATTGAAGTGTGTGTGACTGTGTGTTGTGGTGAGGTGAGTTGTTGGGAGTTGCTGTGTGGTGAGATAAGGTGAGGTGGGTTGTTGTATGGTTTGGTATGGTGAGGTGAGGTGTGGCTTGGTGTGTGATAGATAGATAGACAGGCAGACAGACAGACAGGCAAGCAGGCAAGTAGCCAAGCAGTTACGCAGGCAAGCAGACAAGCAGGCGAGCATTCAAGCAGTTAAGCAGGCAAGCAGACAGAGGGAGGATGTCCTTACCTGGGCAAAGCGTTTATGCAATGTGACCGTGTCATTCTGAACATTGGGCTTAGCTGTCACACTGAAGTTGTACTGGAACTCATCAACCTCAATCTCCTGCGTGCGATGAACGTTGCTTGGCTAGTTTTGATTTGGCTTGGCTTGGCTTTGCTCTGCTTGCTTATTCTATTTGAAGATAGTTAGCTAGTTGGTTAGTTGAAGATAGGTTTTGTTAGCTTAAGATATATTAGTTTATATATTTTATATTAGTTTATATATTTTATATCGAGTTTTTAGTCCTGTTTTATATTATATTAGTTTATATATTTTTATTTATTTTGAGTTCAGTTCATAACTAAATGCATATATACCTGAATAAGTACATTACAAGCGCTCACCCTGCCAGTCATACATGTATCAGACATATTATAGATAAATCAATCAATCAATCAATCAATTACAAGCTCTCACCATGTCAGTCCTACATGCATCAGACATGTAAATAAATCAATAAGCAAACAAATAAACAAATAGTTAATTAAACAAATAAATAAATTACAAGCTCTCACCTTGTCAGTCATACATGTATAGGGTTGGGAAGCAAACGTATATTTCTATTTGTATAAGCCGTATAAACTTACTACCGTATGCACATAAACATATAAAAACGTATGTAATTTGTTTGCACCTCCGGAGAAAATACTTTTACATGGGTTTCAAGGTATTGCCGCGTTGCTAATTTCATTGACATCACATATCAACTCTCAGAAACAATATCTGGCAAGTTCAGGTCGCCCTACTCTCAGAAAAAGAAATCGCAACCAGACAGCGTATCGACCAAAGAGCGCGGTGCCAATCTAAGGGAGTCCTTAAATGCCAGTTGGTATATTATATAACTGTATAAGTGTATAATAATATAAGTACATATATGTATTGCAATATTGTCCAAGTTTATTTTGCACTAGGCTTGCACCATCAATCCTTCAAGCCCACGTAGGAGCACAGCTTGTGGAATGGAAGGCTAGGTGGCGCTCTGATTTGTGTGCCATCCTGGCTATTAAAATCAAACTTTAGGCCACATGTATACACAATAATGCATGTGAAAGGTTGATGTTATTGCATGAAGTGATAGAGGAGGTCAATTGCTTTCCAATGAGCTATCTAAATCAAATATCGAATGAAAAACAAGAAAGTGAAGTGCCGGGATGTGTGCTGTACTTATCGAAGTACAGAATATACGTTTTTATACGACGTATGTAAGGTTGATTTGAGAAAAGATATACGGTGTATTTACACATATAAACGTATATTATATGTTTACATGTCAGCCCAACCCTTTACGTGTATCAGGCATGTTATAAATGAATAAATGAATAAATAAATAAATAAATAAATAAATAAATAAATAATAAGTAAATAAATCACAAGGTCTCGCCTTGTCAGTCCTATCTCCATAGGTGCCTAAGTCCGACCCTGAGTGGTACGGATGGTTTTTACCTATTACCTTATGTCCTAAGTAACCTATTTTTTGCTAATAAATTACCTAACCACATCAGTTCAACATATAAATACTCAGAGTTGGGTTCTCTCAGGTTGTGGGAAACAAGCAAAGCAAAAGATGTGATGTTTTTCATTATGGGGCTCCCTAAGTCGGTACGGATTTTCCGTAGAAATGGAACGGAGCCTATCGCTATCAAAAACAAGTTTTCGTAAAATAAAAGTAGGTAGCCCTATTGTGCACATCTTTCCTCATAAGTTATTGTTACATCAGTTTTGGATGGCAGTACATGGGCAGTATGGGTGAATATGGACCCCCCAAAATACTGATTATTTACATATTGTGGGTGCCCGAAGTGTGGTACAACGCTGCACAAGCTGAATTGTTTCATTTTGGGTCTTAGCTTTGCTTCGTAGCACGAAGACTAACTAGATTTATTTATTTATCTGAAATTTCAAAATTCAAATTTATTTTCAAAATACATTCAAAAAACAACTTTTTCAACTTGTTTTCAAACATCCACATCTGAAGTTAGTTTTTGGGAAAGGGGGTGAAATCTCAAGTTGGGAGGTGGGATTGGGAGGTGATCAGGTGAATTTTCGAGTTGTACTGCTATCTCAGTAAATTCCGAGGCCAAGGCTGAAGCGCAGCCTTGTGGTAGGGGTTTAATAAGCCTTTCCTCCTGCGGTAACATGATTTGGAATAGCTCGCGCGGCCTCGTGTCTGGCGCGATCTGGATTTGTACCACAATTTATTGCGCACATCTGATGCACTTCCAACGGTCTTCCGTACAAATGCTGCTCGCAACCGCATGCAAAGGCGGACCAGGCATACATGTGCGCGTAGCTGACATAATTGCGCGAAAGGTGGGCCAGACAGAATTCGATTCCGAGCATTTTGGGGGCTGTACGGCTCTGTACCACAATCTTGTACCAACTTGGGCCTTTTTGGACGTAGGCACTTATGGAGATACATGTATCAGAAATATAAATAAATAAATACATAAATGACAAGCTCTCACCTTGTCAGGAAGTGGCTGCACCTGCACTTGTCGTGCAAGTCCCCTCACAACAGTCATCTCTTGTGCCTTATTCATGCCCCAACATGCAACGATGCCCTGCACAAGGACAGAATATGTGTCAACACTGGGGTGCCTGATGATGATGGTTCCCCACCCCACCGACCCTCCTCTCCCCCCCCTCCCACCCCCACCCCCACCAGTCATCTCTTGTGCCTTATTCATGCCCCAACACGCAACGATGTCCTACACAAGAACAATAGAATATGAGTCAACACTGGGATGCCTGATGATGATGGTTCCCCACCCCACCTCCACCCCACCCCTCCCACCATCACCTCCACCACCAACAGTCATCTCTTGCGCCGTGTTCATGCCCACACAACCATGCTTTGTAAAAAACGTTCCAAAGATGCGTCGACACTGGGGTCTCTGATGGTGATGGTTCCCCACCCCACCCCACCCCCCTCTCCCCTCCCACCCCTCCCACCAACAACAACAGTCATCTCTTGCGCCGTGTCCATGCCCTAACATGCAACGATGCCCTACACAAGGACATTCAAAAGATGAGTCAACAATTGGGTGTCTGATGATGATGGTTCCCCCCCCCACACACCACCAACCCCCTCTCCCCCCCCTCCCACCACCACCAACGCCACCACCTCTGATTTCGAATTAAACCCATCATCAGGGGAAAACCCATCTGCTCCCCTCTTCCCCTCCCCCCTATTCCCTTCCCACCCCTTTCCCCCCACCCCACCCACACATCTCCTCCCCCCTTTCCCGCCCTTCTCCCCTGCCCCACCCCCCACCCATACACACCCACCCACACACTCCCACCCACACCCACACACCCACGTACTCACGTAGTCAAAGAATAAGATCTCTGCCCCCGGCTCATTGTCCTCCCCCTTCACATACTCTATGCAATAGCAGCCTGGGTAGCTGCTTATCAATGTAAAATTAAACTCATCATCAGGGGAACCCCCAGCTGCTCCCTCCCACTCCCCTCCCCCACCCCACCCCCCACACACATCTGCTTCCCCCTTTTCCGCCCTCCTCCCCTGACCCCCTCACCCCACCCCACCCCACCCCCACCCCACACACACATCTGCGCCCCCCTTTCCCTCCCTCATCCCCTGCCCCCCTACCCACACACACCCACGCAAACACACCCACACACATACTCACGTAGTCAAAGAAGAAGATGTCCGAACCCGGCTCATTCTCCTCCCCCTTCACATACTCTATGTAAAAACAGTCAGGGTAGCTGGTTATCGAACCCCCTGGGTAGGTGATACGGAGCAGGTTATCCAGCTCCTTCCGGTCAAAGCTCTCGGCTAGGCAGTACAAGGTGATCTACAAGGAAGAGGGCAGGTGGTTGGGTGGGGTTGGGGGGAATGAGGGAGGGGTTGGCTTGGGTTTGGTTGGGTTAAGGGGAATGGGGGAGGGGAGGGGAGAGGTTGGGTTATATGGGTACAAACACCCATATAATTGCACTCTGCACTCAGTATACATGAGTAATGGTGTTTTTTGGCGGAGCCTCTCTTTCTGGGACTTAGCACACAAAACACATAAGCACACAACACACACACACATAAAAACACACGCACACAAACACACAACACACAAACACACAAAACACATAAGCACACAACACACACACAGCAAACATAAGCACACAACACACACACACAAACACACAGCACACATAAGCACACTACACAGACACACACAGCACACATAAGCACACAACACACACACAAAAACACACACACAACACACAAACACACAACACACATAAACATGCCAACGACATCAACTTACACCAACATCAAACCAACAACAAAAAACACAACACAAGAAAGCAAACAGACAACAACAACCACAACAAACATAAGTAATCCAACAGCAACAAACACAACACACTTACAAAACCAACAACAGCATAAACAAACACGCAAACATCAAGCTAACAACAACAACAACAAACGCAACACACAAGCAAGGAAGCCAACGACATCAACTAACACCAACATCAAATCAACAACAACAAGCACAACACACACAAGCAAGCCAATACCAACAAACACAAAACACACAAGAAACCAACAACAGCAAACACAAAGACACAAACATCAAGCCAACACCTGCAAACACAAACACAAACACACAAACAACAAGCAAACGACAAGCAACACGGACACATGCGTATATTGTTACAGTCTAGGGGTAGCCAGTTAGGCTACAGGGACTAGCTAAACCTCGAACAAGCAAGATGCCTCTGGACTACCAGGAGGGCCATAATAACGAGCACTCAATGACCTGGTCCTCAAACAACACTCAATGACCTGGTCCTCAAACAACACTCAATGACCTGGTCCGCAAACAACACTCAATGACCTGGTCCGCAAACAACACTCAATGACCTGGTCCTCAAACAACACTCAATGACCTGGTCCTCAAACAACACTCAATGACCTGGTCCTCAAACAACACTCAATGACCTGGTCCTCAAACAATTGCGAGACCGCAACAGAGGATCTGAGATCAAGTATTGTATGGATATAACTTCAGGTTTTTCGGCACACTTCTTAACAGCCAATGAAACATAAACACTTGGGCAAGCCATCGTGTAAACATGTTCCAGCTCAAGGGTAGCCAAACAGTCTACAGGGACTTGCCCTACCTCAATAAATGGAGGGCGGAAACGAAAACAGGCACTGATGAACTGGGCCCCAATGAATCGTTATACTGACAGAGGCCCTGAGTTTGTGCCACACAGATCATTTAAAAGCAAGCCAACAAAAAACCTATTCTACTCTGGCACTCACCCTGCCTCTTCTACTTGTGTCTAGTGGGGGTGGCATCACCATCTGGGGGAGGTCCTCAAAGATATGGGGGGTGAGCTCGGGTCTTGACAGGTAGGGCAGGGAGGAGGGGGGGGACATCCTCTGTTCATAGCGAGGATTGGCTTTCTCAGCTGGTTCCTCGTCTTCATCATCCGGTAGGGGCACGAACTTGTCCTTTTGGCGACCTGCAGGCAGCGGCTGGCCAGGAGCTATGGTTCCTGCTTTCGTCCCTCGAGCGCCCCGGGGGGGACTGGGCCGCTTCATGGTTTGCTGTTTGTTCGTGACAGGTAGCGAATAGCCTCCGGGCGGTGAGCTAGGTCGCAACGGGGCCGGTGCTAGTAGCGGGACATTGTATTGGTTGGTCTCCTTCTTGCTGCCCCGCATGATGATGTTACTCGGGGGTGAGCTGTTCAGGGGAGCGAGGAGTTACTCCGAGGGTTTCGATTGCAGCTCTAGTTCACCAGAGCCTCGTGCGCGTTGGGAATTGGCCGAGGCTGGATCAAAGAGGTGGAGGTAGAGAAATCCTCCCAGCTAACATAAATTCGATGGAGGAAAAAACGCTTTCATGGATCGGACTGGCCTAAGTTGCATATGGTGCGCTTGAATCAGTTTGATTCAATCAGAACCCAGATGTCAGCTGCAGCTGGTCCCGGGCTGTACTTCGTTGGCAGTACCACCGTTTCGCGCTTTTCAACTGGACCGGCTCTGCATTGGGTTCGGGAGGAGGTGGTGTAGTGGTGGGGGTGGGTGTCGGGGTTGTTCCAAGATACCTTGAAATCTGCGGTGTAAGGCGTAAGTGTTGTGGAGCGATCTTGTCTTGGGTCTCCTATGGATGATGATGATTAAAAACAAGTCCTAGGCAGCGTCGCAAGCGACGCGGAAATTGGCGGAGAGTGTTGGCAATTGGAACCAGAGGCCCTATGCCCGCCTATGCCCGACGCAGACGGCCCGCGGGCAACGGCGCCTAGGCAACGGGCGCGAGCGGCAACGCGAGGCAGCGGGGTGGATCTGGGGGGGCTCCCCGGGGCTCCCGCCCAGGGTTGTTCAGGACGCAACGTGGGAAGGGTCTGTGGACCGGAGGGAAGGGTACGTTGCGTCGCAGGACGCAGGCTACACAATAGGTTGCGTCTCAGGCAGCTGAGCTGGGGGAGCTGGGGGCATGCCTTGAACTGCATGCCTTGAGCATGCCTTGAACTGCATGGCTTAAGACCCCGACGATTACTTGATTGCCCTGTCAGCTATTGCTAGTAGCCGGATCAAACTGCCTGTGGTGTATGACGCATATGACCCAACACATTCACCAATCGGACAACACGTTTTCCTCGTGTACCACAGTTGGTTTCGGAGTTTTCACCACACTGCCTGTCCATCACATGATGATCGCCCGAATGGAACAAAGTGGTTCCTAGATTCGGCAGCAGGCACCCATATCAGCAACGATCTTGCACTTCAGACAGACACACGGGTTCTACCTAACCCTCAACAATCATCTTCAGGAATAGAAAACCTTCCTCAGGAAATATATTGGGTACCATGGGACCATGGGTACTGCAATCCTTACCATCCCTGATTGTGATAGAGTTCTGGCCGTGTCTAGTGTGCTGTACCTTCCAGGCTGCACTGCCGGAAACCTGATCTTTGTAGGTCAGCTGGGAGACACTACTACACGACACTCCTGAGTAGAGAATGTAATCACAGGGCTGCAGACAATTAATGACGTCCATGTCCCGATACCGTACGTGCCCTAGGTATTGGCAAACGACCCTTTGCCAAACCGGATTAGGATCGAGCCTGAGACCACTCCAGTTGGTTGGCCTTTGCCAAGTTACGGTCACCGTGGTTTCCAATTCCAAGTCCGAGTTGGCTGGGGCCAGATAACCAAGTATAAGTTCGAGTAAAAAAAGCAGATTGTGAATCACTCTATTGTAGCTGCCTATTAGATCCCACACCCGATGCTAACGTGTTTCAAAACATTCCTAATAAATTCAAACATTCCTGGTACATTTATTTTTACTGCCAAAAACGGCGAGCAGCCAAATTGCTGGCTGAAGCTATGCAACCAATTTTAAGCTCAAGTTTCAATCATGGAGCCATTGAAATTGAAATTGAAATTGTTACATCCGTGTAGAACCGTGGAGCCATGTGACCAAGTTCAAGTTTTAATTATTTTTCCTGCCCTCCTCGTCACCGAGCCTTCAATCCACCCAAGAGTTTGCATTCTGTGCAACGCGATCACAATTCATTGCATCAGACAAAGGTGCAGTAGCCTTTATACTACCCTTTTGCACGCTGTCTGCAGATGGTTATAAGTATGAAGTCTGGATATATAGAGGGTTAGACCAGGTGGTCAATAAACAATATATGAACTAAACAAGTCCTTTTAGCCTACTTGGCCATAGCCCCTTTACTGTAACCAGGGTTGTTCAAACGTTACGTTTTACGTCTCAAATAGGGTTGTTAAGGACGCTGCGTCCTCCTTTGCATACGCATAGGGCTGTCAATATCGTACGGTATTTTCAATTACCGTACAATATATCGTGATATATCGTACGGTATCGATACCGTACGATATTTTTAGACCCTTTTTGGGGGGAAATCAGTATAAGACCAAGGGGATAAAACAGGAAATACCGTTTACACGTCCATACACTTAAAATCAAGTCAAATGAACCAATACTGAGGGAGATAGAAAACACGGTAATATCGTGGTCTATTACCGTACGATATATCGTATGGTATAAGGCGATATACTGAATTCCCTGGCCCAGACCCAGTGCAAGGAAATCCCAGGCAAATCTGCTAATCATACCACTAGACCAAACTTCACCTCCACTTGAAGCCCCAAACTACGCTTCCACCTAAAGCACCAGAAGTGCATGGAAGATCACGCTCACCACTCTCATTGCTGCTGATGCCATGGTGAGTGTGCTGCCCTCGAGAGCATCTGCGAGCGAGCAAAAATGTGCGCGCAGAGAGGTGTGTCTGCCTGCCGGGATCGAACCCGCGACCCCCAAAAAATACGGCGATGGATCTCCGACCCAAATAATGTATAAGTCCACTCAACACGATACCGGGAAACGTCGTCCGATATTCAAAAAGGTAAACGCTATACTGTAAAATAAATATCGGGCGATATAAAGCTTGAGACGGATCTCAGAGTTGTGGACTGTGGACGCGGTGCAATAAATAATGTTAATACCCACCGTGGATGAACACACTGCTTCTCGATTCGGGTCTTTACCCGGCGATGTTAAGATCCTTCACCTCTATCCGGAACACCCTGCTTCAGCCAGTCGCTGGCCCCATGGAAATACCGTTGGACTCAGGTATCAATACGCCAACATAGGTGACTGACATCACTTTTGCCCAGTCTGGAGGGCGGTATGGTCCAGACCCCGTGGCGGAAAACGGGACAAGTTCGATCCCCACTGCCGGAAGACAGTGGTGTTCGGAGTCCGTTCCCTATGGGGCGGTGGTGTTTCCACTGCCAGGATAAGTGGCCATTGTAATCTTCTTCTTGAGAAGTTCGAATCTCACTGCCGGAAGACAGCGGGTGTTCGGAGTCCGTTCACTCGGGGGCGGTGGTGTTTCCACTGCCAGGATAAGTGGACAATGTAATCTTTCTTCTTTCTTGACAGCCCTACATACGCAACGCCCAAGCGTCCGTTGCGTCGCAGGACGCAGGCTATACAATCGGTTGCGTCTCAGGCAGCAGAGCTGGGGGTCCTCCTCAAGTACCCTGGTCTCAAACACATATTAGTGAGGTTCTTTTACGCTGCAACAGTAGAGTTTGCGCATAAAACGAAGATTTTGAAGTACCCTTGAACAACCCGGTCCGTAACATACACACATAGATCAAACCAAATTGATGCTAGAATTTCCAGACCAGCTACCCAAGCTCTTACCCATCACCATGGCAAACACCCAGATTCACTTACGGTACGTAGCTACTCAAGCTGTTATTCGACCCCATGGCTAATGGCCAGAGCTACTTTGCTTCTTTCTCTTAGCGCTCGCCATCAGTATGACCACAGATAAAGCACTAACAAAGGCTGTGTGCTCCGTCTTTGAAGTTCATGTACATCTGTTCTTCCAACTTAGACAAGGAGAGGCGCTAGGGCCAGGTGGCAAAGTCTCTGAGACAGGGTACAACAAAACGTACGTTTTTGCGTGACAGCGCGTAAGCTTTTGGAGCTCATCTATTTCAGTGAATCACGTAAAAAAGAAATTCACGAAGCCTGGAGGCCCACAATTACACGCCAGGCAATGCCAGCATGAAACTCGAAGATCCCATCTACGTTTTTCACGAACCCCAAATGTAGTACCCTGCTACCTTTTTTGTTTTTAGTACCGTTGTGCACTCCAGACTTTCACCCCAGGAGCGAGGTGGGTCTCCCGACGCAAACCACCGACTCGGAGGATTCAGTTCGAATGGCGTTGCCACTCCTACAAAAAAGCGGTGGAAGATTTCGACCCTCGACCAAACGAACATTCACCACTACCCCTATTGACCACGGCAGACAAGCTCCCAAGCTATGTGGTACTTGAAAATCCAGATCATCACTTACCGTATGCGCCTTAAGTATTGGCAAGATTAAGTATTGGCAAATATCATTTCCCCCCTAAAAGTGGGTCTCAGAAAAGCATGGCAATACTAACTTGGCAAGGGGGTCTATGGCTTTGACTGTCTCAAGTTCAGATTTGAAATCCAGTTGGCAAAGGGTCTTATGTTATTGTTACATTTCCTTGTTACATGTTCACTATCAGCTTTAATACACTCCGTGGAGTGGACAGAGATGAAAGCAGCGGAACAAACGCGCCAATCTATACACGGAGACGAGAATAATGTTACAAGCACAGGAGACCCATTAAGGGGCACCAGTGGAGGAAGGAGCGGCAGCCTGTACCCTGATAAGGGTACAGGCTATATAGTCCGTGTCAGGGGAACCGGTGACGCAGTCCACAGGAAGCTGTCACTACGGGAAGCTGTCACAGTACTGTCAGGACCGATAGTTCTAAGGGAGTACACAAGGAGTCACCAAGACATAAAACAAGTGAGAGCACCGCTATTCATGCTGATACTCCACCTATGACGCAGGTGACATACAATACTAGTACTCCACCTATGGCACTGGGGACATAGAACCATAAACTGGTAGCAAATGAAAATTATTAAGGAACGGCTGAAAAACAGGAAACCAGAAGAAAGCCTTGTCTAAAATAGAAGGATGAGAAAGGATGAACCAAAAACCACTGTAGTACTCCGAAAATGTTGCAGCAAAAAACTTGGGTCATACCGAGCTGAGCTGAGACCCAAATGGAAATGTAGCCATCCATGGTAAGCGCAAAAATACTATTCATCCAGAATAGTAGGGAACCAGAAAATCAGAAAACCAGAAAATCACAGGGAGGCCAAACAGAAATCAATCCTAATACCAAAGGAAGGGGAACAACGGTGACTGAAAGAACCGAGAACTTAACCTAAAGAGAAGACTGAAAAAATCGTGTGAGAGCAGCACACGAGAGAATCAAAGCCTAAAGGACGCAGACAAGAGGACGCAGACAAGGGGACACTAAAGTCTACTATGGAAAAAGAAAGTCGATGGAAAAATCCACTACCTTAAAAACTATTCTTAGCATAGAATTCATGATTAGGTTGGGATGGAAAAACCATGATGAACCGGTTTCTTACTCCAAGATGGAAGTAAGATGATTTATGAAAGTTAATTATCATAAATCCCCAGCTACGGCACTAACTAAAAACATTCTAGGAGGTGGGTATCGCACCGCAAAGAACTTGTGCACTCAAGACAAACCAAGCGCCTAACCCCAACAAACCAAACCTGCAGCTACTGAAAATCCAAAGGATGCGAAGGTAAATTGCAAGAAACTTGTAACCAACAAAGGAAACACAGTTTAATGAACAATAGAAGTTTAGATGTACAGACACAGTACAGAAAACCAATTGTCCACTTGAAAAAAAAAGCAAACGCAGAAAAAAGGACTTAAAAGAAGTTACTGCAAAGGATGGACTGAAAGGGCGCTTGAAATACACTCGGAAGAACAAGAAAGAGGTGAGCGGCGGTACATCTGCAAGTACAACTGCAAGTACATCTGCAAGTACAACTGCAAGATGACCCAACCCACCAATTGACAGGAAAATCCAAAGGGAAATAACTACTACACTCCACAAAAAATTATAATCACCTGAGGGGCAGGTGATCTAAAAGCAGTGGAGTAAAAAGAAATAGCTAATCTATGATGAGCTCCACCGAATGAACCATCTGCCTATGGAACTAAGAGTCAGAAACCATCAAGACGCTATAACGGTGGTCTGAATTAATTACCACCTTCCACCAAAAACAAGAAAGACAGCTGAAAGGAAGCTGCCTAAACAAAGCGTCGTAACGCTCCACCAATCTAGACTACCCTATAAGACAGTCTAGGAGGTGCTGAGGAATAGGCACCCACACATAGGGCCATGTTAACCTACGTCTTAGAACCATCAGCACCATCAATTTGACAGCCCCAAGGGGGCTACCAGGTAGTACAACCCCCAGGACAGGCTGAGCACTGCCTGCAGGGTCGGCATTCTTTGCCTCTAAATCAATGAATCCTGGGTTGACTGTAACACCCCAGCCATACGCAGTATCAGAGCCAGACTAGTGTTCAAGATCATCACTCACTCCACGTGACGGCTAAATCATCGCAATGCCTTGTCCGGTATAAACCACCAGGGACGACAGGAGGCGAAGGGATCAACAACGCCTGAAGCCATCCGAACAGGTGGACGGGGGGTGGCGACTATTAGACAGTGGACCTATATCAGGCACCACTATGACCTGAGGCTGTCCTAATCCTAGAGCTTCGCCGACGGAATGTGGCGCAGAGGAGGGCCTGGCGACCCCCTGAGATTCGGCTAAATTAAAATTCGGAAATACAACTCCCACCCGCCCTAAAACTTCACACACAATACAGCATGATCAGTCCCTGACCTGGGATGCAATCTGGATACACCCCACCCAAGACAGCCATCAACAATTGGGGTTGCTAAAGGGCGTAGGGAATTACCGGCGACACGTAACATATCACCGTTTGAGGACAGGAGGGATGCAAGCGAGCACGGGGACCCATACTAATGGGAGAGCCCAGGAAGACAGTTTAGACTAACTGGAGATAGAGAGTACATCACTACTCTCTACTACCTGGCGCAACATCGGAAACCCAAATATAATAAACCTTACTCACCAGGGAATACCCAACCAGTCTACCAAATAACGCCCTTTCGACTAGCTTGTTACGCAATATCCCATTTACTTCAAACGAGCAATGGCAACTATACACTCGTAACAACGACACATCAGGTAGAACCCCAAAGAACAACTCGTATAGAGTCTTGTCACCCTGATTGGGCAGCCGGTTACGTAGGTAACAAGCACTGAGGAAGGCATAGAGCCAGAAAGACTTAGCTAGCCTAGACTCCAGGTGGATACTCCTAGCTATGTTCTGCAAGACCCCATTGTACCTCTCCACAGTTGCGTTCTGCTGAGCAGTGTATACCATCAATAATTCATGCACAGCACCAACCGATTTCAACCATTACTCGATACCACTTAACTAAAAATTCCTAAGCCCTATCAGAACTCAAACACTTGAACACAAACTCATGTAGCTAAGGCATACACCTAAGGAGGGCACCCAGGGGACGGACCAGGGGCACGGTAAGACAAAGAACGTGACCTCTGTCGAACCACGGAACGCACCCAGGGGTCCCAAGGATCCTAAGAGAGAAAAAAAAATCCAAGATATCATGCCAAAGAACCTCCACGGCCGCTGGACTAGGGCCAGGACGGCGTCCACTTCGGCCTTGAGCATGGGCGAAGTCCGGCGCTACGACACCTGGGATCACAGAAGGTGGGGAAGCGTTAGGGCGAAGTCGAGATTTGAGGTATGGGAAAAAGGAGACGAGGATGAAAGTGCAGCCAGTCGCACCTGGTGCAGAAAATCGCACCAATGGCAGAAAATCGCAAATCGCAAGGGCAGAATTCGAAAATTTATCGCTAGGATGCGAAGAGCAGAGCCGAGGCATGTAAAGGTCCTAATATCCCGCCGTCGATGATCAGTCAATCCCAAGTCCCCCCGTCTATAGCTCGACTCACCCGGTTGGGGGGTAGAGGGAGCAGCACCCGTAGTGGTGCTGACCATACCCCCCTGCTTCCTACCACCTCCAGAATCCGTCGATGATCAGTCAATCCCAAGTCCCCCCGTCTATAGCTCGACTCACCCGGTTGGGGGGTAGAGGGAGCAGCACCCGTAGTGGTGCTGACCATACCCCCCTGCTTCCTACCACCTCCAGAATCTCCAGGTCCAGACGCGTAGGTCGTTCTCCTCTGGCGAACCCTACGTCAGTGCCGGCGGTCCGCCAGCTTGATCGAAAAAATTCTCCAAAAGGTAGCACAAAGCCACTAGAGCGCAAGCTCGTGCCAGTAGCCGACCGTCGGCTGGGCAGAGCAAAGGGGGGACAGACGACATAGACATCAGCAGGGAGCTTGGCCGGCTTGGCAAACTCCGGGTCCGCAGGCAGAGCCTCAAACACCGGAGAAAGGTTAGCGACGTCAAGGACGCGATCAGACGAAGACAGGGTATCTCCACCGATGTCCAGGCTAGTCGCCGACTTGAGTCTGCACTTCACAGTCATCTACGACAGACGGGAGGAGGCGACAGACGGCAGGGGAGGAAAAGGAAGAGAAGATGGGGGAATGACTGTGTGTGTGGGGGGGGGGGTTACTTCCACGATGGCGGAAGGATCCTCCTCTCCGGCAGCAAAGGCCGCTGGCGCGCAATCGTCTAGCCAATCTGTCGTCATGTCAGGACTTCGGAACTTCCAGAATGAAGCTCGTTGAAGCCAAGTAGAGGACGACGGAGAAGATGCATTAAGCAGTGGTACCATGAGGAGCCCGATAACCTATCAGCTTTAATACACTCCGTGGAGTGGACAGAGATGAAAGCAGCGGAACAGACGCGCCAATCTATACACGGAGACGAGAATAATGTTACAAGCACAGGAGACCCATTAAGGGGCACCAGTGGAGGAAGGAGCGGCAGCCTGTACCCTGATAAGGGTACAGGCTATACAGTCCGTGTCAGGGGAACCGGTGACGCAGTCCACAGGAAGCTGTCACTACGGGAAGCTGTCACAGTACTGTCAGGACCGATAGTTCTAAGGGAGTACACAAGGAGTCACCAAGACATAAAACAAGTGAGAGCACCGCTATTCATGCTGATATTCACCAAGTACTCTTCCCAAGCTTGCTGTAAAACTTTGTAACAATTCAAAGCAGGAGCATTAAACTTGCTAGGGCTTAGTAGCCAGACCGGTATATGGGTCCAGCCAGCCAAATTGCTGGCTGGAGCCATTACATTACATTACATTACATGTTAAAGTCTACTTGACACCGCGAGGGTGTATGAGACTCTGTGCTTTAAACAAAAAGAAAAAGCACCCACAAAGCAAAAAACCCCATTACATCAGGTGTGTGTCGAGGACAAACAAACCAAACTCCCAACCACCGTTTTGGTGGCGTAGGTATTAAACCCCCTAGAGCAGGACCCAGATCTCAACCACTTACAGTGGCGGAGGTAAGAAGCTAACAAATGAGAAGTCACAAGAAGAAAAAAGGGATAATAAATTACGGTGCCACTAAGCAGTCCAGGGCTTCCTGTCTTGCTCTTCTACAAGTAGAAAGATATTCGGCTAGGTTGCTCCAAAAAGACTTAGTGCCATTTCCATTCATAAAGGTTCTGAATGTGGAATCGCAGAATTCCACATTCCATACGGTTAAGTCGGTATCCTCATGGACATGCCTATAAATATCTGTAAACAGCTTCTGGTAGCGAAGGCGAATATCATTATAAAAAGGGCACTCAAACATATGCATTTCATCCTCAGGTTTTTGGAACCCACACATTTGACAGTGTCTCATTGAGCGAGGGATGTGTGCTCTATCCACCACCCTCATTCTTTCTGTGTTCAGCCAATGGGAACCCATTCTAAACTGTGCTATAGAACGAATCTGATCCTGCTTATGTAAGGCGGATGTAAAGGGAATCAAGCCATTCTCATCATTGCTGTTGGCTGCGAACCATTTTTGGTATCGGAGTCGTTTAAAGCCAACCCTTCTCTCATCAGGGATGTCTCTAACTGCATTGGTGTCACTTGGGTACTTAAACCTCCATGACTCAAAAACTTCAGACACAATACCTTCGACATCGACAGCCTCCAAAATGTTGAGGTTTTTACTGGATCCTAGCTTGTGGAGAGCACAACGTAAGTCATGAACCCAGCCAGTGTTGGAGTCAAAAGATTCCTCAAGAGCCATTATAATGAGATCCTCAGGTTCTTTATGTATGGTCTTGTTCCAGAAGCGCAAAGCTTGTTGAAGCCAAGCAAAACACAACGGGGTTCTACCCAGCTCTTCCATGATAATATTAGATGTAGTAGATTGGCAAACACCCAACATTTGTTTAAGTATACCTCTATGCCATTTCTCACAAGCATGGTCATTTGAGATAAGTGTGTTGTTCAGAATAGAAGGAGCCCACACCTCACAGCCAAAAATCAGGATAGGTTGTACAAGAGAATCAAACAGGTGGGTGAGAATATCAATATTGTACATCTCCATAGTATGGCATCGCCTACGGAGCATGTGGTGTGCCTTTGGGGCCTTAGTGAGCATCCTAGAAAAAACAGCTTTTGCACGATTGCTTGAGTCACCATCCACAAAGAGGGATCCCAAGTAGATAAAAGATAACTTTGTAGAAAGTTGTGCTCCATCATAGACAAATTTGTAATCAGGATCCATGCGGGCCTCATCACAGAATTGCTTGTTGAAAACGACAATCTCAGTTTTCTTTATATTCACAGCCATCTTAGTAGCCTCGCAGAAATCTCTCAGGCAGTCAAGCATCGCTTGCATATCTGCCGGGGATTCTGCCATTATAGCTAGGTCATCAGCATAAAGTAACAGTTGCAGAATCTTTCCCCTAAGCTCAGCCCCTACATTTGGGAGCTTGGATTGGAGGAACGATTCAATTCTATCAATGAACAGACCGAATAGGAGTGGGGATAGGGGGTCTCCTTGTTTAACTCCTACAAGGGATGGAAAGGAGGATCCAATGTCCCCATGTAGGCGAACTTGGAAAACAACATGATTATACATGGACTTAAGAATACTGAGATAGGGGTCCTTGACTCCTAGCCTTGCTAAGAGAAGATCCAGCCATGTAACCAAGTTCAAGGATAAGTGCATGTTTACCAAGTAGTCTGCCCAAGCTTGCTGAAAATAAAACCATGTAGGAATTCAAATCAGGAACATTTAACTTGCTAGGGCTTAGTAGACATAGTACCATGTTAACCGTAACTTGGCAAAGGCCAACTACCTGGAGTGGTCTCAAGCTGGACCCCTAACCCGGTTTGGCAAAGGGTCGTTTGCCTAACCGTTTGCCAATACTTAAGGCGCATACGGTACCTACTTTTTGATCGCGCTCATCATGGGTCTGACCCGGTCTGACCACAGATGAAGCACTCAAAAGGGCTGTGTGCTCCGTCTTTGGGGCCCATCTGTTCCTGTTTTCCCAGCTCTCTGAACACTTGTCTCCTCTGAATAGCACGCAGCTTTCTGTATATCTGTTTCTGTTCTTCCAACTTCGACAAGGGGATGCGCTGGGGCCAGGTGTCCATGTCTGGGTGGTACTTGTAAATGGGGCATTCTGTTAATGACCAATCCGGTTCTGGATCATCCCTGCAGTCTGGCAGAGTCAAGGGGACGTTAGAGAATCGCAAGCAAAAAAAGCTGTCTTGCCTCCTCTGCCTAGCGAAGAACAATCCTTTGACAGTTCAAGGACATAAAAACAAACAGATTCCCGATGAGAAAGCCCTATAATGGTAGACCCAGCGACCCACCAAATTAGAAACAAAAGAATAGCATGTAACAAAAAAAAAAAAAAAAAAAAAAATGTGTCTTAGCACTTGCACCTGATACTCAGACAGAAGTTCCAGAGTCCCACTACACCAAGCAACCCGCCAACAAGAGGCAATTTATTTTGAATTGCGCACCGCTGGGTGTGTGTCCACGTATGCTCGCGCCTCAGCGCCTACGGTTGTGCGGGCTTCGATAGCTGCGTTCATGCGTATGGCGAACCCGTCAACTTCTCAAGACACGGGAGGGGGAGGGGGTGAACCAGGGCCAGGGTAGCGGTGCGGTTCAGAAGGAAATCGACCTCCACGAAAAAAAACAAATTTGATGCTGATGAAAGTGCGTGCAAATACGAACGCACGGAACCAGGTGAGCACCTCCTGCAATCCTGCACAGAACTGTCAAATCTTTTGAGCAACGCAGTTTTCGAGGAGACGAGGAGATATGTGCCTCTCAAGTGCCGGTTGGTGTCGGTTGGAGCCTGCCCTGCTTAAGCGATTTTAGCAATTTATGTGGTCACCAACTCAACACATTTACTGGCAGACAGCGCAAGACAACATTTAAGCGGGTACATTTGAAAACATAACCCATACTCAGATATTGGTCCCTGGGGCTAGGCCTAAATAATATCCTGATTCTGGGCTGCCCTGGCCTCGGCATATTAAACTGATAAAACAGGGCTTGCACTGATAACGTGTACCAAGTCCTTGGAGCATCCATCAATTCCGCTGACACGATCTTACAAGGCTATCTTTTGAACCGCTCTGGCGGCTTTATCTTAAATGTGCACTGTATACGGTAAGTGTATACGGTATGCAGGAACATTGGTTGTAGCCCGGATTTGGCTCGAACCACATTACATTACATTACATTACATGTTGAAGGTATGTTGGCCGACATGCCAAATTGCCAACCTTGAAGGGATTTGGCGGTACCCCTGCCGCCGAATGAGCAGCCAACAATATATGCTTACGGTATCTGCCAAATACAGCGAGCAGCCTCAACAGGCTGGAGCCATGTCCACAAGTTTAAGTTCAAGTACCGGTATTGCTGGTGCCTTTCTTTAAACAAAATCTCGGAGGATTGGCTACTCGGCTGTGAACCTTCACTTGTACGATCTGTTTACTATTTGAATTATGGGGACCGCAACATTCCCAGGTAGGTACTGCTTGAGAAGCGACCAGACGAATATTGAATATGCATGGATCAGAGGGCTACGACAGCGACGCTGATTCAGATGAATGCGTGGTGGTTATCGATTACGCCCATGAATATGGGGAAGACGATAATACAAATACTAGTAGTGGGTGCAATACCCTGGTGCACTTCGGGACTCCATCAGTGCCGGCGAGTTGATCAGCCGAAGTTATGCACAGAACATCACAAGATGAAGAGAATAGGACACTGCTACGTGACCGCAAAATGAACTTGGGAGTGTCATGTTGAGTCCGTCCGCAGACTATGGGTAGCCCGAAGGCTACCATGGTGCGTGGTAGCCATGTCGTTACACTCTGGACTCGGGGAGTGCGGTGTAGCAGTCCTACTACTACCCATGTTAACTCCGCTCACAGACGGGGAGCAGCCTGATGGCTGGTAGACCATCAACACACCAAACACATATGCCATGGCGCGTGGTAGGCCCCTAAGACACGAAATTGAAACAATCAGCCCAGCCTCCTAGCCTGTTAAAATACAAGGACCTGGACGAGTCGTTAAACTGTCTAATGCACGTAGCATGCTTCCTGGTTTCCGTGGGTGGTGCACGGGGACACTTGACGGTGAGCAGCCCTAAGTTGGCTGGGAAACCATGTAACTATCCAATCTTAGTCAATACTTGTTAAAACATTAGTTAAAGCGTCGCCTATGCCTTCTTCCCGCTCTCATCAGGCTTGGCGTTCTCCTTGTCTTCAGCCTCCTTCTTCTTCTTCTTCTCCACCTCCTCCGCAGCCTCGAATGCCTTTGTCTTGGCCTCCTTCTCCTTCCACAAGCGCGCTTCCTTGTTGTCGATGAGCTTGTGCAAGGCCAGGATGGAGCGGATGAGCGACGAGAGGTAGATGACCTGTAATGAAGGAGGAGGGAGACCGGGGTAAGTCCTAGGTGGTGTTGCAAGCGACGCGGACAATTGGTGGAGAGAGTCGGCTATCAGAGTGACAGGTGGCAACGGTTAGTTCTGAGACAGTTAGTTGAGGCAGATGGCTTCGTGTCAGGCTTGGAGAATGGTGTAGGGATTAAGATGGTGTGGTCGGTTGGTTGCATGGACGGACAACGGGGTGACCCTGGGCGCAAGGAGTCTGATGAGGGTTGTTCAGGACGCTGGGTCCTTCCTCGCAGTCGCAACGTCAAAGGGTGCGTTGCGTCCTGAGACGCAACGTGGGGAGGGTCCGTTGCGTTGCAGACGCAGATTCAGTGGGTTGGTTGCGTCTCAGGACACAGGCTTAACAATTGCTTGCTTCTCAGGACGCAGAGCTGGAGGTCTTCCTTAACAACCCTAGTTCTGGCCAGGGTCGTTCAGGAGATCTACATCTTGAGACACACCCTGTTCAAGACCTGCATCTGAGACGCAAAACACAGCGTTTTGAACAACCCTGATTATGACCAGGGCCGTGTTGGATCATGACAGAAGGGATGTGACCAGGGTTGGGTTGGATCATGTAGCACTAAGCATGGCTCAAGGGTTATGTTGAAGGGTGGGTTGAAGAATAGCGAAAGGGCTAAAGCCAGGGGTGGGTTGGATCATGGTTCAAGGGTTATGGCAGCTTCAGTGCCTGGTTTGGAGAATGGTGTAAGGATTCAAACCAGGGGTGGGTTGGAGCATGGCACGAGGGTTATGACTAGGAGTGGCTTGGAGAATGGTGTAAGGGTTAAAACCAGGGGTGGGTTGGAGCATGGCACGAGGGTTATGGCTAGGAGTGGCTTGGAGAATGGTGTAAAGATTACAGCCAGGGGTGGGTTGGAGCATGGCACGAGGGTTATGGCTAGGGGTGGCTTGGAGAATGGTGTAAGGGTTACAACCAGGGGTGGGTTGGAGCATGGCACGAGGGTTATGGCTAGGAGTGGCTTGGAGAATGGTGTAAGGATTACAACCAGGGGTGGGTTTGAGGATGACACAAGGGTTATGGCTAGGGGTGGCTTGGAGAATGGTGTGAGGGTTAAAACCAGGGGTGGGTTAAAGCATGGCACGAGGGTTATGGCTAGGAGTGGCTTGGAGAATGGTGTAAGGATTCAAACCAGGGGTGGGTTGGAGCATGGCACGAGGGTTATGGCTAGGGGTGGCTTGGAGAATGGTGTAAGGGTTAAAACCAGGGGTGGGTTGGAGCATGGCACGAGGGTTACGGTAGCTTCAGCGTCTGGTTAAGCTAGTTATCTACTAAGTGCTATCCATGCCTCTTTGATATAAGCTCCCCAGAAAACAGACACGCTTGAAACGAGTTCAACCCACCTGCATCATATCATTGGACTTGACGGCCAGCGACTTTGCCAAGGCCTCCACATTCATGTTGGGCAGCAGGTTGAAAATGTCCTGCAGCAACTCCATGATGCCGTGGTTCACTGGCAACGTCCCGTCCATCACCATGCTCATGTACTCCTGGATCTCCCGCAGACGGGATTTGAGCCCCCTAAGTGCTTGCAGCTTGGCAGCTACGTCCGTCGAGAGAGTGCTCACCTGGGGGCAGGTTGTGGGGTGGTGGATGTTAATGGGTGTGGTTAGGTGTGGTTAGATTTGAGCCTGTAAGTGCTTGCCGCTGGGCGGCTACGTCCGTTGAGAGGGTGCTCAGCTGGGGGCAAGTTGCAGTGTGGAGGGTGTGGTTGGGTGTGGTTGCATGTGGTTAGATTTGAGGCTCCTCAGTGTTTGCAGCTTGGTGGCTACGTTCGTCGAGAGGGTGCGCACCTGGGGGCAAGTTGTGGTGTGTTGGGTGTTAATGGGTGTGATTGAATCTGGTTGGGTGTGGTTATATTTGAGGCCCGTAAGTGTTGGCAGCTTGACGGCTATGTTCGTCAAGAGGGTGCTCACCTGGGGGCAAGTTGTGGTGTGTTGGGTGTGTTGGGTGAGGTTAGAGTTGAGGCCTTCAGGTGTTTGCAGCTTGGTGGCTATGTTCCGTCGAGGGGATGCTCACCTGGGGGCAAGTTGTGAGTATAGTGATTGTTAGTGGATGCTCAATCTTTCCAAGATCAGAGTACAAAATGTATACTATATGTTATTTCATATGATTATCTCAATTAGTTGCATTTATTTGAATTATTATTGTTACTGCCCAAGACTGCGAGCAGCCAAATTGCTGGTTGGAGCCATGTGACAAAATTCAAGTTCATGTTTGAATTGCACACATTGCTAGATGTGATTCGCAGCCACTCACCGTTGCGCCCTTATCGTCGGAAGTGCTACACAACGATCTCCTCCGCCTCTGCCCAACCTCGGTGGGAACAGGCACGTGAATGGATGGTACCCAAATGACTAGGGTTGGGCCGACATATAAACGTATAATATACGTTTATACGCATAAATACGCTGTATAGTTTTTCTCAAATCGACCTTATATACGTCGTAAAAAAACGTATAGTCAACACACGTCCTGGCACTTCACTTTCTTGGCTGGCATTATATTTCTGATTTAGATAGCTCATTGGAAAGCTTTTGACCTCCTCTATCACAATATGCAATACAATTCACCATTCACATACACCATTGTATAAACATTTGACCGAAAGGTTGATCTAGATAGCCAGGAAGGGACACATATCAGAGCGCCACCTACCCTTCCATTCCACAAGCTGTGCTCCTACGTGGCCTTGAAGGATTGATGGTGCAAGCCTAGTGCAATGTGAACATGGACAATATTGCAATACCGTTATGTTCTTATATTATTATACACTTATGCAACCTGCACTGATGTATAATAACTGTATACAGTTATATAATATACCAACTGGCATTTAATGGCTCCCTTAGATTGGCACCGCGCTTCTTCACCGGTCGACGCGCTTTCTGGTCGTGATTTCTTTTCTGAGATTTGGACAACCTTAACTTGCCAGATTATTTTTCTGAGAGTTGATATGTGATGCCAATGTAATTAGCTACGCGGCAATACCTTTAGACCCATGTAAAAGTATTTTTTCAAGAAGTGCCTAATTTTCATTTACGTTTTTATACATTTATATGTTTACGTTTATACGGCTTATAAAAATAAAAATATACGTTTGCTTCCCAACCCTACAAATAACAAACTACTCACATAGCAAACATTTGTATCATGTATTCATTTATATGATTCATAGGAGCTCACCATTGCATCCTTAATGTCGTGGAGTAAGACATAAATAACATGTTTATCATGTATATATTTGTAGAAACTCTCTGTTACGTTCCTAACGTCGCAGAGTAAGTGCTCCACACCAGTACATAAAAGAGTGTATGTAATATATTATTTTATATACCAGGAGGTGTCAAGGCCTCAAAAATTTCACTTCTCCCGATTTCACTTCTCCCGAAGGTGCAGACTAAACTGAGTAGTCCAGCAAAGGGAGCAGGTTGAATACAAAAGGTCATCAGACTATTCCCCCCAGATTTGGGAGCTTATTCTCTGAATGGGTCCTCAAATCAAGGATGACTTTATGAGAATAACTAAGGAATAGATCCTCCGCTGGCTCATAAATATCAGTCCAGGTGCAGGAGGTGTCAAGGCCTCAAAAATTTCACTTCTCCCGATTGATTTCTTCTGATTATGCGGCTGTAATTGCATGTATCATTGCGATATTATGAGACATTTTTCAGGTCATTCTGAGCACCTCATTTAGGGGGGGGGGGGGGGGGGGGGGGGGGGGGGGGGGTCAGCCCTCCTCAGGTTTTTTTCTAACTTTTTACTCAGACCCCCAAATGACATTCTGAGACCACCCTTGAGTAGGCCTTGGTAAGGGCAGTCTATTGGCACCACTTAGGACCTTGTGCAATAAGTATCTACCCCTTGGGTGGGTGAATGCAATAAGTATCTACCCTTGGGTGGGTGGGTGAATGGGGTCAGCCTTCCTCAGTTTTTTTCTAACTTTTTACTCAGACCCCCAAATGACATTCTGAGACCACCCATGAGAAGGCCTTGGCAAGAGCAGTCCATTGGCACCACTTTGGACCTTATACAAAGTATATATACCCCTTGCGTGGGTGGGTGGGTTGTTGGGTGGATGGGGTTGAAAAACTGAATTTTGACTGTCAGACAATCTCTGTACGGGAATCCCCTTTTTTTATACTCCCGTATATACATACATAGTATATGCGATTCATAGCAACCCACCGTTGCGTCCTTAACGTCGCGGAGTAAGTGCTCCACACCGATCTCCTCTGCCTCTGTCTGCCCAACCTCAGTGGGGACAGACACAAACACCTTCTGTGCCTTCTCAGTACCGTCCTGGAGTGAGAGCCATTTAAAGAAGCGATTAACGGTCAAGTACTTTGTTGTCACATGTGTATGGATGTATGGATGTCGCAGTTCACAGGAAGCCCAAGCTCAGTGGGGACAGACACAAACACTTCCTCACAGTGCCATCCTGACGTGAGGGCCATATGAGGAAGTGAGTGCAGGGAATTGTTTACAGTACAGAAAGTGCATTACTTTGTGCTGTACCTTGTGCAGTACACCATGTAAAGAAATGGTGCAGCGAATTGTTTGCAGTACAGGATGAGCAGTACCTTGAACAGTACACCAGGTGAAGAAGTGAGTGAAGCGAATTGTTTGCTGTACAGGATTTGCAGTATCAAGTGCAGTACACCATGTGAAAAATTGAGTGCAGTACATGATATGCAGGACCGTGTGCAGTACACCATGTGAAGAAGCGAGTACAGCATTTTTTGTGCAGTACACGATATGCAGTACTATATGCAGTACACCATGTGAAGAAGTGAGTACAGCGAATCGCGTGCAGTACACCATGTGCAAAACCATGCGCAGTACACCATGTGAAGAAGTGAGTGCAGTACACGATCTGCAGTATCATGCGCAGGACTCTTTCCATCAGTCAGTGCCACACATCTACATCAGCAGCTTCACTTTTCTAGAACACGCATTCATTAGTTGTTGCTTCTAGATGTCCTGATTTCCAATCATTGGTGTCAGCTCAGCTCATACCGTACAGTTTTGTTTTCTTCCGCTACCTACCCCGATCCCTACCCGAGACCCGGTTTTGGCCCCAATGTCTGCTAACTGAGACCAAAATTGCCCATCAAGATCCCATCAAGACCCAAATCGCTACCAATAAGCCACAAACTTACCTCTCGGACCTCATCCACAGCAGCATAGGCGGTGAATGGGAGGCCAATCTCCTTCGGCTGAAAACACATGAAAAAGGGCATTCAGCGAATGGCACAGCGAGGAAATGAAAATTCAGGGAAAGGCGAGCAGGGGAATGGCACAAGAGAACATGAATATGGAAAGGATGAGAGGAGTTGTTTTGTGGTTGGGCCCAGTGAGAGCGAGCGGGCTGGCCCCCTTGAACTCACGGCTCGTAATAAGCAAAACCATTTGTTATTGATTTGTGCATTATTTTGACACGATCTCAGTTTCTACAGCTGTACTTGAATTTGTATCTTCACCTCTGCCTCAAAGATAAGAAGGGAAGGCGTCAATTCACGTGAGCATACCCAGATATCCTACCATGTTCAAGTTTGTTTGATCCTCACTGATGATGAGCAAAGGCACTGCTATACAGGAGCCTATTGGGCGACCCTTATACACCGTCCTACTTGACCCCCACATCGACGTAACAGACAACGAGGGAAGGCGATAATTTACATGAGATTCATATTCAGATGCCCAACTATGATTTTGTTTGATTCACTGTTTCATTTTTGGACTACGCGTAACAGCTGCTAGACAGCTCCTTTCTCCCATCCTTGAGCCAAAACTGAAACTAGCTGATGCGTCTGAAAGTTGTCTTTACAAGCATTTCAATGGAAGTAAAAGCTTTGAGCTAAACCCAGTGGCTGGCTGTTTGAGCTAGCTGGAAGCTGCCATGCGTAGCTCCAAAAATAATCAATGGTTTAATTGACCCTCACCTCAACCTCGCAGATGACAAGGACAGGCGTTGTTTCACAGAATCGACTGATCAGTTCGTGGACATCCAGGTCCGACTCCTTCAACTTGGGTCCTGTGCTGTACCACCCAACCACCTTCTCTCGAGCTGCAAGGATCACATACAGTAGAGGGTGCGTGTGTGTACATGTATGTGGGGTGGGCGGGTAGGTGGGGGGTTATGTGTGCTAATGCATGCAAATCATGCACATCTTTTAAGCTACTGTCAAGGGATGGTACCGATGCAATGCATCTTGTGTGGATGTGGCTTCTAGGCTGCTCCATTAGCCAGCAACTGGATCAAGCCCGAGTACTGGGAACTTGATGCAACATTCTTGCCTCACCTTTCAAGCTGCCCACCATCTTTGGCGTTCAAGGAACCCTATTAGATTGGGAATTCTGCTTTTAACAAACTTGCCATGCAATCTGGGATGCACCGGTGCTGTTACATTATGTCATGGCGTCTTCTAGTGGAAGCAATTTTTCTGCCAGCCACAAGGACGCCAACTGGGGATGTCTCTTCGGCCTTCTCCATCTGTGATGTCATACGGGAAGTATAACCACTCGTGGTACTACTTCCGACATGACATCACAGATGGAGAAGACCATAGAGACATGGTTCCAATAAAAGGCTTACAAAAATGTATAAGGTTGTGTTCATACTCAACTACAAGAAGCTTTTAGGCAGTTTAAAAATAGCCTGACAGGAATTCAGCCGAGCTCAAACCAAATTAGCTTAAACCAGCCAGAAGGATGCCAACTGGGGATGTCTCTTCGGCCTTCTCCATCTGTAATGTCATTCGGGAAGTAGAACCACTCATGGTACTACTTCCGGTATGACATAACAGATGGAGAAGGCCGTAGAGACATGGTTCCAATCGAAGGCTCCAATAAAGGTCTTGTATTGTGTTCATACTCAAATCCTCAGTTCTTTCTAAGATCATTCTCTACCTCAATTCTCATGGATGCCTTTGGTGGACCATCCAAGGTGTTTGTCCTGCTAGCTTGTTTACCCCTGACCCCTGAAAGATTGTTAACACGAAAGGAGATAGGGTTGGGAGATTGATGAATTGCTTACCATTTACTTTCTTGAACATCTTGAACATAATATCCAAGTATGAGTGGTCCAAGAACCAAATGGAGGGGTCATGGTCATCTTCTTCAAAAGGCACTGCAGATCAGGTGGAGGGGAAACATGAGTCCTCGCCAAACGCCTTCAGATCTCGACGAGCTCGCTTGAATCGCTGACAAACTTACCAGCAAAGCTATTTGAAACGTCAACTACGCCTTTGGAGACCTCGCCGAGCAGGACTCCGATGACTCGCTTCCGAGTATCCTTCGCGACGCGATTATAGTGATCCACTACGGATAGCAGAACTAAAGGGTGCAGCTGAACCTTCTCTGGCACCACCATTTAACCTAGATCTTCTGACTAAATTCAAGCGATCTAAAGCTATAATTGACACGGACGGATCTAATACACAGGATTGTACGATTGCAAGGCACAGCGAAGAAGGAAGCTCCGGGCATCGCTAGGCATGAACCTTTGTTGAGACAAAAGTTTTGACAATTTAGAGTTGTATTGCATGTACCGTCAAGACCTGTAGGTACCGAATTTCTGTTTTGCAGAACGAGAATTCCCACTCTCAACATCGAAAGTTTTCGCTGCCCCCTATAATAATCTAATGTTGTCCACCATCGTAAATATTCCGTGAAATAAAATCGAGCGTGCCTTGCTTAGTCAACCGCGATGTTGTTCTCGCAGCATGTGACCCGGAAACGTGGTAGTGCTCCTGTACACAGCGTTTTTATCTTGACTAAAAGTCAATACCCAGTGCGAACCTTCTCGACCTCCCCACGGCATTCTCGCACGTACCTATCGCAAATTAACCCGTTATGAGTCCGAAGCCTCATCCAAGGCCCTCATTCACGAACCGATACGACTCAGAATCCTAACCCACGACCCTCCTCCTCCTCCTCCCAAGGCATGCATGGCGCGCGTGTAAATGCCCGCCACCCACAGCATTTAAACCACGGCCCGCAGGTGACTGCTGCCAAGTGCAACGGATATGGCTTCTAACCCAAGAACCTGAAACAGAGTCATGGCTTGCATGGCACCCATACGGATGCTCATGCCCCAATAGAAAGTACCCCCCCCCCCCCCCCCCCCCCCCCCCACCCACCCACCCACCACCACCACCACCTCACACAAACACGTGCCTCCCCAACCACTCACGCAACCACTCACCCCCACAGCCTCCCACACACACCCAACCCATCCAGCCCCCCTAATCCTGCGTAGCAGCGTCTCGAGTGTAGAGTCCCTGGCCAGTTCCCAGGTCCCTGGAGGCTTGAGCCCCCCCGTGCTTCAACACCCGGACCACATAGGCGGTACACACCCTGGACCTGCCCAAGCCAGCACCTCCCAACCATACGGGGCCAGCATGAATAGCACCTCCTTACAGCCGAATGGGGGGCAGTCTAGGAACAGTGCCCCTCCTGCCCAGCCCCCCTATGGCATGAGGGACAGTGTGGAGTCCCTTGCCAGTATGGGGGGCTTGACACCCCCCTCTCGTCAGCATTCTGACCATGTGGGTGTCGCACACCCTCGTCCACCCGAAGGTGCCGCTAGCACTGGTGCCAATGTGAGTCGCACCCCAAAGCCAAATGTGGGGCAGTCCGGGTATAGTGCACCACCTGCCCAGCCCCCCCAGCCCTCCTATGGCATGAGGGACAGTGTGGAGTCCCTCGCCATAATGGGGGGCTTGACACCCCCCTCTCTCCAGAGTTTTGACCATCTGGGTATTGCCCAGGCTGGCCCACCCCAAGGTACTGCTAGCGCCGGCTTCAACACCAGCAGCACCTCACAGCCATACGGGGCCATCATGGGCAGCACCTCAGAAGCACATGGGGCCAACATGGACAGCACCACACAGCCAAATGGGGCCAACATAAGCAGCACCTCACAGACACGTGGTAGGAAATCCGCTACCAGCACAGCACCTGCCCCTCCCCCCCAAAGCACTAGTACCAGCTCCTCCACAAAGTCACTTGGGCCAAGAGGGGGCAGTACAAGGTCGCAGAACCCACATGTTTCAACTTCCGGAAGCTATGCACCGTCAAGGCTTGGACCTGGGAGACAAAAGCAAAGTCCCGATGGTGGAGGCATGCTCCAACCCCAACAACACCAGCCCCAACCCCAAGGCAGCCGAACAAGCAAGAGTGGTGTGAGTCAACCCCAAGGAGGCATGCCCCAGCCCCAAGTAGGCATGTCTCAACCACAAGGTAACCCGACAAGCCAGAGTGGTGTGATCCAGACCCAAGGAGGCATGCCCCAGCCCCAAGTGGGCATGTCTCAACCCCTAGGTAACCAAACAAGCCAGAGTGGTGTGACCCAACCCCAAGGAGGCATGCCCCAGCCCCAAGGCACCCGCACAAGCCAGAGTGGCGTGCTGCACCCCCAAGGAGGCATGCCCCAACCCCAAGGAGGCATGCTTCAACCCCAAGGAGGCATGCCCCAACCCCAAGGAGGCATGCTTCAACCCCAAGGAGGCATGCTTCAACCCCAAGGAGGCATGCCCTCCTCCCAAGAGAGTCCTTTCACCTACTTCAGTGATGTGCCATTTTCTGAAACCTCCAGTCAAGGAGGTGCCATGCTGTACCCACAAGGTAGCATGCCCAACCCAGAAGTAAGCTCAGTAACCAGCCAGGGAGATGCCATGCTGTACCCACAGGAAAGCTTTGCTCAAAACCAGGGAGAACTGTCTTTCAACCAGCTGGGTCCATCCAGCCAGGGGGGGGGCATGCTGTATCCACAAGGCAGCTTTGCTCAGAACCAGGGAGAACTGTCTTTCAACCAGCCGGGTCCACCTAGTCAAGGTAGTGCTGTGCTATACCCACAAGGCAGCATTCCACATAACCTGGGAGGTGTGGCCTACAACCAGCTGCGTCCACCTAGTCAAGGAAGTGCTGTGCTATACCCACAAGGCAGCATTCATCAGCACCAGGGAGAACTGTCTTTCAACCAGCTGAGTCCACCTAGTCAAGGAAGTGCTGTGCTATACCCACAAGGCAGCATTCATCAGCACCAGGGAGAACTGTCTTTCAACCAGCCGGGTCCACCTAGTCAAGGAAGTGCTATGCTATACCCACAAGGCAGCATTCCACATAACCAGGTACAACTGTCTTTCAACCAGCAGGGTGCATCCAGCCAGGCTGGCGCCATGCTGTACCTGCAAGGAGGCATGCCCAATAGCCAGGAAGGCATACCCCACAGCCAAGGAGGCATGCCCAGCCCACACGGGAGCCCAACAACTAGCCAGGGAGGCGCCATGCTGTTCCCACCCGGAGGCATGCCCCACAGCCAAGGAGGTATGCCCAGCCCACAAGGAAGCCCAACAACTAGCCAGGGAGGCGCCATGCTGTTCCCACACGGAGGCATGCCCCACAGCCAAGGGGGCATGCCCAGCCCACACGGGAGCCCAACAACTAGCCAGGGAGGCGCCATGCTGTTCCCACACGGAGGCATGCCCCATAGCCAAGGGGGCATGCCCAGCCCACGCGGAAGCCCAACAACTAGCCAGGGAGGTGCAGTACAGTTCCCACACGGAGGCATGCCCCACAGCCAGGGAGGCATGCCCTCTAATCAGGGGAGTCCATCTGGCCAAGGGGGTTCCAGCTCATCGTTTCCAGGGGGCTTAGCCCAAGTCCAGCCCAAGCCTCTGGATAGCATTCTCTCCAGGCACCCTTCAACATGGTCGATTGATGATCTTGAGGCATGGCTTAGCTTCCCACCAGACGATGGGGGTTTGGGGCTTAGTTGGCTCTCCCGCCAAGTAAGGGCAGTGCAGGTGGATGGGAGGCAGATGATGGGGCTTACAGTGGAGCAGCTCAGCACCAGGATGGGTGTGACTCAGAAGCATTACAAGAACCAAGTGCAGTTGGTGAGTAGTGTTGCTGTTGCTGCTAATGCGTGATAGGCACCAGTGGTGGGGGTGGTGGATGGGATGAATCATAAGCATTACAAGAATCAAGTGCAGTTGGTGCGCAGTGTTGCTGTTGTTGGTAATGCATGGTAGGCACTAGTGGTGGGGATGGTGGAGGGGGTGACTTAACGGCGTTACAAAAGCCAAGTGCAGTTGGTGCTTAGTGTTGCTGTTGTTGGTAATGCATGGTAGGTACTAGTGGTGGGGGTGGTGGAGGGGGTGACTCAACAGCGTTAAAAAAGCCAAGTGCAGTTGGTGAGTAGTGTTGCTGTTGTTGATGTGGGTGGCCTCTTTTCACATTGCTAGTATGCTGCCAGTTCCTATCTCCCCCCCCCCCCCCCCCCCTCCTCCTCCTCCTCCCCCTCCCTCCTCCCCTCCTCCCTCCCCCCCTTCCCCCTCCTCCTCCCTTCCTCTATCCCCCCCCCCCCCCCCCCCCACCGCTCCCCCCTCCTCCTCCCTCCCTCTCTCTTACCCCCCCCCCCGCCCCCCTTCCTTCCTCCTTTCCCTCTCCTCCCCCCAACCCCCCCCCGCCCCCCTTCCTCCTCCTTCCCTGCCCCCCCCCCCCCCCCCCCTCCTCCTCCTCCCCCTCCCTCCTTCCCTCCTCCTCCCCTCCTTCCCCGCTCCTCCTCCTTCCTCTATAGCCTACCTTAACCTCTCTCAATCACGCCCTCGCTGAAGCCTTGCAACCGTAACCCTCCCATTACCCAACCCTCCCATTACCCCATCCCCCTCCCCTTGCCCAACCTGCAGGCCGTCACCTCAATTCAAGAGCATGCCTCTCAGATTCAGCAGAGATCAAATGCTCAAGGGGGCATGCCAACTGCACAGGACCCCCCACCCCCCACCCTTCAACCCCTCCCTTCACCCCCTCCCATTACCCCATCACCCACCCCTTACCCAACCTGCAGGCCACCATTTCAATTCAAGAGCATGCCTCTCAGATTCAGCAGAGATCAAATGCTCAAGGGGACATGCCCCCTGCACAGGACCCCTCACCCCCCACCCTTCACCCCCTCCCATCACCCCCTCCCATTACCCCATCACCCACCCCTTACCCAACCTGCAGGCCACCATTTCAATTCAAGAGCATCCCTCTCAGATTCAGCAGATATCAAATGCTTAACGGAGCATGCACACTGTACAGGAGCCCCCTCCCCCCTTCCTTCACCCCCTACCATGACCCCCTCCCATTACCCCATCACTCACCCCTTACCCAACCTGCAGGCCACCATTTCAATTCAAGAGCATCCCTCTTAGATTCAGCAGATATCAAATGCTTAAGGGAGCATGCACACTGTACAGGAGCCCCCTCCCCCCTTCCTTCACCCCCTCCCATCACCCCCTCCCATCACCCCCTCCCATTACCCCATCACTCACCCCTCACCCAACCTGCAGGCCACCATTTCAATTCAAGAGCATCCCTCTCAGATTCAGCAGAGTTCAAATGCTCAAGGGAGCATGCACACTGTACAGGAGCCCCCCCCCCCCCCCCTTCCTTTAACCCCTCCCATCACCCCCTCTCATCACCCCCTCCCATCACCCCCTCCCATTACCCCATCACCCACCCCTTACCCAACCTGCAGGCCACCATTTCAATTCAAGAGCATGCCTCTCAGATTCAGCAGATATCAAATGCTTAAGGGAACATGCACACTGTACAGGAGCCCCCTCCCCCCTTCCTTCAACCCCTCCCATCACCCCCTCTCATCACCCCCTCCCATTACCCCATCACCCACCCCTTTCCCAACCTGCAGGCCATCTCCTCAATTCAAGAGCATGCCTCTCAGATGCAGCAGAGAGCAAATGCAGTCAACACCCAACAGAGCCTACCTTAACCTCTCTCATCACGCCCTCGCTGAAGCCTTTCAACCGTTACCCTCCCATTACCCCATCACTCACCCCTTGCCCAACCTGCAGGCCATCACCTCAATTCAAGAGCATCCCTCTCAGATTCAGCAGAGGTCAAATGCTCAAGGGAGCATGCACACTGTACAGGACCCCCCACCCTTCAACCCCTCCCATCACCCCCTCCCATTACCCCATCACCCACCCCTTACCTAACCTGCAGGCCATCACCTCGATTCAAGAGCATGCCTCTCAGATTCAGCAGAGATCAAATGCTCAAGGGGGCATGCCCCCTGCACAGGAGCCCCCCAAGAAAGTTCTTAAGGTGATCTTATCATAGCATGATTGATTATTAGCATAATTGGTTTGCATAATTGCTTGAATTGATTATGCTACTGTCGATGGCGTTGAGCAGCCTTAAAGGCTGCAGCCATGTAACCAAGTTCAAGTTTTTGAAGGGGATCCTGTACCTAGAATCAAATTTTAAATAAATTTCAAAAATGTTGTTTATCCCTCTCTGCCTTTCAGGCCTTCGTGCTGTCCTTGCCAAGTACCCATCCATGAGGATCCTATACCTCAAATTCAAATTCAATTCAAATTCAAAAAAAATTCAAATATGTTTCTTACCCCTCTCTCAGGCCCTTCGTGCTGTCCTTGCCAAGCACCCATCCATGGGGATCCTACACCTCAAATTCAAATTCAAATATATTTCAAATATGTTTCTTACCCCTCTCTGCCTCTCAGGCCCTTCGTGCTGTCCTTGCCAAGCACCCATCGAAGGGGATCCTATACCTCAAATTCAAATTCAAATAAAATTCAAATATGTTTCTTACCCCTCTCTGCCTCTTAGGCCCTTCACGCTGTCCTTGCCAAGCACCCATCTAAGGGGATCCTAAACCTCAAATTCAAATTAAAATAAAAAAAAAAATTATCCCTCTCTGCCTTTCAGGCCCTTCGTGCTGTCCTTGCCAAGCACCCATCGAAGGGGATCCTATACCTCAAATTCAAATTCAAATAAAATACAAATATGTTTCTTACCCCTCTCTGCCTCTTAGGCCCTTCACGCTGTCCTTGCCAAGCACCCATCTAAGGGGATCCTGAACCTCAAATTCATTTTTTTTTATCCCTCTCTGCCTTTCGGGCCCTTTTGTGCTGTCCTTGCCAAGCACCATCCATGGGGATCCTACACCTCAAATTCATATTCAAATAAAATTCAATTTTTTTTATTATCCCTCTCCGCCTTCTAGGCCCTTCGTGCTGTCCTTACCAAACACCCATCCAAATGGGGACTCCTGTACTAAAAATCAATTTTTATTGTAGATCAAATTAAATTTGAATTCATTGTTTTTTCCTTTTTTCCTCTCTGCCTCACAGACTTCTTCGTTGCCAAGCACCACCTTTCAAGGGGATCCTGAACCTCAAACTTACTTTTGTATTATTCAACGAATTCGTTTTTTCTCCCCCTCTCTGCCTCTCAGGCCCTTCGTGCTGTTCTTGACAAGCACCACCTTCCAAGTAGATCCTGAACCTCAAATCCATTTACTTATTTATTTAACAAATTCTCCCCCCCCTCTCTCTCTCTCTCTCTCTCTCTCTCTCTCTCTCTCTCTCTCTCTCTCTCTCTCTCTCTCTCTCTCTCTCTCTCTCTCCCTGCCTCGCAGGCCCTTCGTGCTGTTATTGCCAAGCACCCTTCTAAGTGGACGCCCGACGAGCTTGAGCTGTGGCTAAGCACATCTCCCGATGATGGTGGCATGGGGTTGAAGTGGTTATCTAGGAAGATGAAGAATTTGCTGATGGATGGCTGTCTGATGCTGACGCTGAGCTCACAGGAAGTGAAGGCTAAGTTGAGAATGAGCCACCCTAACTACAGGAACCAGGCCCAACTGGTGGGTAGAGGGGGAAGTGGTGTTGTTGGGTGATGGTGGAGGAGGTGGTTGTGGTGGTGCAGTGGTAATGTTGGGTGGTGGTGGAGGAGGTGGTGGTGGTGCAGTTGCGATGTTGGGTGGTGGTGGTGCAGTGGTGATGTTGGGTGGTGGTTGAGGAGGTGGTGGTGGTGCAGTTGTGATGTTGGGTGGTGGTGGTGCAGTGGTGATGTTGGGTGGTGGTTGAGGAGGTGGTGGTGGTGCAGTGGTAATGTTGGGTGGTGGGCAAGGAGGAGGTGGTGTTGTAGTTGCAATGTTGGGTGGTGGTTGAGGAGGTGGTGGTGGTGCAGTGGTTATGTTGGTTGGTGGTTGAGGAGGTGGTGGTGGTGTAGTGGTGATGTTGGGTGGTGGTGGTACAGTTATGATGTTGGGTGGTGGTTGAGGAGGTGGTGGTGGTGCAGCGGTGATGTTGGGCGGTGGTTGAGGAGGTGGTGGTGGTGCAGTGGTGATGTTGGGTGGTGGTTGAGGAGGTGGTGGTGGTGCAGTGGTGATGTTGGGTGGTGGTTGAGGAGGTGGTGGTGGTGCAGTGGTGATGTTGGGTGGTGGTTGAGGAGATGGTGGTGGTGCAGTGGTGATGTTGGGTGGTGGTTGAGGAGGTGGTGGTGGTGCAGTGGTGATGTTGGGTGGTGGTTGAGGAGGTGGTGGTGGTGCAGTGGTGATGTGGTTGGTGGTTGAGGAGGTGGTGGTGGTGCAGTGGTGATGTTGGGTGGTGGTTGAGGAGGTGGTGGTGGTGCAGTGGTGATGTTGGGTGGTGGTTGAGGAGGTGGTGGTGGTGCAGTGGTGATGTTGGGTGGTGGTTGAGGAGGTGGTGGTGGTGCAGTGGTGATGCTGGGTGGTGGTTGAGAAGGTGGTAGTGGTGCAGTGGTGATGTTGGTTGGTGGTTGAGGAGGTGGTGGTGGTGCAGTGGTGATGTTGGGTGGTGGTTGAGGAGGTGGTGGTGGTGCAGTGGTAATGTTGGGTGGTGGTTGAGGAGGTGGTGGTGGTGCAGTGGTGATGTTGGGCGGTGGTTGAGGAGGTAGTGGTGGTGCAGTGGTGATGTTGGGTGGTGGTTGAGGAGGTGGTGGTGGTGCAGTGGTGATGTTGGGTGGTGGTTGAGGAGGTGGTGGTGGTGCAGTGGTAATGTTGGGTGGTGGTTGAGGAGGTGGTGGTGGTGTAGTGGTGATGTTGGGCGGTGGTTGAGGAGGTGGTGGTGGTGCAGTGGTAATGTTGGGTGGTGGTTGAGGAGGTGGTGGTGGTGCAGTGGTGATGTTGGGTGGTGGTTGAGGAGGTGGTGGTGGTGCAGTGGTAATGTTGGGTGGTGGTTGAGGAGGTGGTGGTGGTGCAGTCGTGATGTCAGATGGTGGAGGAAGTGGTTGTGGTGACGGAGGTGGCGGCAGAGGTAGTTGTGGGTGTTGTATCTGCATAGGTGATCCGTGGGGGGTGATGGTAGTGATGCAGTGGTGTTGGGTAGTGACGGAGGTGGCGGCAGAGGTGGTGGTGGGTGTTTTATCTGCATTGGTGATCCATGGGGGGGGGATGGTGATGATCACAGTTGTGCAGTGGTGTTGAGTAGTGAAGGAGGTGGTGATAGTGGTGGCGGCAGTTGTGGTGGTGGGTGTTGTATGTGCGTGGGTGATGCGTGGTGGGTGATGGTGGTAGTGACGTAGTGGTGTTGGGGAGTGAAGGAGGTGGTGATAGTGGTGGCAGCAGTGGAAGTGGTGGGCGTTGTATGTGAAAGCACATGGCAAGAGATTGTGGCAGTGGTGCAGTGATTGTGGCGGGTGTTGCTGAATGGGCATTTCGTCAAGAGTGGAAGTGGACACAGCTGTAGTGATCACCACCATAGCTTGTCATTATTCATGGACACAGCTGTAGTGATCACCACCAGCGTTTGTCATTAGTCATGGACACAGCTGCAGTGATCACCACCAGAGCTTGTCATTAGTCATGGACACAGCTGCAGTGATCACCACCAGCGTTTGTCATTAGTCATGGACACAGCTGTAGTGATCACCACCATAGCTTGTAATTAGTCATGGACACAGCTGCAGTGATCACCACCAGCGTTTGTCATTAGTCATGGACACAGCTGTAGTGATCACCACCAGAGCTTGTCATTAGTCTTGGACACAGCTGCAGTGATCACCACCAGCGTTTGTCATTAGTCATGGACTCAGCTGTACGGATCACCACAACAGCTTGTCATTATTCACCATTGACTCCGTCAAGCTGCGGGCACATTTGGAGTCCAGCAGGGCACCATGAAAAAAGTAGTCATCATCATCATCATCATCATCATCATCATCACATGCTACCATACCAAGCGGATGTCCAGATCAGAGCACTACTAGTATTTCCCCATACACTTAATGATTGTGTCTAAACAACTAAATGGACCTTCTGTTGCGGGCCATCACTGCACAATGCAGCAATTCAAATTCAAATTCAAACTCATGTCAATGAGCCTGCTAGCGCAGGCCATCACCACTCTCCACGACCTTGCCTTCAACCGCCAGGCACTCACGTGCATCACCTCATGACAGCCATACTAAGCAGATGGCTCGACTATTAACATCCCCGTTCTCTTTAATGATTGCGTCTAAACAACTCATTGGGCATCTGTTGCAGGCTATCACCACTCTTCAAGACCTTGTCTCCAGCCACCAGGCCCGCACACGTGCATCACCTCATGATAGCAATACCAAGCGGATGTCCAGATCGGAGCACAACTAGTAACGCCCACGTACTACTAAATGATTGTGTCTAAACAACTCATCGGGCATTCTGTTGCAGGCCATCACCAATCCCCACAAGCTTTCCTCTAACCGCCAGGCACGCACACATGCATCACCACATGATGGCCATACCAAGCAGATCTGAGCACAACTAGTAACACCCACGTACTACTAAATGATTGTGTCTAAACAACTCATTGGGCATTCTGTTGCAGGCCATCACCAATCCCCACAAGCTTTCCTCTAACCGCCAGGCACGCACACATGCATCACCACATGATGGCCATACCAAGCAGATCTGAGCACACCTAGTAACACCCACGTACTACTAAATGATTGTGTCTAAACAACTCATTGGGCATTCTGTTGCAGGCCATCACCAATCCCCACAAGCTTTCCTCCAACCGCCAGGCACGCACACATGCATCACCACATGATGGCCATACCAAGCAGATCTGAGCACACCTAGTAACACCCACGTACTACTAAATGATTGTGTCTAAACAACTCATTGGGCATTCTGTTGCAGGCCATCACCAATCCCCACAAGCTTTACTCCAACTGCCAGGCACACACACATGTGCATCACCTTATGATACCAATACCAAGCAGATGGCCAAACTAGTTCCACCCCCGTACTACTTAATTGTTGAGTTTAAGCAAATCATTAATCATTCTTGTGCAGGCCATCACCACTCACCACGAGCTTGCCTCTAACCACCAGGCTCGCACTCACGAGCATCACCACATGATATCCATTTCAAGTGGAAGGCCAGGGCACAGCACCACAAGCAACAACACCCCCCTCTCCGTTAATTATTGTGTGTAAACACATGTAAATGGATTTTCTCTGCAGGCCATCACCGCACTATGCAACAATTCAAATTCAAATTCAAACTCATGTCAATGATCATTGTGGCGCAGGCCATCACCACCCTTCACGAGCTTGCCTCTAACCACCAGGCCCGCACACGTGCATCACCTCATGATAGCCATATTAAGCGGATGGCCAGGGCACAGCGCCAGAAGCAAAACCCCCCTACGAATACACTGATGCCACAAGCCCCCGCCCTAGAGATACCCCCCAGGGCGAGGGGGGCGGTGACCTGGGATGAAAAACACAAGGTGTTGCATGAAGCTGAGAAGGTTGTTCAGGCTGTTGCCAGTCCCAGCTTCCCCACCAAGAATCACGTCGTGGATGGGGTGAAGGGCCCTAGCAAGGTGAGTGGCTTGAATTTTTTGCACACAATTCAAATAATTTCAATAGCAGTTCAAAAAAGCACATGCTGATGCATGAGGCTTTGAAAGTTGTTCAAGCAGTTGCCAGTCCCAGCTTCCCCACCAAGAACCATGTCGTGGATGGGAAAAAAGACCCAGGCAGGGTGAGTGGGGGGCTCTATCCTACTGAACAATGCATTTGTACACAATTATAAAAAATCAAACTGTTGAGAAACACAAGGTGTTGCATGAAGCTGCGAAGGTCGTTCAGGCTGTTGCCAGTCCCAGCTACCCCACCTAGAACCATGTTGTGGATGGGGCTAAGGGCCCTGGCAAGGTGAGTGGCGTGAATGTTTTGTACAAAATTCAAAATAATTTCAAAAGCAGTTCAAAAAGCACATTTTTCTGCATGAAGCTGAGAAGGTCGTTGAATGAAGAGGCGACTGAAAAAGCGGAAGGATGGGACCAAGGAGACAAGGGGTGGGAGAATAGCGCGAGGGGGAAGAGTGGGAATGAGGAAGACAAGAGAAAGGATAGAGTGGACAAGGCAAGGAGGGGTGAGCAAAACGTACGTAAGAGGAAAGTGAGGGAGAAGAGAGAGGGGGGATAAAAATGGTGAAAAGAAGGGGTGAGAAATCAGAAAGTTGAGGGAGGGGAGGGAACATAGGAGAGGATGGATGGGAGGGAAGGGAAGGTCTGGAAGGAGCGAAAAATGGGGCGTTTGGGGAAGGAGGAGAGGTAGAGAAGGCGGAACGGGGAAGAAAGAGGGAAAATAGAAAGAAGAAAAGCATGAGAGATAAACAAAAAGGGGAGTAAGAAGAGGAAGAAGAAGGGGAAAAAAGAGTGAGAGGACAAGAAGAGAAAAGAAAGTAGAGGGAGGAGAAGATGGCAGGGAAGAAGAGAGTAAAGAGAGAAGGAAAGGGGAGAAAGCCAGCTAACCTAGAACCATGTGGATGGGGCGTAGGGCCCAGGCAGGGTGAGTGATGTGCTCTGCAATCTAGAACAATACATTCGTACAAAATTCAAAATACATTAAAAAAACAGTTCAAAAAGCACAAGTTGCTGCACAAGGCTGAGAAGCTTGTTCAGGCTTTTGCCAGTCCCAGCTACCCCACCTAGAACCATGCTGTGGAAAGGGCTAAGGGCCCAGGCAGGGTGAGTGATGGGCTCTATACTACAGAACAATGGATTCGTACCAAATTCAAAATAACTTAAAAACCAGTTCAAAAAGCACATTTTGCTGCATGAAGCTGAGAAGCTTGTTCAGGCTGTTGCCAGTCCCAGCTAATGAGGGATGGAGCAAAGCATCCTCAACCTGGGAGTGCTAAGGAGCGGCAGAGAGAGCAATTTCATTCAAAATTCCATTCCATTCTATTCAAGATTCCATTCCATTCAAAAATGTATTGATTGCATGGGTGGAGACCAAGCCCCCATCCAGAGAAAGCAATACAACGCTGCCATCCTGTATTGTTTGGTTATGAGGGATGGAGGGAAGCATCCCAAGCCTTGGGGTGCTAAGGAGCGGCAGAGAGAGCAATTTCATTCAAAACTAGAAAAAACAAAACTTGTAATTTGCAGGAGCGGAGACCAAGCCCTCCCACACAGAGAGAGCAATTCGATGCCGCCATCCTGTATTGGATGGATGTGAGGGATGGAGTGAAGCATCCCAAGCCTTGGGGCGCTAATGAGAGGCAGAGATAGCAATTTCATTCAACATTTAAGTCCATTCAACACGTGTTACTTCCAGGAGCAAAGACCAAGCCCTCCCACAAAGAGAGAGCAATTCAATGCCCCCATCCTGTACTGGATAGTAATGAGGGGTTGAGTGAAGTATCCCAAGCCTTGGGTCGCTAATGAGAGGCAGAGATAGCAATTTGATTCAACAATCAATTCCATTCAAAAACAAATGTAATTTGCAGGAGCGGAGACCAAGCCCCCCCACGCAAAGAGAACAATTCAACGCCGCCATCCTGTACTGGATGGGTATGAGGGATGGAGTGAAGCATCCCAAGCCTTGGGGCGCTAAGGAGAGGCACCTAGTCGAGAGAACAAAGAGACCAGATCGAGATACATCGCCACCGCCAGAAGAGACTACGCATGCAACTGTGGAGCAGAAAATCCAGCAGCTCATTGAGCTACGGACCAAATTCGATGCAGTTGTAAAGTGAGAGGCTGCATGGGGGCAGTGTTGATTGTGGGTGGTAGATGCATGGGGTTAGTGAAGTGAGGTAGGGGTCAGGAGGTAGCAGGTGTGAAGTGAGAGACTGGATGATGGCTGTAATGGTTTGTGCATTCTTGTGGGCGGTGGCTGCATCGGGTTAGTGAGGTGAGTCAGGGGACTGGATGATGCAGGTGTGAAGTGAGAGGCTGCATGAAGGCTGTAAGTGGACTGTATTGGTGCATGCATGCTTGTGGGCGATGCCTGCATCGGGTTAGTGAGGTAAACAGGGGTCGGGATGATGCAGGTGTGAAGTTAGAGGCTGCATGAAGGCTATAAGTGGACTGTATTGGTACACGCATGCTTGTGGGCGATGCCTGCATCGGGTTAGTGAGGTAAACAGGGGTCGGGATGATGCAGGTGTTAAGTGAGAGGCTGCATGAGGGCTGTAAGTGAACTGTATTGGTACATGCATGGTTGTGGGCGATGCCTGCATCGGGTTAGTGAGGTAAAACAGGGGTCGGGATGATGCAGGTGTGAAGTGAGAGGCTGCATGAGGGCTGTATTAGTGCATGCATGATTGTGGGCGGTGGCTGGATGAGGGTTGGTGAGGTGAGTCAGGGGTCAGGATGATGCAGGTGTGAAGTGAGGTGAGGCATGAGGGCTATATTGGTGCATGCATGATTGTGGGTGGTGGCTGGATGAGGGTTGGTGTGGTGTAACAAGACACTAGAGCAGAATATCTGAAAGATTTTTGAGCTACTGACCAAATATGATGCGGTTGTAAAGTGAGAGGCTGCATGGGGTCATGGTTGATTGTGGGCGATGCCTGCATGGGGTTAGTGAGGTGAGGCAGGGGTCGGAATGATGCAGGTGTGAAGTGAGAGGCTGCATGAGGGCTATATATGAACTGCATGGTTGTGGGCGATGCCTGCATGGGGTTATTGGGGTGAGTCAGGGGTCAGGATGATGCAGGTGTGAAGTGAGAGGCTGCATGGGGGTATGGTTGATTGTGGGTGGTAGCTGCATGGGGTTTGTGAGGTGCGGCAGGGGTCAGGAGAGTGCAGGTGTGAAGTGAGAGGCTGCATGTGGGCTGTAATGGTTCATGCATGATTGTGGGCTGTGGCTGCATGGGGTCAGTGAGGTGAGTCAGGGGTCAGGCTGATGCAGGTGTGAAGTGAGGTGAGGCATGAGGGCTGTATTGGTGCATGCATGATTGCAGCTGGTGGCTGTATGAGGGATAGTATGGTGTGATATGACCGTGGAGCATAAGATTCAGCAGATTAGTGAGCTACGGACCAAAAACGGCCCCCTTCCAGTAAAGACACTACCTCCCCCCCCCCCCCCCTGAGCTCCCCCTCTGACCCCCCCCACCCCCACAGACACCAGTCAGCGCTCATCCACGGCCAGAAGGTCCCCCATTCACAACAATCAGATGACCAGAGCTCTGTGGTGCTGCCACCACTACCACCCTCCTGCTCCTGAGCTATCACGCCCGCCCAACCACCACAAGCACCACCACCGCGATCCCCCTCTCTCCCCTCTGACCCCACCCCCCTACCCCACCCCACCCACCTCCCTCAGGAGATCCAGCAGCTTATAGAGCTATAGATAAAAAATGGCCCCCGTCCAACACAGACACTATCACCACCACCCCTGAGCTCCCACTCTGACCCCCTCCACCCCCACAGACACCAGTCGGCGCTTATCCACAGCCAGAAGGTCTTCCCCTCACAGCTTTCAGATTACCAGAGCTCTTTATTGCTGCCATCACAACCACCCCCATGCTCCTGAGCTACCCCCCTGACAACACTCCCGCCCAATCACCCCCGCGCCCCCCCCCCCGTACCCCTCCACCCCAACAGACACCAGTCGGCGCTCATCCACAGCCAGAAGGTCCCCCCCTTCCAGCAGTCAGATGACCAGAGCTCTGTAGTGCTGCCACCACTACCATCCTCATGCTCCTGAGCTACCCCCCTGACAATACTCCCGCCCAACCACCACCGCTACCCTCCCTCTACCCCCCCCCCCCCCCCCCCCCCCCTACCCCTCCACCCCCACAGACACCAGTCAGAGCTCACCCACAGCCAGAAGGTCCCCCCCTCACAGCAGTCAGATGGCCAGAGCTCTGTAGTGCTGCCATTACTACCACCCACCTGCCCCTGAGCTTCCCCCCTGACAACTCTCCCCCCCCCCCCCCCCCCACCGCTACCACCACCCCCACCCCACCACCCCCCCACCCCACCACCCCGCCCTCTAAGCCCCCCCTACTCTCCCCCCTACCCCTCTACCCCCACAGACACACCCTACACCTCCACCCCCACACCTCCACGCCTCCACCTCTACCCCTCCCCCCACACAGACACCAGGCAGTGCTCATCCACGGCCAGAAGATACCCCCCTCACAGCAGTCAGATGACCAGATCTATGTAGATGCCCCCCCCCCCCCCCCCCCCCCCCCCCCCCCCCCCCTCCCCTCCCCTCCCCCCCGGCATCACTCCCGCCCAACCACCTTTGGCCACCGCTACCCCCCTACCCCCCCTCTGCCCTTCCCCCTACCCCACCCTGCCCACCACCTTCCACCCACAGACACCAGTCAGCGCTCATACACGGCCAGAAGGTCGCCCCCTCACAGCAGTCAGATGGCCAGAGCTCTGTAGTGCTGGGAGACCTTCCCCCAGACTCGCCAACCGAGGAGGACCCCCTATCTAATGAACTAGACCGCCTAATTAAGCGTGGCCAGGAGCTAGTGACAACCGCCCATGCTGCTGCTGAGCTGGACGCCCTGTTCAAGCAAGGCCCCCCTAAATCAATTTTAGGGTCCCCACGGAGTCCCACCTCCTCAGCCCGCCCCTCCACGGCTGGTGCCAGCCTGGCAGGGGGGCCTGTGGACAGCACTTGGGTGGGCTCTCCAAGTGCCAGACCCCAAGGCGGGTCTGAGGTCGGCCTGAGGACTGCCAGCCTGGCAGGTGACAGGCACAAGGGAGGATCAGGTGACCAGGATTGTTCAAGGGTACTTCATAATTCCTGTAGCCTACTTGGCCTACCCCTGGAATTTAAGATGCATGCACACATAATTTATATTTCATGCGTCCTAATCTACAGTTCATGAAATCATGAGCCCTAATCTATGTTTCATGAGCCCTAATCTATGTTTCATGAACCCTAATCTACAGTTCATGAAATCACGAGCCCTAATCTACGTTTCATGAGCCCTAATCTATGTTTCATGAGCCCTAATCTACAGTACATGAAATCATGAGCCCTAATCTACGTTTCATGAACCCTAATCTACAGTTCATGAACTCATGAACCTTAATCCACGATTCATGAGCCCTAATCTACAGTTCATGAAATCATGAGCCCCTATCTACGTTTTATGTGCCCCAATCTACATTTCATGGAATCATGAGCCTTAATCTACGTGTCATGAACCCTAATCTACAGTTCATGAACCCAAATCCATGATTCATGAGCCCTAATCTACAGTTCATGAAATCATGAGCCCTAATCTTCTGTTCGTGAAATCATGAGCCCTAATCTATGTTTCATGAAATCATGAGCCCTTATCTACATTTCATGAAATCATAAGCCCTAATCTACATTTCATGAAATCATGAGCCCTTATCTACGTTCTATGAGCCCTAATATATGTTACAGGAAATCATGAGTCCGAATCTACGTCTCATGAAATCATGAGCCCTAATCTTCTGTTCGTGAAATCATGAGTCCTAATCTGTTTTTCATGAAATCATGAGCCCTTATCTACGTTTTATGAGCCCTAATCTACAGTTCATGAAATCATGAGCCCTAATCTTCAGTTTATGAAATCATGAGCCTTTATCTATGTTTCATGTTTCATGAGCCCTAATCCACATTTAATGTCCAAAATCTACGTTTCTTGAGCCAAATGTTTATTCAAAAATCTACATTTTTCTTGACGAAAAAAACGTCAACTGATTTATCAGGGGTGATATTAGGGACATAGCTCCGCATAGGGCTTACAAAACCTCTAGGGACCTGCCATCTCAACGAAAACAGAACGCTCGACAACCTCGCCGTTCCCAGATCTCATGTTACAGCCCCTCAATAGGGACGTTTTTATTCACTTCCAGCTCGGTATACATGTACGCCCTATTTTGTTGGGTTGCGGGAGCGATGTCGACAGGCTGCTCGCACCTTTTTGCTCACTCGCAGACGCTCTCGAGGGCAGCACTCTCCAGGGATTTGTATTCACGCTATATAAAGCGATAGCTAGTTTTGACCCCGTTTTAGCGAAAGTGCCGCTATAAAAAAAGTAAAAACAAAAAAAGTTTTTTATTTTTTGCGATCAATGGCCCTAAAAAGCTACAAAAAGCTACAGAAAGCACTAAAACGCTGTCCCTGGAGGAGGCCTAAAACCATAAAGCTAGAAGAAAACCACTTTCAGATTTGAAAAAACAATCACTGGCACACTCACCCTGGCAGCAGCAATGAGAGTGGTGAGCGTTTGCGCCCTCTGCTAGAAATCTCATATCTCACTGCTCAGCGTGGGGCGTTTCGTAGACAAAATGGCCCCCTCCGAAAAAATTGCCGTTTTGACAGCGGAAAGAGAAAAGCGTTAGTAGCTCGTAGCTGTTCGTAACTTTTCGATTGAGCAAGTTTTTGATGAGATATGGGTCGGCATAGTTTGGTGTCGGTTGGAGCAGTTGGTCACACAAACCCTCGGGCCAGCCGAAACTTGAAGCAACCTGCTCAGTGGGCCAATCATAGGAAGGTTGAGTGATTCGGTTTCCCCTTGAGCAGTTGCATCTCTCTACATACTCCAAACAATAAATAATAATAGTAATAAATAATAATAGTAATAAATAATAATAGTAATAAATAATAATGATAAGAAAAGCACCCTGTGAGGATTCTTAAAACGGCTAGAACCTGCGCATATCACCGCTTCCAACAACCAGGTTAACCGGGTTGCAGCCGAAGCTCGAAAGGCTGTGGTGCACAACAGGGTACTTCCATTGACAAAATTGACCAGTGCTTTAGCGCACTTGGAAAAACAAAAACTGCGCATTGTAGTGCAAAAAGCGCAAAAATTGCTTGCTGCGTCCACAGGGGGTTGCAAAAAATGCGCGAAATGCGCAGTGGGGATCAAAAAGGCAGCGCGCCAGCGCGCAAAAGTGCGTGCTTGGGAGGACCCTGGCGCACAACCCATCGACCACCTCGGCGAAGACGAGAAGCTAGTATGAACACTACTACCTACACCACACTCCTGAGTACTGGAACACAATGTTATCACAATCTCGCCAAAATGGTGGTTGGGAGTTTGGTTTGTTTGTCCTCGACACCCCCCTGATGTAATGTTTTTTTTTGCTTTGTGGGTGCTTTTTCTTTTTGTTTAAAGCAGAGTATCATGCACCCTCGCGGTGTCAAGTAGACTTTAACATGTAATGTAATGTAATGTAACAAGGCTGTATCACGTCCTGTGAGTAACGGTATTTCACGGATGTAACAATTTCAATTTCAATTAACAAGGCTGTATTATGCTATTTATAACAGGCCATGAACAGTGTTACGTGAGTTACCCGTGCAAGTAGAAACATTCAGTTGCATTCATGGATTTCATTAAAATGTAAACCGTCAAATGTGTAACACCAAACTGTGTTACTCTGGGGGACAATGTCAAATGTAAAACGTCAAATCATAATAACCCCCCTGAAAGTGACTGTCAACTGTCAAATATTTTAAAGCGTTCATGTGTTCTGTTCAGGGTAATTCAGTTTGAAACGGGCCCAGTGTCGATGAGGGCTCAAGTAGAGGTTGAGGGCCAAACTCACGGGCCAAACTCAGTTTCTGAAAAGGGAAGGCAGAGAGTTCTATCTGTCCAGGGTAATTCAAAGCGCGCGCTTTTGAGCGCTGACTTTTTGACCCCCTCTGCGCTATAAGCGCAGTTTTTTGCAACCCCTTTGTGGGCGCTGCAAGCAATTTTTGCGCTTTTGCACTACAAAGCGCATTTTTTTGTTTTCAAGTGCGCTAAAGCGCTGGCCAATTTGGCCATTTGAAGTACCCTGATTATGTTAGTACTACATACATTTATGTGATTTAACAATAATCATACATATATTTAATAAGTAGGGACCGGCATGTCATATGACGTTGACCGAAGGCAAGTATCATATGACATCATACAAACTGCACCATATGATTTTGTATACAAGTGGTAACGTCAGCCTAGTCATACCAGGGTACTACTTCTTGCCAAATTGGTCAGCGCTTAAAGCGCACAAACGTCAAATTGGTCAGTGCTTTTAGTGCAAAAAGTTTTAAAACTGCGCTCTGCGCCCACAGGGGGTTGAAAACACTGCGCGGAACGCGCAGAGGGGCTGAGTCATACTGCCGGCATCATATGATGACATGGTATCATATGATATCATATTGCCGTTCTTGGTTCATAAGCATCTTTCATACCCTCAATGTATTTCCAGCGTATCATCCCCTCTAGAGTCGTAAATGTTTCGAGTTGTGAATCGTAACGTTTTGAACAGCTCTGCAGGTGATTTGTCTCCCTCCCGCTCCAGGCCCCACTCCAGCTCCCCTAAGAAAAGGGGGTCCCGCCCTGATGTCCACTCTCTCCAGCCTGGCGCCCCCCCTGGTGTTCACCCCCTCCAGCCTTATCCCCTGCAAGCCATCTTGGACGAGTATAGGGCCACTTCCATTCAGTCCCACCCCCCTGCTCCCCCGCCCATGTACGGAACTGGGGACTTGCAAAGTGTGCAGAAGGTAGGTTCAGCTGGCTGCTTGGGGTAGGGAGGGAGAGGGGGGTGCCGCTTGTGTGTGTGTGTGTGGGGGGGGGGGGGGGGAATGCTGTTGTGTGTGTATGTGTGTGTGTGTGTGGGGGGGGGGGATGCTGCTTATGTGTGTGTGGTGGTGGTGGTGGGGGGGGGAATGCTGCTTGTATATGTGTGTGTGGGGTGGGGTGGGGGGGGGGGAATGCTGCTTGTGGGTGTGTGGGGTGGGGGGGGGGGGGATGCTGCTTTGGGTGTGGGCGGGGGGGGGGGGGGGGGGGGGGGGGAATGCTGCTTGTGTGTGTGTGTGTGTGTGGGGGGGGGGGGGGGGAATGCTGCTTGTGTGTATGTGTGTGTGTGGGGGGGGGGGGGGGGAATGCTGCTTGTGTGTGGGGGTATGTGTTGTGTGTGTGTGTGTGTGGGGGGGGGGGGGGATGCTGCTTGTGAGTATCTGGTGACTTGCTAGGTGTTCAGAAGGTAGGAGAATCACTGAGTATATAAATGGTAACTTTAGCCTAGTCAGACTGCGGGAATCATATCATATCAAATTGTTGTAAGCGCACAAAACACCCACATCACTCCAAGTCCAAGTATAGCCAACCCCAACTCCAAGTCCAATTATAGCCAACTCCAAGTCCAAGTATAGCCAACTCCAACACCAAGTCCAAGTATAGCCAACTCCAACACCAAGTCCAAGTATAGCCAACTCCAACACCAAGTCCAAGTATAGCCAACGTTACACCCACTGCAACTTAGCTAGGTCTCCCGCACCTTTTTCTGCATCCCTGCAGCACTCCTCCAACACATAAGGCACCCTTTCAAGCCAAGCCATTTCCTGCACCCCTGCGGCACTCCTGTCACTCATACGGCACTCTTTCAAGCCAAGCCATTTCCTGCACCCTTGCGGCACTCCTGTCACCCATACGGCACTCTTTCAAGCCATGCCATTTCCTGCACCCCTGTGGCACTTCTCTCACATAAGTCACCCTTTCAAGCCAAGCCATTTCCTGCACCCCTGCGGCACTCCTGTCACTCATACGGCACCCTTTCAAGCCAAGCCATTTCCAGCACCCCTGCGGCACTCCTCTCACCCATACGGCACCCTTTCAGGCCAAGCCATTTCCTGCACCCCTGCAGCACTCCTCTAACCCATAAGGCAACTTTCAAGCCAAGCCATTTCCTGCACCCTTGCGGCACTCCTCTCACCTATACGGCACCCTTTCAAGCCAAGCCATTTCCTGCGCCCCTGTGGCATTTCTCCCACCCATAATGCACCCTTTCAAGCCAAGCCATTTCCTGCGCCCCTGCGGCATTTCTCCCACCCATAATGCACCCTTTCAAGCCAAGCCATTTCCTGCACCCCTGCGGCACTCCTCACACCCAAAAAACAACATTTAAAGATCAATACAAGGGTGCCATAGAAAAAGGTACTCCCCAAATTTGCAATGAGCCTATCCTTTTTTTTTTTTTTATCAGGGGGGGGGGCAAAAGCAAAAGTGCTACACCCCATCACAAAAAAGTGCTGAGGCACCCTTCTGCAGACCCCCCCCCCTCCCCGGCTCCGGAACCCACTGAACAACCACGACCTTACCCATCACTTAGTGTTATGGTGTCTAATTAGGCTCATTTTACAGGGTTTTCACAGGCCTATCCATTGAGGTTGGTCTCGAGACCATTGGGAATGTTTGAAGCATAGAAAATCATCATCACCAATGTGGGGCTTGGAGGGGGGGGGGGGGGGGGGGGTAGGTAATTAGGGTTTAGGGTTCCCTAAATTAGGGTTTAGGGAATTCTGATGGCGCTCTAAGTTTCCGTGGTTGCCGCAAAGGGATTGTTTACCGCACTTGTCGCAGGTAGTGCCCTTGGATTGTGGATCCATCGAATAACATCAAATAGCACAAGGCACCAGAACGAAAAAGAAGCAGAGAGAGAGAGACAGAGAGAGAGAGAGAGAGAGAGAGAGAGAGAGAGAGAGAGAGAGAGAGAGAGAGACCCTAGACCCCCCCCCCCCTCTGCCCTGGGCATAATATGGGGTGGATCCCTACCCCAGTAGCATAAATGGACTGGTATTTAGTAAGGGAACACCCTAGTTCCACTCCCACGTCATTCTGAGGCCTGTAAAAAAAGTGCCTGAAAAGTACATTTGTTTTTTTTGTGTCAGATTGTTTCCTTACCCCAGAACACCGACCCCCTCCCCCTCTACCCCCCCCCCCCCCCACCCCCTCGCGGCCCAAAACTTTGAAGGACCGGGACTTTTTTTCTACTGGGCCAAATTAAGAAATAAGACCGGATTCTTCATCCTCTCAATGATATCTACAAGGTTTGATGGTGGGGTCATTTTGGTTTGAAGTTGCCCCCCCCTTTTTTTTTTAGTTCTATGACCCCACCTGTTTTGTTTTTACAGGTCATTCGACAATCACAAAACACCCACATTACGCCAACGCAAGCTTGCCTCATGTCTGAGGACTTCGTGAGGGAGCGCCATAAGCTTCCGCCTAGACAGTCAGTCCCACTCCCAGGCGCAAGGGACGCCAAACGGGACCAAGCCAGGCACGGGGCCAAGCCAGCTGGGACTAAGTGGCCTGCACACGTGGTCCCCGATGGGAGGTTTGGAAACAAGGATATACAGAACATGTAAGTGTGGTGAAGTGGCATGGCGTGGGGTGCAATTGGGTGGGTGGGTAAGAAGAGTGGTGGTGGCCAAGCCAGGCGCGGGCCGAGCCAGCTAGGGCTAAGTGGCCTGAACATGTGGTCCCCCATGGGAGGTTCGGTAGCCAAGATATACAGAACATGTAAGTGTGGTGAGGTTGCATGGCGTAAGAAGGGGCTGGGTGGGTGGGTACGAAGATTGGGATGGGTGTTGGTGGTGTTCAAGCCAGGCATGGGGCCAAGCCAGCTAGGGCTAAGTGGCCTAAACATGTTGTCCCAGATGGGAGGTTAGGGAGCAGGAATATATGAAGCATGTAAGAGTGGTGGTGGTGTTGCGTGTGTGGGGGTGGGTGGGTGTGAGAGTGGTGTGTGGTGTGTGGGGGGGGGGGGGGGGGGGGGGGGGGGGGAAGGGGGAGGGGGCTGGTGGTGGTGGGTTGGGTGGCTGTTAATGGGTTGGGTGGCGTGAGGTGGGGTGGGTGGAGGGGGAGGGGATTGGGTGGGAGAAATTAGAGGTGTGTGGGTAGGTTTAAAGGTGCTGGTGTGAGTGGGGTAAAAGGTGGGTGGTGTTAGGGTGGTGTGAGGTGAGGTGGGGTGGGGACAGGGCAAGGGGGCTGTTGTGGTGCAGAGCGGACCAAGCCCTATGTTTGTTGGCGAGGGTGGGTTGGTGAGGGTGGGTTGACAACGCAGCAGATGGCTGTTGGGAGTGTGTTACCAGCCAATATTGCCCGTATGTATGTATGTATGTATGTTGCAGGGCAGACCGGGCCATTAAGGGTGTGGGTGGGGGGTGACAATGCAGTGGGTGGCTGCTGGGAGTGTGTCACCAACCAATATTGCCCACACGTATGTATGCATGTTGCAGGGTGGACCAGGCTGTTGAGGGTGGTGGTGATGGTGGGGTGACAATGCAGCGGATGGCTGTTTGGATTGTTTCATCGACCAATATTTCCCACGCGTATGCATGTGCATGTGTGTAGGTATATGTGTATTGTCTGGATGTTGAGGTTGGGGTGGGGGGGTGATGGTGGGGTGACAATGCAGCAGGTGGCTGCTGGGAGTGTGTCACCATCCAATATTGCCCACACGTATGTGTTTGTATGTATGTAGGTATATGTGTATTGTATGGTTTTTAAGGGTGGGGGGTGGTGATGGTGGGGCGACAATGCGGTGGGCGGCTGTTGGGAGTGTGTCACCAACCAATATTGACCACACGTATGTGTGTGTATGTATGTAGGTATATGTGTATTGTATGGTTTTTAAGGGTGGGGGGTGGTGATGGTGGGGCGACAATGCGGTGGGCGGCTGTTGGGAGTGTGTCACCAACCAATATTGACCACACGTATGTGTACATGTTGCAGGGTGGACCAGGCTGTTGAGGGTGGTGTGGTGGTAAGGGTGCGGTGACAATGCAGCAGATGGCTGTTGGGACTGTTTCACCAACCAATATGGCCCACGCGTATGTATGTGTATGTGTGTAGGTATATGTGTATTGTCTGGATGTTGAGGTTGGTTGTGTGTGTGTGGGGGGGGGGGGGGGATGGCGGGGGGGCAATGCAGCAGGTGGCTGCTGGGAGTGTGTCACCAACCAATATGGCCCACACGTATGTATACATGTTGCAGGGTGGACCAGGCTGTTGAGGGTGGGGTGGGTGGGGGTGCGGTGACAATGCAGCAGATGGCTGTTGGGATTGTTTCACCAACCAATATGGCCCACGCGTATGTATGTGTATGTGTGTAGGTATATGTGTATTGTCTGGATGTTGAGGTTGGTGTGTGTGTGTGGGGGGGGGGGGGGGGGGGGGGATGGCGGGGGGGGCAATGCAGCAGGTGGCTGCTGGGAGTGTGTCAACCAATATGGCCCACACGTATGTATACATGTTGCAGGGTGGACCAGGCTGTTGAGGGTGGGGTGGGTGGGGGTGCGGTGACAATGCAGCAGATGGCTGTTGGGATTGTTTCACCAACCAATATGGCCCACGCGTATGTATGTGTATGTGTGTAGGTATATGTGTATTGTCTGGATGTTGAGGTTGGTGTGTGTGTGTGTGGGGGGGGGGGGGGGGGGGGGGGGGGGGGGGGGGGGATGGCGGGGGGGCAATGCAGCAGGTGGCTGCTGGGAGTGTGTCACCAACCAATATGGCCCACGCGTATGTATACATGTTGCAGGGTGGACCAGGCTGTTGAGGGTGGGGTGGGTGGGGGTGGGGTGACTGCAGCGGATGGCTTTTGGGAGTGTGTCACCAACACAAGCAATATTGCCCACGCGTATGTTTGTGTATGTGTGTAGGTGTATGTGTATTGTCTGGATGTTGAGGTTGGTGTGTGTGTGTGGGGGGGTGATGGTGGGGGTGGCTATTGGGAGTGTGTCACCATTCAATATTGCCCACACGTATGTGTGTGTATGTATGTAGGTATATGTGCATTGTATGGTTGTTAAGGGTGGGGGGTGGTGTTGGTGGGGCGACAATGCGGTGGGTGGATGTTGGGAGTGTGTCACCAACCAATATTGACCACACATATGTATGTAGGCATTTGTGCATAGCATGGTTGTGAAGGGTGCGGTGGTGGTGATGGTGGAGTGACAACACAGTGGGTGGCTTTTGAAAGTGTGTCACCAACCGATATTGACCACACATATGTATGTAGGCATATGTGTATTTTATGGTTGTTAAGAGTGGGGTGGTGGTGATGGTGGGGTGACAACACAGTGGGTGGCTTTTGGGAGTGTGTCACCAACCAATGATGCCCACACGTATGTCTGAATGTTGCAGGGTGGACCAGGCTGTTGAGGGTGGGGTGGTGGTGAGGGTGCAGTGACAACGCAGTGGGTGGCTTTTGGGAATGTGTCACCAACCGATATTGCCTACACATATGCCTGACTGTTGCAGGGCGGACCAAGCCCTACGTATGCTGAGCCAGCCTCTGAAGACTGACAAGGAGGGGAAGGCAGAGCTGTACCGCTGGGATGATCAGGGCAAGGTGCAGTACTGTGGCTCAAAGCCAAACTGGGAGGGGAAACTCTCTGACCCGGTGCACTTTATCAGTGGCCACCAGTGCCGCCCCATGGGTGAGATGATGATACGCTATCCAATAGGATTACCTGTTCACCTACAAATGTATGCATGCATGTATGTAGATAGTTATGTATGTATGTATGTATGCTCCACTCAACCCTTTCTCCTCATACAAGGTGCACATTATCAGTGGCCACCAGTGCCGTCCCATGGGTGAGATGATAATATGGTATCCAACAAGATTAACTGTTTCTATATATATGTATGTATGCTCCACTCAACCCTATCTACTCGGACTCTGTACACCACATCATGATACGGTACCCAACAGGATGAACTGTTCCTATATATATATATGTATGTATGCTTCACTCAACCCTATCTACTTGGACCCTGTACACCACATCATGATACGGTACCAACAGGATTAACTGTTCCTATATATATATATGTATGTATGCTTCACTCAACCCTATCTACTGGACCCTGTACACACTCATGATACGGTACCCATCAGGATGAACTGTTCCTATATATATATATATATATATGTATGTATGCTTCACTCAACCCTATCTACTTGGACCCTGTACACCACATCATGATACGGTACCCAACAGGATGAACTGTTCCTATATATATATATATATATATATATATAATATATATGTATGCTTCACTCAACCCTATCTACTTGGACCCTGTACACCACATCATGATACGGTACCCAACAGGATGAACTGTTCCTATATATATATATACATATGTATGTATGCTTCACTCAACCCTATCTACTTGGACCCTGTACACCACATCATGATACGGTACCCAACAGGATGAGCTGTTCCTATATATATATATATATATATATATGTATGTATGCTTCACTCAACCCTATCTACTTGGACCCTGTACACCACATCATGATACGGTACCCAACAGGATGAACTGTTCCTATATATATATATATATATATATATATATATATATGTATGTATGCTTCACTCAACCCTATCTACTTGGACCCTGTACACCACATCATGATACGGTACCCAACAGGATGAACTGTTCCTATATATATGTATATATGTATGCTCCACTCGACCCTATCTACTCGGACCCGGTGCACCTTATCAGTGGCCACCAGTGCTATCCCATGGGTGAGATGATGATACGCTATCCAACAAGATTAACTGTTTGTTCATGTATGCATGTAGATATGTGTGCAGATATGTGTGTATATATGTATGTATGTATGTATGTATGTATCTTCCACATCCTCATCCCCATCCTCATCCTCATCCTTCCCCCCCTCCCCCCCACATCCTCATCCCCCTCGTTCCCCGCCTTCATCTCAATCCCAGCTTCTGAGCCCATGACCAGGGCAGTGGCAGCTCGATATGCATGGCGCACTGCAGATGGAATACATGGCAACTGCCAACTCTTCTTCATCCTCTCCTCCTCTCCTGCCTTCACCCCCACCGTTCCATCCTGTCTTCCTACCCCCCTTCCCCCCTAACCCCTAACCCCCACATCCTCATCCTTGACCACCTCCCCCCCCTCCCCCCCCACATCCTCATCCCCATCCTCGTCTCTCACCCCCTTCCCACCCCATCCTCACCCCCATCCTTCAACCCCATCCTTCACCCCAATCTCCAGCTTCTGAGCCTATGACCCAGTCAGTGGCAGCTCAATATGCATGGCGCACTGTAGATGGAATACATGGCAACTGCCAACTCTTCTTCATCCTCTCCTCCTCTCCTGCCTTCACCCCCACCCCTTCATCCTGTCTTCCTCCCCCCCCCCCCCCCTCCCCACATCCTCATCCCCATCCTCATCTTTCACCCCCTCCCCAAACATCCTCATCCTCATCCTTCACACCCTCCGCCTCCGCCTCCCCACCACATCCTCATCCCCATCCTTCCCCGCCTTCACCCCAATCCCTAGCTTCTGAGCCTTTGACCAGGGCAGTTGCAGCTCGACATGCATGGCGTGCTGTAGATGGAATACATGGCAACTCTCAACTCTTCTTCATCCTACCCTCATCTCCCCCACTCCCCCCCACTCCTTCATCCTGCCTTCCTCCCCCCCCCCCCCCCCCCCACCCCCCCCCCCCACACACACACACATCCTCATCCCCATCCTCATCTTTCACCCCCTCCCCCAACATCCTCATCCCCACCTCATCCTCATCCTTCACACCCTCCCCCTCCGCCTCCCCCCCACATCTCCATACCCCTCCTTTCCCGCCTTCATCCCAATCCCTAGCTTCTGAGCCTTTGACTAGGGCAGTTGCAGCTCGACATGCATGGCGTGCTGTAGATGGAATACATGGCAACTCTCAACTGCACTGGGCTGCTGGGAAAGGAGATGTGCAGAGGGTGGTGGAGCTGTTGCACCCTCAAATCGCACCTCCACATGGTAGCAGTGAGTCTAGATGTTGTTCAATCTGTATAATATGATCAATGTCAACTGCACTGGTCTGCTGGGAAAGGAGATGTGCAGCAGGTAGTGGAGCTGCTGCACCGTAAAATCGCACCTCCACATGATAGCAGTGAGTCTAGATGGTGTTCAATCTGTATAATATAATCAATGTCAACTGCACTGGGCTGCTGGGAAAGGAGATGTGCAGAGGGTGGTCTCCACATGATAGCAGTGAGTCTACATTTTGTTCAATCTGTATAATATAATCAGTGCCAACTGCACTGGGCGGCTGGGAAAGGAGATGTGCAGAGGGTGGTGGATCTGTTGCACCGTAAAATCGCAATTCCACATGATAGCAGTGAGTCTAGCTGTTGTTCAATCTACATGATATAATAAATGCCAATTGCACTGGGCGGCTGGGAAAGGAGATGTGCAGAGGGTGGTGGAACTGTTGCACCCTCAAATCGCACCTCCACATGATAGCAGTGAGTCTAGATGTTGTTCAATCTGTATAATATAATCAGTGTCAACTGCACTGGGCTGCTGGGAAAGGAGATGTGCAGCGGGTAGTGGAGCTGCTGCATCGTAAAATCGCACCTCCACATGGTAGCAGTGAGTCTAGATGTTGTTCAATCTGTATATTATAATCAATGTCAACTGCACTGGGCGGCTGGGAAAGGAGATGTGCAGAGGGTAGTGGAGCTGCGGCACCGTAAAATCGCACCTCCACATGATAGTAGTGAGTCTAGATGTTGTTCAATCTGTATAATATAATCAATGTCAACTGCACTGGGCGGCTGGGAAAGGAGATGTGCAGAGGGTAGTGGAGCTGAGGCACCGTAAAATCGCACCTTTTCATGAAAGTAGTGTGTCTAGCTGTTTCCTTCTCTATGTATTTAACCAGATGGACTGTTGGTTCCCGCCAGAAAAGGAGATGTGATGAGGGTGGTGGAGCTGTGGCACCCTCAGATTGCACCTTCACATGATAGTAGTGTGTCTAGCTGTTTCCTTCTCTATGTATTGAACCAGATGGACTGTTGGTTCCCGCCAGAAAAGGAGATGTGATGAGGGTGGTGGAGCTGTGGCACCCTCAGATTGCACCTTCACATGATAGTAGTGTGTCTAGCTGTTTCCTTCTCTATGTATTGAACCAGATGGACTGTTGGTTCCCGCCAGAAAAGGAGATGTGATGAGGGTGGTGGAGCTGTTGTACCCTCAGATAGCATCTCAATCTCAGATAGAATCTCCACATGATAGTAGTGAGTCTAGCTGTCTCCATACCTTTGTATTTAACCCGATATATAGATATAGATATAGATGTATGTTTCCTGCTGGGTAAGGAGGTGTGCAGAGGAAGGTGGAGCTGTTGCACCCTCAGATAGCATCTCCTCATGATAGTAGTGAGTATAGCTGTCTCCTTGTCTTTGTATTAAACCCGATATATAAATATATATATTTATATAATACCCAGCCTCTGCCCCTAATGGGGCTGGAGAGACGTCGCAGCACAAGGCGGCTAGCAGTGTTGGGACCAAGACCACCGCCATCATATCACACCCACTCCTATCCTCCCACTCCCCACCCACACACTCCTCTCTTCCTCCCCACTCACTCTCCTCCCACCCACTCCTCTCCTCCCACTCCCCTCCCCCCACCCACACACTCCTCTCCTCCCACTCCCTTCCCTGTGCAGAGCTGGAGGTAGAGCGCCCTTACCCAGCATCTACCTCCAAAAATAATGACACTAAAATGACTATTCCTATCCTCTTTCTGCCTCCTTAATCCACCCACTCCTCTCCTCTCACTCCCCTCCCACCCACCCACTTCTCCCACCCTATCCTCCCTCTCTCCCACTCACTCTCCTCTCCTCCCACTCACTCTCCTCACACCCACCCACTCACTCTCCTTCCACTCCCTTCCCTGTGCAGAGCTTGAGGTACAGTGCCCTTACTCAGCCTCTTCCCCCAACGGGGCTGGAGAAACGCCGCTCCACAAGGCAGCTAGCAGTGTTGGTAGCAAGACCACCGCCATCATATCACACCTGCTGAATGCTGGCGCCATCGTGAATGCTCAAAGCGCAAATGGGCTTACCCCTTTGTCTAGCATCCTCACTAGTGGTGGGTGCTTTTTTTAAATCCTTTCCGTGTCTTGCCATGCTTTGCCTTACCCGACCTGACCTGACCTGACCTATCCTGACATCCTTACCTTCATTCCTACCTTTCTCCCCATTCCTTATAAATCCTTTCCATGCCTTGCCATGCCTTACCTTACCCAACCTGAACGAAATCTAGCATCCTCACTAGCAGTGGGTTCTCCATTTCTTAAAAATCCTTTCTGTGCCTTGCCATGCCTTGCCTTACCCGACCTGACCTGATCTGACCCGACATCCTTACTTTCATCGTTACCTTTCTCTCCATTCCCTATCAATCCTTTCCGTGCCTGGCCATGCCTTGCCTCACCCAGCCTGACCTGGCCTGACCTGACCAATCCTGACATCCCTACTTTTCTTTCCATTCCTTATAAATACCTTCTGTTCCTTGCCATGCCTTACCCAACCTGACCTGAATCCAGCATCCTCACTAGTGGTGGGTGCTCTACTTGTTTTAAATCCTTTCTGTGCCTTGCTATGCCTTGCCTTACCTGACCTGTCTTGACCTATCCTGACATCCTCACCTTACATCCTTACATTTCTCTCCATTCCCTCCTCCCAGTCACCCACACATATGTAGGGGTCGGCTATGTTATATAATATTGGTGAATAAATAAAATTATATAATATTAGTCGGACGAGCCGTCTCATGAGAATTTAAAATTCATTCGGAAAAATAATATTACCGTGACACTACAATAATATTAGTTAACATCACTTTTTCAAACACTAATATTAGTCGCCGTTCCCTACACATATGTGTTCCAATACCTGCAGAGTGCTGGGTGCCAGAGGGAGAACCACGTATGCGGCTTCTGCTGGAAGCTGGTGCTAATCCCAATGTGGCCGACTCCCATGGAGAAACAACTGTGCACAAGGTGGGAGTGTTCAGGGGCAGTCTTGTACTTGGGGGAGGGAGGGGGGGGGGGGGGGGGGGGGGGGGGGGGGGGCAGGGGGCAAAAAGCCATACAAAATATGAGCGTGTTTGGAGGCAGGTGCTGATCCTAATGTGGCTGAGTCTTATGGAGAAACCACCGTGCACAAGGTGGGAGTGTTTTGGGGGAGAGTGGTGGGTGTGGTGGTGGGTGGGGGAAGGGGGCTGACTGCACATGTAGCTGATACCTTTGGAGAAACAACTTTGCGCAAGGTGAGAGTGTTCAGGGGGAGAGTGGTGTGTGCGCTGTGTGGTGGTGGGTGGGGGGTGGGGTGGGGGCTGAGTGCACATGTGGCAAACATCTATAGAGAAACAACTTTGCGCAAGGTGAAAGTGTTCGGGGGGAGAGTAGTGTGTGGGCTGTGTGGTGGTGGGTGGGGGGTGGGGTGGGGGCTGACTGCACATGTGACAAACACCTATAGAGAAACAAATTTTCACAAGGTGAGAGTCTTCAGGGGGAGAGTGGTGTGCGCGCTGTGTGGTGGAGTCTGGGTGGGTGGGGTGGGGTAGGTGGGGGGGTACTGCACATGTAGCTGACACCTTTGGAGAAACAACTTTTCACAAGGTGAGAGTGTTCGGGGGGGAAGTGGTTTGTGCGATTGGTTGGGTGGGAGTTGGGGGGCTGGTTCCAAATTGAGCTGACTCATAGGAGAAACAACCATATATAATGTGTGAGTGTTCGGGGAGGGAGTGATGGGTGCGCTGTGTGGTGGTGGGAGTGTGTGTGTGTGGGGGGGGGTGACTGCACATGTAGCTGACTCTTATGGGAAAACAAGTGTGCACAAGGTAGGAGTGTTCGGGGGCAGAATTGTATCCAGGGGAGGAGAGCAAAACACCTTACAAAATAGGAGTGTGATTGGAAGGGAGGGGGGAAGCTACCCTCCAGTGACCTAGCATCCACAAGCCAGATCTCCTATACCCTAAAACCTAAACCCTATATCCTTAACCCCTAAACCCTAAATCCGAGAAGGATCTGGCTTGTGGATGCTAGCTCACTGGAGGGTAGTTTCCCCCCACTGTTTGGAAGCAGGTGCTGATCAAAGAGCATGACAACATTTCCTTCTCCTTTTTTTGACCCAAAATAAAGTTGGACAGGAAGATAGAGGTCCCCAAAGTTTTGTTTTTACTTAATTTTATTTACTAACTTATTTTGATATTTGAATATAAATCATGTATTCCTGCCCCCCCCCCCCCCCCCCCCTCGCATAATTGTACATAAATATTGTGACCGTTGCAGGCTATCGTCTACTGTATATGCAGCAGCCCAGTTCCTGATAACCCACTTGTACCCTCGCAGAATTATAAATACGTTTACATAAATTTACGTAATATTGCACTTACCGCTGCAGGCTATCATCTACTGCTTATGCGGCGGCCCAGTTCCTGACAGCCCACTGGTACCCTTGCATAAGTATAGATGAGTATACATAAATTTACATACATTTACGTAAATCTTGCCACTACCGTTGCAGGCCATCATCTACTGCATTTGTGGTGGCCCAGTTCCTAACAGCCCCCCTCTACCCTCGCATGCCCTTCAGGCCAACATCAAGGGCAGCTTCATCACACGAACCCCTACATTCTTTACTCGAGACGGCTGTGCATAAATGAACTTAAATCTACATCAATCTTGTGACAACCGTTGCAGGCTATCATCTACTGCATGTGCGGCGTCCCAGTTCCTAACAGACCCCCCTGTACCCTCGCGTGCCCTTGAGGCCAACATCAAGGGACGATTCAACACCATGACCCCCTACATGCCTCACTGGGGGTATCTGGAGATTAATGAACTTTACTTATATTTACATAAATATTGCCACTACCGTCGCAGGCTATGATCTACTGCATTTGTGGCGGCCCATTTCCTAACAGCCCCCTGTACCCTTGAGTGCCCTTGAGGCCATCATCAAGGGCCGATTTAACACCATGACCCCCTACATGCCTGACTCGAGACGGCTGGGTATGAATAAACATTACATACTTCTACATAAATTTGCATAAATCTTGTGACCGCCGTCGCAGGCTATCATCTACTGCATTTGTGGCGGCCCAGTTCCTAACAGCCCCCCTCTACCCTCGCGTGCCCTTGAGGCTAAGATCAAGGGCAGCTTCATCACACGACCCCCTACATGCCTGACTAGAGACGGCTGGGTATGAATAAACATTACATACTTCTACATAAATTTGCATAAATCTTGTGACCGCCGTCGCAGGCTATCATCTACTGCATTTGTGGCGGCCCAGTTCCTAACAGCCCCCCTCTACCCTTGCGTGCCCTTGAGGCTAAGATCAAGGGCAGCTTCATCACACGACCCCCTACATGCCTGACTAGAGACGGCTGGGTACGAATGGACATTACATACTTCTACTTCAATTTGCATAAATCTTGTGACCGCCGTCGCAGGCTATCATCTACTGCATTTATGGCGGCCCAGTTCCTAACAGCCCCCCTCTACCCTCGCGTGCCCTTGAGGCTAAGATCAAGGGCAGCTTCATCACACGACCCCCTACATGCCTGACTAGAGACGGCTGGGTACGAATGGACATTACATACTTCTACTTCAATTTGCATAAATCTTGTGACTACCGTTGCAGGTTATCATCTACTGCACATGCGGTGGCCCAGTTCCTGACAGCCCACTGGTACCCTCGCATAAGTATAAATAAATTTACACGATTCTGCATAAATTTAAATTAATCTTGTGACTACCGTTGCAGGCTATCATCTACTGCATTTGTGGCGGCCCAGTTCCTAACAGCCCCCCTGTACCCTCGCGTGCCCTTGAGGCCAACATCAAGGGCCGCTTCAACCACATGTCTCCCTACATGCCTGACTGTGGCCGGCTGGGTATAAATGCTCCCTTAGCATGCAATAGGCGCAACGCTATGCTAGGCTTGCCTGAGCTGTTGGCCTTGCTGATGGCTCACGGAGCTGATGTGAATGCCAAGGCGCGGGTGGGCAGGACGCCGCTGCATATGGTGTGCATGAAGCCACACAGGTATGTGGTGCTGAGTGGCATTATTATTACTATTGTTATTATTATTAATATTATTATTATTATCATCATCCCGATTATTATTATTATTATTACTTTTATTATTATTGCTGTTGTGCTGTGGTTGTGTTGGCATAGTTTTGAATTGTGGGGGTCTGGCTGGGTACCAAGGCTCCCTTAGCATGCAATAGGCGCAACTCTATGCTAGGCTTGCCTGGGCTGATGGCCTTGCTGATGGCTAACGGCGCTGATGTGAATGCCTAGGCACGGGTGGGCACACACCACTGTAATGGTGTACTTGAAGCCACATAGGTATGCGGTGCTTGGTGTGGGGGTGGATGGGGGGTGGGTGGGGTGGGTGGGGGGATGATAGTGGTGGCGGTGGCCAGACACCACTGCAAATGATGTGCATGAAGCCACACAGGTATGCGGTGCATGGTGGTGTGCGTGGGGGTGGGGGTGGGGGTGATGATGGTGGTGGGGGTGGCCAGACACCACTGCAAATGATGTGCATGAAGCGAGACAGGTATGCGGTGCATGGTGGTGTGTTTGGTGGTGTGTGTGGGGGTGGTGGTGGTGGGGTGGTGGTGGTGGTGGGGGGGCGGGCAGACACCACTGCAAATGATGTGCATGAAGCCACACAGGTATGCGGTGCATGATGGTGTGTGTTGGGGTGGGGGTGGGGGTGATGATGGGGGTGGGGGTGGCCAGACACCACTGCAAATGGTGTGCTTGAAGCCACACAGATATGCGGTGCTTGGTGGTGGTGTGTGGGTGGGTGGGTGGGTGGGGGGGGGGGCAGACGCCACTGCAAATGGTGTGCATGAAGCCACACAGGTATACGGTCCTTGGTGGGGTGGGTGATGCTGTGCTTGGTGGTTGTGGTGATGATGGTGGTGGTGGTGGCCAGACACCACTGTAAATGGTGTGCTTGAAGCCACACAGGTATGCGGTGCTTGGTGGTGGTGGTGGTGTGTGTGGGGTGGGGTGGGGTGGGGGGGGGTGGGGGGGGCAGACGCCACTGCAAATGGTGTTTTGAAGCCTCGTAGGTATGCCGTGCTTGGTTGGGTGGTGTTGGTGGGGTGGGATCAGTGGGGTGGGGGGGTGGGGCACTTAGACAAATACGATATCTTATTGCCCAAAATGAGCACTAAATAATTGTGTGTAAATGTTTGGCACCAAACAGCTATGCGGGGCTGAGGAAATAAATACATGGTATGACTTATTATGATGCGTGAGGATGAGGGGACCAGCCTGCTTGCTTGCATTTGCATTTTGCAAGTGCATGCAAACAGGAAAATTGTGAAAAGAGTCACCATAGATCCCCACCCAACTCAATCCAACCCAATCCAACCCAACCCACCGAAAAAAAACAACCACAACTCACCCAACCCACCCAAACCCACCCAACCCATACCACCGCAACCCAACCCACTAACCCTACCCCACACGCCAACCCAACCCAACCACCCACCCACCCAACCAACAACCACCACCGTCCAACCAACCAGCCTAACCCAACCGACTCCAACCACCCAACCCAACGCACTCCATCCGCAACCACCCAACCACCGCACCCAACCACCCAACCACCAAACCCAACACACCAACCAAACACACACCCACAAACCAACCCAACCACCAACCACCACCAACAACCCAACCACCCCCAACCACCCAACCAACCAACACAACCACCCAACCACCCAACACCAACCCACCCAACACCCAACCCACCCAACCCAACCCAAACCACCCAACCCAACCAACAACACCAACCACCAACAAACCCAACCAAAAAACAAACACAAAAAACCAACACCCAAACAACCAACCAAACCAAAACCTAACCAAACCCAGACCACAACCAAAAACAAACACCCAACCAAACAAAACCCAACCAAACCAAACCCAGCCAAACCAACAACCCAACAACCCAAACCAACCCAACCCAAACCCAACCCAACCAACCCAACCACCCAACCCAACAATCCAACCACCCAATCCAAACCAGCACCCCAACCCAACTCAACCCAAATGCATGCAAACAGGACAAATGTGAACCCAGTCACCTGTCTCGTGTCCTGTCACCCAAAACCAAATTGTCACCCTGTCCATCCCTGTCACCCTGCTGCCCAATTGTTTTCAATCGATAGAGTTGTTACACAGTGAAGACTGAAGAGCAGAGAGTCAACATCGCAACTCGCACGGCTATATAGAATAGGAAGTCTCCAGGAAGATTCTGAAGACACGTGCAGGCCATAGCTAGCCTATGGCCTGGCGGCAGGCAACCCGTGTCCTGGGGCACCTGGACCACGCGTGCACTATGCCAACTCAGTGTCCGACGCAACGGACAATAACACCCCCCCAATTCAAGGTGTTCTTGGATACAAGAATCCCTGGAATTAACTGGGGGGCATAAAGAAATTATAATAGTATAAAGGCTGACAAGGCTATTTAGAGATGCTAGTGGCTGGCAGGAGAGGCTGTAAATAATAAATTATTTGGAACTGGATCCAAGGGGACACGGCAAATTAATAGCAAAGGTCTTTAGATCAATGTCAGTCTACTAGGGTAGCAGAAAGCAGGGAGGCTGCCTTAGGGAGCTAGAGGTAAACTGCAGATAGGCTGCGTGCTAGGTGGCAGAGGGGCTGCAGGGAAGCTGGGAGAAACTGCAGATAGGCTGCAGGCTAGTTTGCAGGGAGGCTGCTGGGAAGCTGGAAGGAACCTGCTGATAGGCTAGGTTACGAGAAGTAGGACATGATTTGAGATGAGAGAATAAGTTTAGACAAGATGTCTGTGCTAGTCCCCCCATAATTTGGGCTCATCCTAAATTAGAGTATTGCAGACATACGGCAGTAACTTGATGATGGATTCTAAGTCAAAGGGAGCATCAGTACAAGAGGCAGTACAAGACACCAGTACAGGAGGCAGTACCCAGATTAATCTTAGAGTGTTCATGGCTAAAACAATAAGGAGCAATAGACTATAGGTGCATATTTAAGTGCCAGATGCTGGGCATCCATCAAGGTCCAGCTGGCTGTGGATTGTCTTTAGGAGAGTGGAGAAGGATTTCCTAGACATCTTCGGGGTGTCCAGCATGTTGATGAATGTGAAATCCATAGGGTTCCAGTGCATGCTGAGGTTGTTGACACAGATGACTCTGCCTCCAGGGTTCACACAGCTGATGGGATGCATGAGCATCTTGGGCCAGGTGGCAAGGATCCTTGCATGTGCTTGGACCATGGCTGCTTGTAGGCAGATGGCCCACTGGAGGGTGGGCCTGTCAGCTGTAGAAACAGTGGGGTAGATATGGACCATGTGCTGCAATCTGTTGACATGCTTGAGAAGAGATCCACAGACTGATGAAGGGCCGCTGTGCATCTGTCTGCTGGGGAATTTAGTCTGCTCAGATGCTAGCAGGGTAGGGAACTAGTTGGCTAGCTGGTGAATGAGGGTCGGGACAGGCTGTCTAGGTCTGATGCTAAAGGCTCTAAGGGAAGAAGGGGAGTTGTTGAGGGTAGTCAGCAGTGTTCCAAACCTGGCTCTGGAGAGACCAGAGTTGTTAAGGAAATGGACTGGGTAGGTGTTCATGTTGACATGAGTGAGGGGCTGGTCAGGGTGAGGGGGAGTAGCTGAGGGAATCCATTGGTCAAATCTAAGGCTTGGGAGAGTTCTTGCTGAGTGCAGGACCCTTGTCCATCAACAGGGAATGCATCCTCATATGTAGTCCTGGCTTGGTCTAGCATGAGGTCCATTTCTATTCTGGCTTGTGCTTCTGTCAGGTTACAGAGGTCATCAAAAGGAACAGTGGGAAGCTGTTGGATGGGGGCGTTAAAGTAGGCAGGATCTGGGATGAAGTCATGTGAAGAGGTGGTGTACAGATCATCTTGGTATGATGTGAATTCTCCCCCATTGTCTGACTGGAGCAAGGATGGTGGACGGGCTTGGGCAAGGTCAGGCAGGTCATCATCACCAATGACTGGGATCAAATCTGGTAGACTACTGGAGCTGCTAGCAGTATCATGTGGGATGGAGCAGCTGCCAGCAAAGTCATCATTGTAGTGGGCAGCTGGCTGGTTGACCAGTTCCGGTTGGGTGACCATCATGATTATCAAAGGGAATGTGGGAGATGGGGTATTGGGAATAGGGAGGGGAATAGGGTTCTTAGAGGTGCTAGTGAAGTAGAGACCATGCCTTTTGGGGCATAAGAGGATTGTCTTTGTGCCCCTGGTTGTGGGTAAGGAGAGGGTAGCAGTAGCATTGGACATGTGAACTTGAAGCTTGGGAGAGAGCCTGTGTGCTGCATGCAAGCTGATGATGTTGGCTGTAGTCAGGGGTGGAGCAAGGAGCACATCGTGGAGGGTGATCAGGGATCCATGGTGTCCCCTGATGTGAGCTTTCCCTTTCTGGAGGCAGAGGAGTGGGGCTGCTCCAAGGTCAGCCAGTTGGAGGCTAATAGGCTGGGGGAGATCCTGAATGTCATGCAAGTTGGAGGGGTTACTGGTGCAGTGGGAGTGGGCTGCACAGTCTAAAAGCCATTCTGTCTGGAGAGCTGTCTGGTAGGGATCAAGGGTGGCACTGTCAGATAGGTCCACATTTCCATTCCCCTCATCATCATCATCAGTGTCACTTGAGACTAATTCTGGCATGGACTCTTCCCTTTCTATAAGACAAGCATCTGTATCATTCATTGGTCCAAAGAAAGTACTGTCATCCAAGGGGGCATGTGGGGGAGATAGGGGTGTGGACTTGCCTCTTGTTGACTCAGCATACTGGAGAGGCTGGGGTCCATCATGTGTTGTCAATGCCATGAAGTTGTGCTCATCCTCATTGTCTGTGCTGGACTGGGAAGTAGAACAGTCATCATCTGCCACATGGGCATGCCTACTGTTGTCACGGCGGCTGTAGCCCTTGGGGTCTTTGTTGGAGCTCCTGTGGTCTCTCCTAGGGGACTTGGACTTGCTGGAGGACCTCCTGGCTGCGTCATTGGGGGGTGATGGAGATCCCCTATTGCCAGATGTAGATGAAAACGGTGGAGGCCTGTACTTCAGGTCAGTGGAGGTACTGGGGCAAGCGAGGGATTGTGTCCAAAACCATTACAGTTCCAGCAGGTCATCTGGGTTGATGGAACACGGTCCTTCCTTGGTCGTCCCTGGAAGGCAGCAGCTGCCATGTGCTCGGTTTCCTCGGGGGAGATGGTGGAGTCAGATATCTGGTTGGAAACCTGGTACCT
>JACBWV010000626.1:19116429-19120675 GCA_013435795.1 Chlamydomonas sp. ICE-L
TATCACATGATGCCGGCAGTCTGACCAATGTACTGGCAGCAGTCCGAGGTACTGGCTGTATTCTTATGTTGCCTCATCATCTGATCTTAAACAATCAATCACATCAGCATCATGCGCCATCAGCAAGGCCAACAGCTCAGGCTAGCCCAGCATAGCATATCACATGATGTCGGCAGTCTGACAAATTTACTGGCAGCAGTCCGAGGTACTGGCTGTTTTCTTATGTTGCCTCATCATCTGATCTTAAACAATCAATCACATCAGCATCATGCGCCATCAGCAAGGCCAACAGCTGAGGCAAGCCTAGCATAGCGAATCACATGATGCCGGCAGTCTGACCAGTGTACTGGCAGCAGTCCAAGGTTCCGGTTGCATTCTGGTGTTGCCTTATCATCAGATTTTTTGTGCTCTCTTTTAGTAAATAAACAAATGAATACACAAATTAGAAAACGCATGCTTCCCCTCATCCAGCCTCATCCAGCCTCATCATCGGATATTAGGAGTTCTCTTTTAGTAAATAGACAAATGAATAAACAAATAAATAAACAAATACAAAATCATTTTTTTGCCTCTTGCAGACTCATCCTCAGATATTAGGTGTTCTCTTTTAGTAAATAAACAAAAAAGTTTTAAGGTACTGATTGTATTCTTGTACTGACTCATTATCTGATCTTAAACAATCAATCACATCAGCACCGTGAGCTAACAACAAGGCCAACAGCTCAGGCAAGCCCAGCATAGCATTTCACATGATGTCGGCAGTCTGACCAGTGAACTGGCAGCAGTCTTCTTGTGTTGACTCATCATCAGATATGATGTATTCTCTTTTAGCAAATAAATAAATAAATTCATTTTCGCCTCATTAAATGATATTATTTATTCTACTTTATCTCCTTATTCTACTTTAAAGTAAACAAATAAAAAATTAAAAATATGTTTGCCTCATCATTGGATATGTCATATTCTCTTTTAATAAATAAACAAATAAATTAACAGATAAATAAATTCATGTTTTGCCTCATCCAGCCTCATCATCTGATATGTCATATTCTCTTTTAGTAAATAAACAAATTAAAAACAAACGCATGTTTTGCCTCATCCAGCCTCATCATCTGATATGCCGTATTCTATTTGAGTAAATAAACAAATAAATAAACAAATTAAAAACCGCATGTTTTGCCTCATCCAGCCTCATCATCCGATACAGGCTGCTCCTCCCACTAAAGGACAACATGGAAACCGCCCACACTGCCTAACTTTCCAATGTACTCTGCATACCTGTGTAGGTGTTCAACCGGGGATGTCGCAGCTCCTCCCACTGAAGGAGAACATAAAGACCAACCGCCCACACTGTCCAACTTTCCAATGTATGTTGTCTCCCTGTGTAGGTGTTCAACCGGGGATGTCGATGCTTCTCCCACTGAAGGACAACATGGAGACCGCCCACACTGCCTAACTTTCCAATGGACCCTGCCTGCCTGTGTATGTGTTCAACCGGAGACTATGCTGCTCCTCTTTTTTATGTCAGGTTTTTGTTGCCCCTTGAAGGCCATCCACACTACCTAAATTTGACAATCAATGCTGAAACGGATCTACCTGTGTAGGTGCTCAACCTGGCGACGATGCTGCTCCTCCCACTAAAGGACAACATGGAGACCGCCCACACTGCCTAACTTTCCAATGTACACTGCCTGCCTGTGTATGTGTTCAACCGGGGATGTCGCTGCTCCTCCCACTGTATGTATGTATGTTACAGTCCAGGGGCAGGCCAAATAGGCTAAAGGGACTTGCCCAACCATATAAGAAGGGCTTAAAAAGAACAAGGACTGATGAACTGAGCCCCAAACAATCGTTTAACCGACGGGGGCCCTGAGTTTTTGCTACAGTGATAATTTAATTCTACAATATTATTAAATCATCATCTCAGCTGGGATGCACTGAAGGACAACACAAAGACCAGCCACACTGCCCGAATTTCCAATATACGCTGTCTCCCTGTGTAGGTGTCCAACCTGGTGAGGATGCTGCTCCTCTCACAGAAGGAGAACATAAAGACCAGCCACACTGTCCACCTTTCCAATGTATGTTGTCTCCCTGTGTAGGTGTTCAACCGGGGATGTCGATGCTTCTCCCACTGAAGGACAACATAAAGACCAGCAACACAGCCCAAATTTCCAATGCATGCTGTCTCCCTGTGTAGGTGTCCAACCTGGTGATGATGCTGCTCCTCTCACAGACTACAATGTAGCATCCACAGCAGCAGTTGCAGCTGCAGTGGTGGCTCAAATAGAGCAGAGGGGCAATTCCGGTGCTCCTACTCAAACAGGTGAATAGTCATAACATCATGTACATGGTATCATGAAACATATGTAATGCTCCTGTTAGCAGCCCGCTGATAACATTATATACTCTGGGGTGTGGTGCACTAGTGTTGGTGGTGGCCACGGCTGCAGTTGCAGCTGCAGTGGCGGCTCAAATAGAGCAGAGGGCCCAGTCTGGTGCTCCTACTCAAGCAGGTGAATAGTCCTAACATGGTGTACATGGTATGGTGAAACATATTTAGTGCTCCCCTCACAGACTACAAAGTATCAACGGCAGCAGTTGCCGCTGCAGTGGTGGCTCAAATAGAGCAGAGGTCTCAGTCCAGTGTGCATACTTAAGCAGGTGAATAGTCATAACATCATGAACATGGTATCGTGAAAAATATGTAATGCTCCTGTTGGCAGCCCGGTGATAACATTATATACTCGGGGGGGGGGGGGGGGGGGGGGGGGGGGGGGGGCTAGTGTTGGTGGTGGCAACAGCAGCAGTTGCAGCTTCAGTGGCGGCTCAAATAGAGCAGGGGGCCCAGTCGAGTGCTCCCCCTCTGTCATATGAATAGCCGTGACTTCCTGTTGGCAGCCCGGTGATAACATTCTATAATCAGGGGTGTGGTGTACTAGTGTTTGTGGTGACCATGGTAGCAGTTGCAGCTGCAGTGGCAGCTCAAATAGAGCAGAGAGCCCAGTTTAGTGCTCCCCCCCTGTCATATGAATAGCCGTGACTTTCTGTTGGCAGCCCGGTGATAACATTATATACTCGGGGGTGTGGTGTACTAGTGTTTGTGGTGACCGTGGTAGCAGTTGCAGCTGCAGTGGCAGCTCAAATAGAGCAGAGAGCCCAGTTTGGTGCTCCCCCTCGGTCATGCGAATAGCCGTGACTTTCTGTTGGCAGCCAGGTGATAACATTCTATACTCGGGGGTGTGGTGTTCTAGTGTTTGTGGTTGCCAGGGCAGCAGTCGCCATTGCAGTGGCAGCTCAAATAGAGCAGAGGGCTCAGTCCGGCGTGCCTACTCAAGCAGGTGAGTGGTCATAACATCATGTACATGGTATCGTGAAACATATGTAGTGCTCATGTTGGCAGCCCGGGGATAACATTATTTACTCAGGGGTGTGGTGTACTAGTGTTTGTGGTGGCCATGGCAGCAGTTGCAGCTTCAGTGGTGGCTCAAATAGAGCAGGGGGGCCAGTCGGGTGCTCTCCCTCTGTCATATGAATAGCCGTGACTTCCTGTTGGCAGCCCGGTGATAACATTCTATACACAGGGGTGTGGTGTACTAGTGTTTGTGGTGGCCATGGCAGCAGTCGCCGCTGCAGTGGTGGCTCAAATAGAGGCAGAAGGATCCGTCCGGTGTGCCTACTCGAGCAGGTGAATATTCATAACATGTCACGTGAAAGTATGAACCTATATAGTGCTCCGTATTAAGTCAGATGATTGAGATTGAGGCATAGCACTGTGTTGGAAACAAGAGACATGGCCATGGTCATGTCCAGGGTATTAATTCTTGCTGAATTGGTCAGCGCTTAAAGCGCACAAACGTCAAATTGGTCAGTGCTTTTTAGTGCAAAAAGCGCAAAAACTGCGCGCTGCGCCCACAGGGGGTTGAAAAACTGTGCGAAACGCGCAGAGGGGCTCAAAAAGGCAGCGCGGCACCCTTAGCTTAGTAGTACCCAGATGGTCATGTCATGCTGACGTACAATGTCATTCAATGACGTTCACTCTCGATTAATGATGAACACTGCCATTCAAGAGACATGATCATGGTCACCAAAACTATGCAGCATTAATTTTGAATATGTACATTTCTGGTTGTACATTTCTGGTTGTACATTTCTGGTTGCACCTTCTGGTTGTACATTTCTGGTTGCACCTTCTGGTTGTACATTTCTGGTTGCACCTTCTGGGTGTCCTTTATGGTTGCACTTC
>JACBWV010000626.1:19121175-19166175 GCA_013435795.1 Chlamydomonas sp. ICE-L
ACCACAAGTCCGATAAGGCTGGTAGAAGAATGAGAGAGAAAACATGAAAAAAAATCATTGTTATGGTGTGGGAAAAAAATTAGATGATGATGGGTGACATAATGGAACGCAAACCGCCTAAACCATCCTTTTATTTTGATGTGCCCCACTTCCTCTACTTCTGGTATCCTAACTGAGCACGCAAACCTGCCTAACCCATCCATTTATCTTTTTTTTTTTATCCCTTTTTATTTTGTATGTGCCCCACTTCCTCTACTGCTGGGTATCCATACTGCGCACGCAAACCTGCCTAAACCCATCCTTTTATTTTGTATGTGCCCCACTTCCTCTACTGCTGGGTATCCATACTGCGCACGCAAACCTGCCTAAACCCATCCTTTTATTTGTATGTGCCCCACTCCTCTACTGCTGGGTATCCATACTGCGCATCAAACCGCCTAAACCATCCTTTTATTTTGTATGTGCCCCACTTCCTCTACTGCGGGGTATCTCTGCGCACGCAAACCTGCCTAAACCCATCCTTTTATTTTGTATGTGCCCCACTTCCTCTACTGCTGGGTATCCATACTGCGCACGCAACCTGCTAAACCATCATTTTATTTGTATGTGCCCCACTTTCCTCTCCTGCGGGTATCCATACTGGCGCACGCAACCCTGCCTAAACCCTCCTTTTATGTTGTTATTGTCCCCACTTCCTTAACGTGCTGGTATCCTACTGCGCACGCAAACCTTCCTAAACCCCTCCTTTATTTGATGGTCCCCACTAATCCTCACTGGCTTGTGTATCCCTCCTAGCGCACCATTTCAAACCTTGCCTGCCTCAACCCCCTCCTTTTATTTTGGTAATGTGCCGCCACTTCCTCTACTGCCTGTGTATCCATAACTTGCTCACCGCAAACCTGCCTAAACCCCTCCTTTTATTTTGTATGTGCCCCACTTCCTCTACTGCTGGGTATCCATACTGCGCACGCAAACCTGCCTAAACCCATCCTTTTATTTTGTATGTGCCCCACTTCCTCTACTGCTGGGTATCCATACTGCGCACGCAAACCTGCCTAAACCCATCCTCTTATTTTGTATGTGCCCCACTCCGTCTACTCTGCTTTGTATACCATACTGCGCAACGCGACCTGCCTAACCCTCCTCTTATTTTGTATGTGCCCACTTCCTCTACTGCGGGGTATCCATACTGCGCACGCAAACCTGCCTAAACCCATCTTTTATTTTTGTATGTGGCCCCACTCCTCTACTGCGGGTATCATAACTTCGCACGCAAACCTGCCCTAAACCCATCCTTTTATTTGTATGTGCCCCACTATCCTCTACTGCTGGGTATCCAATACTGCGCACGCAAACCTGCCTAAACCCATCCTTTTATTTTGTATGTGCCCCACTTCCTCTACTGCTGGGTATCCATACTGCGCACGCAAACCTGCCTAAACCCATCCTTTTATTTTGTATGTGCCCCACTTCCTCTACTGCTGGGTATCCATACTGCGCACGCAAACCTGCCTAAACCCATCCTTTTATTTTGTATGTGCCCCACTTCCTCTACTGCTGGGTATCCATACTGCGCACGCAAACCTGCCTAAACCCATCCTTTTATTTTGTATGTGCCCCACTTCCTCTACTGCTGGGTATCCATACTGCGCACGCAAACCTGCCTAAACCCATCCTTTTATTTTGTATGTGCCCCACTTCCTCTACTGCTGGGTATCATACGGGCAAAACGCAAACCGGCCTAAACCCATACCTTTTATTTGTATGTGCCCCACTTCCCTAACTGCTGGGTAGCCATACTGTGCGCACGCAAGACATGCCTAAACCCTCCTTGTTATTTTGTATGTGCCCCACTCCTCTACGGCTGGTAATCCATACTGCGCACCTCAGCAAACCTGCCGAAACCCATCCTTTTATTGTGTAGTGCCCCACTGCCTCCTACTGCTGGTATACATACGGGGCGCACGCAAACCTGCCTAAAACATCCTTGTTATTTGTATGTGCCCCCCTTCCTCACGGCTGGGTGCCAGACTGCGCACGCAAACGGCTAAACCCATCCTCTTATTTTGTATGTGCCCCACTTCCTCTACTGCTGGGTATCCATACTGCGCACGCAAACCTGCCTAAACCCATCCTTTTATTTTGTATGTGCCCCACTTCCTCTACGCTGTGGGTATCCATACTGCGCACCGCAAACCTGCCTAAACCCATCCTTTTATTTTGTATGTGCCCCATTCCCTCCGACTGCTGGGTATCCAGACTGCGCACGCAAACCTAGCCTAACCCATCCTTTTATTTTGGATGTGCCCCACTTCCTCTACTCTGCTGGGTATGCCCCCAAATTAAAAAAAAACTGGTGCGCACGCAAACCTGCCGAACCCTCCGTTTATTTTGGTATGTGCACCACTTCCTCTACGGCTTGGTAGACCATACTGCGCACGCAAAAAGCCTAACCCATCCCCTTTTATTTTGTATGTGCCCCACTTCCTCTACTGCTGGGTATCCATACTGCCGCACGCAAACCTGCCTAAACCCATCCTTTTATTTTGTATGTGCCCAACTTCCTCTAATCGAGCTGGGTATCCATAATGCGCACGCAAAACCTGCCTAAACCCAGCCGTTTATTTGTATGGGCCCCACTTCCTCTACTGCTGGTATCCATACTGGCGCAACCAAACATGCCTAAACCCATCCGTTTATTTTGTATGTGCCCCACTTCCCTCTAACATGCTGGGTATCCATACTGCCGCACGCAAAACCTGCCTAAACCACATCCTTTAGTTTGGTAGGTTGCCCCACTGCCTCGACTGCGGGTAGCCATAACTGCGGCACGCAAACCCTGCCGAAACCCATCCTTTTATTTTGTATGTACCCACTTCATCTACTGCTGGGTATCCATACTGCGCACGAAAACCGGCCTAAAACCTCCTTTTTATTTTGTATGTGCCCTCACTTCCTCCTACTGCTGGTATCCCATACTGGACTGCGCACGCAAACCTGCCTAAACCCATCCTTTTATTTTGTATGTGCCCCACTTCCTCTACGGCTGGGTATCCATACTGCGCACGCAACCTGCCTAAACCCATCCTTTTATTTTGTATGTGCCCCACTTCCTCTACTGCGGGGTATCCATACTGCGCACGCAAACCTGCCTAAACCCATCCTTTTATTTTGTATGTGCCCCACTTCCTCTACTGCTGGGTATCCATACTGCGCACGCAAACCTGCCTAAACCCATCCTTTTATTTTGTATCTGCAGCTCTCCTTATGTATGACTGCTATCTGCACGACGATGGCAGCGGTGTATTCTTGGTCCTGTGCACTGCACCTTTATGGCATTGCCGAGTACGTTCCCCTCTTTCTCTACTGCGGGGTATCCATACTGCTCACGCTTCCGCTAAATGTGTTGTGTCGGGCCACACGCCAATTCTTCGCTTCAACAATATTGGTGAGTAAACAAGAGCAACAGCCTGAACTACCTATATATACCTATACCTATCCTATCCTAGGCCTAGACCTAGACCTAGACCTAGTCGCCTAGACCTAGACCTAGTCGCCTAGACCTAGACCTAGACCTAGCCGCCAGTTTTTTGCTTAAGCAATATTTGTGAGCCAAACAAACCAACAACCTGAATAATCTTTATGTTGTATTGCTGCTCCCGCTCCCGCTCAATGCGATGTGTCGGGCCACACTCCAGTTCTTCGCTTCAACGTTATTGGGGAGTAACCAAGATCAACGGCCTGACCTATCTATATAAATGTATTCTAAGTTGAAAATACACATACATATGTATGTGTATTTATACCTATACCTATACCAACACCTATACATACCTGTATATGTGCATACATCTACCATTATACACTTATACGGTGCAGAAAATAACATTATTTTGTGAGCAAGCAAGACCAACAGTCTGAATATTCTCCATGCTGTATTGCTGCTCACGCTTCTGCTGAATGTGTTGTGCCGGGCCACTCGCCAGTTCTTCGCTTCAACGTTATTGGTGAGTAACCAAGAGCAACGGCCTGAAGTACCTCACTGTAGCACGCACTCAGGGCCCCCGTCGGTTAAACGATTGTTAGGGGCTCAGTTCATCAGTGGTTTTTCTTTTAAAGCCCTTCCTATACGGTTGGGCAAGTCTCTTTAACCTATTTGGCCTACCCCTGGACTGTAACATGCATACACATATATACACACACACGTGCACATGCCTTCAACAATATGCCCGAGTATCTCTGTACCTATATGGCTATGTATGTACACACTCTCAAACCATCCTTTCACCCTATCCCTTCAACCCCTCCCTGACCCCTCCCCCACCACCACCACCGCACACACACACATTCAAACACTAAAGCCCCCCCTCAAGCTCAGATAATCTCAAGCCATGCTGCCAGCCTTTCCTTTGGCCCCTCCCTGTCCCCCCCCCCCCCAACACACAAACACACAAACACACACCACCATCATCTACCTGCGCCCTCCCTCTTGGTCATACACACAAACACACACGCACACACACAAACACACACCACCATCAGCTGACCTGCCCGCCCTCCCGCTTGGTCACACACCAAACACACACCACACAGACACAAACCCCCCTGCCCCGCCCCCCCCACCCCCCCCCACCCCCACCCTATTCCCCACCTCCCCCCCACCCACCCAACCACCACCCTCTCCCACCCACCCACCCACCCAACCAACCCCCCCTTACCCTTCCCCCCCCCACACCACACCCACACACCCTAGCCCCCCCACACCGACCCACCATCCCCACCCTTACCATCCAGAGGGTGCTCCTACCCCCACCTACCCACCATACCCCCCCCCACCTACCTCCCATACCCCCACCACCCACCCACCCACCCACCCTTCCCATCCAGAGGGTGCTCCTACCCCACCTACCCACCATACCTCCCCCACCTACCTCCCATACCCCCACCCACCCACACACACACCCACAACCCTAGCCCCCCCCCACCTACCCACCATACCCCCCCACCTACCTCCCATACCCCCACCCACACACCCACACACCCACACACCCTAGCCCCCCTCCACCCTTCCCATCCAGAGGGTGCTCCTCCCAGTCCAAGAGGTGTCGTGGGCAGATTTCCTGTTGGCTGATATGTTCACCTCGTTGTCCAAGAGCACTCACGACTTCACCCGTGCAATGTGCACCATGGCCACTGGTGAGCAGCATCGCGATACCTTCTGTTATTGGGAAAGGAAGGGAGGGGGACGGGGTGGGGGTGGAGGGGAAGGATCAGGGTGTGTGTTTGTGTGTGTGTGTGTGTGATTCCAAGAGCACTCGAGACTTGACCCGAGCAATGTGCACCATGGCCTCTTGTGAGCAGCATCGCAATACCTTCTGTTATTGGGAGAGGAAGGGAGGGGGACGGGGTGGGGGTGGAGGGGAAGGAGAAGTGTGTGTGTAGTGGTGGTGGTGGTGTGGGGGGTGGGGGGAGGGTATTGCCCTTCCTGATATTTTAGCCTCTTTGTCCAAGAGCACTCGAAACTTGACCCATGCAATGTGCACCATGGCCACTGGTGAGCAGCATCGCAATTATGCCTGTTATTGGGAGAGGAAGGGAGGGGGACGGGGTGGGGGGTGGAGGGGAAGGAGCAGGGTGTGTGTTTGTGTGTGTGTGTGTGTGTGTGATTCCAAGAGCACTCGAGACTTGACCCGTGCAATGTGCACCATGGCCACTGGTGAGCAGCATCGCAATTATTTCTGTTATTGGGAGAGAAAAGGAGGGGGGCGGGGTGGGGGGGGTGGGGGGATGGAGGGGAAGGAGCAGTGTCCGTGTGTGTCCAAGTTTGACCAGTCCTGCACTGTTGTGTCCAGCACTCGAGATACACCCGTGCAATGTGCACCATGGTCACTGGTGAGCAGCATCGCAATCCTTTCTGTTATTGGGAGAGGAAAGGAGGGGTGGGTGGGGGGGGGGAGTGGAGGGGGGGGGGGAGTGGAGGGGAAGGAGTAGTGTGTGTGTTTTGTGTGTGTGTCCAAGAGCACTCGAGACTTGACCCGTGCAATGTGCACCATGGCCCCTGGTGAGCAGCATCGCAATCCCTTCCGTTATTGGGAGAGGAAGGGAGGGGGACGGGGTGGGGGGTGGAGGGGAAGGGGCAGGGTGTGTGTAGTGGTGGTGGTGGTGTGGGGGGTGGGGGGAGGGTATTGCCCTTCCTGAAATGTTAGCCTCTTTGTCCAAGAGCACTCGAGACTTGACCCATGCAATGTGCACCATGGCCACTGGTGAGCAGCATCGCAATTATGTCTGTTATTGGGAGAGGAAGGGAAGGGGGCAGTGGGGGAAGGGGAGGAGGGGAAGGAGCAGTGTGTGTGTATGTGTGTGTGTTTGTGTGTGTGTGCGTCCAAGAGCACTCGAGACTTGACCCGTGCAATGTGCACCATGGCCACTGGTGAGCAGCATCGCAATTATTTCTGTTATTGGGAGAGGAAGGGAAGGGGGCAGTGGGGGAAGGGGTGGAGGGGAAGGAGCAGTGTATGTGTATGTGTGTGTGTGTGTGTGTGCGTCCAAGAGCTCTCGAAAGTTGACCCATGAAATGTGCACCATGGCCACTGGTGAGCAGCATCGCAATTATGTCTGTTATCGGGAGAGGAAGGGAAGGGGGCAGTGGGGGAAGGGGAGGAGGGGAAGGAGCAGTGTGTGTGTTTGTGTGTGTGTGTTTGTGTGTGTGTGTGTGTGTGTGTGTGTGTGTGTGTGTGTGATTCCAAGAGCACTCAAGACTTGACCCGTGCAATGTGCACCATGGCCACTTGTGAGCAGCATCGCAATTATTTCTGTTGTTGGGAGAGGAAGGGCGGTGGCGGGGGGGGGGGGGGGGGAAGGTGCAGTGGGTGTAGGTGTGCACCAGTTTGTGTATGTGTGTGTGTGGGAGGGGTGGGTGGGTATTTCCCTTCCTGATATTTTCGCTTCACTGTACAAGAGCACTTGAGACTTGACCCCTGCAATGTTTGGAATAGGTGACTGGAGGTAAGCACCAGGTTGTGTGTGTGTGGCGGGGGTGGGGGGAGGGGGGGATCACCATCACCATCTGACCACTGACCCCTTGTCCTCCTCCCACCCCCAACAACCCCTTTTGCTGCGGTAGGGCCCGCGATGGGGACCCTGACGCATGGGGACCATGAATGGGTGTGTGGGTGTGGATGGGTGTGTGGGTGGGGGGGAGCACCCAGATAACGTTATCCCTCCTCCTTATTCTCCTCCTCCTCCTCCTCCTCCTCATCCCCATCATTATCATCATCTGCCCACTAACTCCTTTTGCTGCAACAGGCCCCGTGATGAGGACCCTGACGCATGGGAACACTGAATGGGTGGGTGGGTTTGGGTGGGGGGGAGCACCCGGATAACGTTATCCCTCCTCCTCCTCCTCCTCCTCCTCCTCCTCCTCCTCCTCCTCATTATCATCATCTGCCCCTATCCCCTTTTGCTGCGGCAGGCCCCGTGATGAGGACCTTGACGCATGAGAAACATGAATGGGTGGGTGGGTTTGGGTGGGTGGGGGGGGAGCACCCGGATAACGTTATCCCTCCTCCTTATTCTCCTCCTCCTCCTCCTCCTCCCTCCTCACTCCTCAGCTGCCGCCTCCGCCTCCTCCTCCTCCTCCTCCTCATCCTCCTCCTTACAGCCGGTCCTCCTCATCACACCATCATTATCATCATCTGCCCACTAACTCCTTTTGCTGCGGCAGGCCCTGTGATGAGGACCCTGACGCATGGGAGCCATGAGCCAGCACCCATATGTGCTCCCCTCTCCCCCCTGGTGTTGGGAGCTCTTGTGCTTCCCTACTTCATTCGCCTAGTGCAATGTATCATCGTATACAGGACCACTGGAAACGGCGCACAGGTATGCTGCCTGGGCTTGGTCTCCCCCCCCCCCCCCCCCCCCCCCCCCCCCCCACCCCCCCCCCCCCCCCCCCCTCACACACACACACACACACCCTCTCTCCCTCCCTTGCTCCCTCTCCCCCTGTGTGTTTCATCGTATACAGGACCACTGGGAACACAGCGCAAAGGTTACGTGCCCCTGGCACTTAGAGCCAGCTAATTCCCCCCTCCCCCCCCCACACCACCCTCTCTCTCTCCCGTGCTCCACCCCACTATCACCCTGGTGTGTTTCATCGTATAAACAGGCCCACAAAAGGACACGCGCACAGTACGCTGCCACCCTGGACTTGGTCTTCCCCCCCCCATCTACCCCCCCCCCCCCCCGCCCCCCCCCCCCAAAACACCCTCTCTCCCTCCGTGCTCCCTCTCCCCATGTCGACAAGTTTCATCGTATACAGGACCATGGGACGCACAGCACAGGTATGCTGCCTGGGCTGCGCGACTCCCCACCCACACAAACACCACAACACACAACACAAGCATCTCTCTTCTCTCTCATCTCCTCCTCATCTCTATCCACTCTCTCATCTCTCTCTCCCCTTGCGCCTTCTACACTGTGTGTATCATCGTTATACAGGACCATAGGGACAAAACAGCACGACCAATGTCCGCTGCCTGGGCTTGGTAATTTCCCCCAACAACGCCCCTTCTTCTCTCTCTCTCTCTCTTTTGCGAACCTCTCTCGCTCTATCTCTCAGTACCCCTCCACATGGTCTTTGTGATGTGTATATATACATATATTAATTATTAAACAGTGTCACACAATAAGTTAGTTGCCAGTGATAGGAAGAGTCAACCGGCTCACTGTCACTCGTTAGCAGACAACGACATGGGCACGGCTAAACTAGTCAGAAATGCCCCCCCCCACCCCCCCCCACCCCCCCGGGGCTCGCCTTGCGCTTCGCTGGGTTGGTGGGGCAGCGGCAGGAGCACTGGGTCGCAACAAGGAGAATGAAAGAAAAACAATGCTACCCCACCAATCGCACCAGGATTGAGGAAAGCGCACTCTCACGCTCACCGCGACACCGCACCGCACCAAGCGCACCGCGCACGCGAACCACGCACCAAGCGACACGCACCGCGCACCTCGCAACCTCACATCCCCAAGCTGCACCGCTAACAAGCGCACCTGCGCAACATTCACCACATATCTCAACGCCGCATGGTCAATCTCACCCTCGGCACAGTCGCACCGTATATCAGCTCACCAGCGCACCGGCACCGAGGCACCGAGCAGCGCGCACAAGAGCACACGCGCACCGCGCAAGAGAGCCTCCCACCAATTCACCTCTCACCCAATTTCATCTCTTCTACAGCTATCTATCTACCAATTCACCCTTCACTATCATCTTCCCCATCTCACTCTCACCTCTCACCTCTCACTTTATCAATCTCACCAATCTCACCTCACCTCTCACCTCACCTCTCACCAATCTCACCTCTCACCTCTCACCTCACAAATCTCACCTCACCTCTCACCTCTCACCAATCTCACCTCTTACCTCTCACCTCTCACCTCACCTCACCTCTCACCTTTGACCTCTCACCAATCTCACCTCTCACCTCTCACCTCTCACTTCACCAATCTTACCCTCAACCCCCTTCATTCCATTGCAGATTCTCAATGCAGCCGATGCTTCAGCCAACGTTTCAGAATCCGAAAACATTAGCCAGATCTGAGATGACGATGGCCAAATGCGCGAATAAACATTAAAAGCGTGCAAATTGCGATTAATCGTGCTTGAACAAACTGCCTTCAATGCAGCAAAGTACTGATCTGCCTTCCTCGCGCTCATTTTTTCATCCATTGAGCACGAGGCGCACATCCACAACCTTGCCTTTGCTTTCACACAGCTGTGGCTGCTGTGGCCTCGTCACTCAACTCAATCTCCTTTCCTTCCCTTGTATCGCTTCAATGCAGCTAAGTGCTGCTCCGCCTTCCCGCACTCATTTCTCCTCCATGGAAAACGAGGCGCGCATCCACAACCTTGCCTTTGCTTTCACAAAGCTGTGGCTGCTGTGTCCTTGTCACTCAACCTAATCTCCTTTCCTTCCCTTGTATCGCTTCAATGCAGCTAAGTACTGCTCCGCCATACCCCACTCATTTCTCCTCCATGGAGAACGAGGCGCGCATCCACAACCTTGCCTTTGCTTTCACAAAGCTGTGGCTGCTGTCCTTGTCACTCAACCTAATCTCCGTTCCTTCCCGTGCAGCTTCTCATTCATGGAGCACTCCCAAATGTATCCTTGTGTAACGTATAGAATACGTCTTAGCGTGAATACAAAGTAACTGGATGACGAGGGTACGATCCCCGATGTTGGCTGCCTCGTTGTCTCTAGGTCCGAACCTATATACTCCTCACATCATCCCGGATTCTAGGGTTCGGGTCGAGGTTCAGGTCGAGGTCCAGGTCTCTTCGTCAGCGTGACTGGACATACATCGTTATGTCATGTCACGCTTGAGTCACGCTCGATGTGAGGGTCGATATCCGTCACACCTTGCCTTTGCCTTCACACAGCTGTGGCTTCTTTCCTCTTCACTCAACTCAATCTACTTTCTTTCCCGTGCACCTTCTCATTCATGGAGCACTCCCAAATGTATTTTTGCCTTCGCCTTCACAAACCTGTGGCTGCTTTCCTCGTCACTCAACTCAATCTCCTTCCCTTCCCTTCCCTTGTAGCTTTTCAATGCAGCCAAGTACTGCTCCGCCTTCCCTACCCTAATTTCATGAGCCATGGAGCAATCCCCAATTTATATAGTTTTTACCGGTAGAAGGCCGTTTAGGTCGAGTTTACCACTCTCACCTCTCACCCTCAACTCATTTCCTTCCCGTGCAGCTTTTCAATGCAGCCAAGTACTGCTCCGCCTTCCCCGCGCTCATTTTATCATCCATGGAGCACGAGGCGCACACCCACAACCTTGCCTTTGCCTTTACAAACCTGTGGCTGCTGTCGTCAGCGCTCAACTCAATATACTCCTTCTATTGGGATGTGGAGATGGATTGGGACATGCCGTGGCTCTACCAGCGTAGACCACAGCATCAGCTTCGATACATTGGTGAGCCTCTTGTTGTAGTTTGACAAACAGGCAGAAAGACAGGCAGACAGACAGACAGACAGACAGACAGACAGACAGACAGACAGATGGCATGCCGTGGCTCTACCAGCGTAGACCACAGCACCAGCTTCGATACATTGGTGAGCCTCTCGTTGTAGTTTGATAAATAGGCAGACAGACAGACAGACAGACGGCATGCTGTGGCTCTACCAACGTAGACCACAGCACCAGCTTCGATACATCGGTCAGCGTCTTTTTGTAGTTTGTGACCATTGTCATGGGCAGGCTGGCAGACAGGCAGGCAGGCAGACAGACAGCCGGCATGCCGTGGCTCTACCAGCGTAGACCATTGGTGATACATTGGTGAGCCTCTTGTTGTAGTTTGACAAACAGGCAGACAGACAGACAGACAGATGGCATGCCGGGGTACTACCAGCGTAGACCACAGCATCAGCTTCGATACATTGGTGAGCCTCTTGTTGTAGTTTGACAAACAGGCAGAAAGACAGACAGACAGACAGACAGACAGACAGACAGACAGACAGACAGATGGCCTGCCGGGGTTCTACCAGCGTAGACCACAGCATCAGCTTCGATACATTGGTGAGCCTCTTGTTGTAGTTTGACAAACAGGCACATAGACAGACAGACAGACAGACAGACAGACAGACAGACAGACAGACAGACAGACAGACAGATGGCATGCCGTGGTTCTACTAGCAGAGACCACAGCATCAGCTTAGATACATTGGCGAGCCTCCTGTTGATGATTGGGACTCACTCAGTTATTCAATAACTCACTCCCTGTCAGATGGATGGGCGGACAGACGAAGATGGATCAATAACTCACTCACTGACAGATGGATGGGCGGACAGACGAAGATGGATCAATAACTCACTCACTGACGGATGGATGGGCGGACAGACGAATATGGATCAATAACTCACTCACTGACGGATGGATGGGCGGACAGACGAAGATGGATCAATAACTCACTCACTGACGGATGGATGGGCGGACAGACGAAGATGGATCAATAACTCACTCACTGACGGATGGATGGGCGGACAGACGAAGATGGATAAATAACTCACTCACTGACGGATGGATGGGCGGACAGACGAAGATGGATCAATAACTCACTCACTGACGGATGGATTGACAGACAGATGACCCCACCCCCCCACCCACAAACTCACCTCCTTCAGAGCAACGTCCTCTACTTGCCAGCACCCTTCCTTCAGGATGATCGGCCTAGTGGTCAGGTGGTGGTAGTAGTTGTAGTAGTAGTAGTAGTAGTTGTAGTAGTAGTAGAAAATCAGGTAAGCGAGGGTCAACAGGAGGAAGGGGCACACAGCGGATGGACAGACAGAAAAGTTTACTCACTTACGTACGCACACACTCATTCGTTCAATTATCCATTCTCTCCTTCACTCACGTACTCACTCACACACTCACTTACTCGCGCACACACTCATTCATTCTCTCAGTCACTCAGTCACTCGCGAACAGACTCATTCATTATCTCACCCACTCACTTGCTCGTTCACCTGCTCACATGCTCACTCACGCATGCACTAAATGAGACACCTACCCACCCACGCACTACCTCCTACCTGACACACGTACTCACGTACTCACGCACACACTTCCACACACACTAATTGACTCACCCACTAAATTATTCACTTGAGGACGCACTCACCCACTCGCTCGATCACCTACTCACGTGCTTACTCACCCTCATGCACGCACGCACTAGCTGAGTCACCTACCCACTCACGCACCACCCCACATACGCACTCACGTACTGACGCACACACTTCCACACACACTATCTGACTCACCCACTCAATTACTCACTTGAGCACGCACTCACCCACTCGCTCGTTGACCTACTCACGTGCTTACTCACGCACTCTTGCACGCACGCACTAACTGAGACACCTACCCACTCACGCACTACCTCACTAACCCACACATGCGCTCACGTACTCACGCACACATTTCCACACACACTAACTGATTCGCCCACTCAATTACTCACTTGAGCACACACTCACCCACTCGATCATCCACCTGCTCACTCACGCACTCACGCACACACTAACTGACTCACCTACCCACTCACACTGTCACGGACTTCCTCACTACCTCACACACGCACTCGTGTACTCATGCACGCACACGCTTACTTACTCACCCACTTACGTATTAACCTGAGCACTCACGCACTCACTCACTCATTCACCTACTCATGCACTCACACTCACATACTATCTCACCCACCCACCCCCTGGTGCATTAACTCACTCACCTACCCACGCACTCATTAATTCACCACTCACTACTCACTCACTCACACTCACTCAATCACGCATCACCACATCACTCACTCACGAATCACGCACTCACTCACGTTAACGTACTCAATACATCACTAATCACTCAATCACTCACTCACTCATCACTCACTCACCCACTCAGTAATCGTCACCCAATCATTCATCACCACCAATCACTCATCAATCACTCAATCACCTCACTAACTCACTCACTCACTCACTCACTCACCCAGCCACCCTCCCTCCCACCGACCCACCCACTCACCCAGCCACCCCGCACACCTTACGACCCAATGAGGACGAGGTTGCCGGGACTCCAGCTCCATGCTCAAGACTACTGCCCTACCCTGTGAAACCCGAGCAATTGTTACGCCCCTCTGGTACCAACCATGGGCATAATGTGTAATGCGCTACTGCGCCTAACATGGACCCACCGGCTCATAGGCGACTTGGAGGCGCACAACACTGTAGCACTTGTGTTTGGCCTCTTAGAGGTGTTTAGACGCTTCCAATGGGCCTACATCCGCGTCGAGACTGAGCTGCGCAAGATCCAGCAGCGTGCACACAGGTAAGGGGAAACTGGTCAGCATTTCGCTGGTCAACACTTCTTTTCTTAATCCAACAAAATCTAAACCCTGAACCCTAAACCCTGAACACTAAACCCTGAACACTAAACCACCTATACCTAAACCCCACACCACCTAAACCTAAACCACCTAAACCCAAGTGCTGACCAGCTTCCCCCTATTGTGCACACAGCCATAGCTCCCAGGACGAGCTGAGACCTCTAGAAAAGGTGGCTAGAGTTCAGGAGAAGGCAGCCAGAATGCCAAGCCGGTCACCCACACGCCGCTCTGCAGGTGGTGCTACTGCCGACAACACGCACGTGTTCATAGGATCCGCTGTTGCGGATGGCATGCACCACCTGCCACCCCACACAAGGCAGGATATGTTGACCTGATCCTTGCAGTTCGTGTAGAGCAGCTTTGAAACGTGCTAGGCTTACCACTAGCCACCATCAGGGTTTAGGGTTTAGGGTTTGGGGTTCACTAAAACTTGAAACGTGCTAGACTTACCACTAGCCACCATCAGCCGCTGATCAATAGCAACATTACCACCATCAGCACCATCAGCAGTATCATTTCCATCATGCTGCCATCATTACCACCATCAGCCCCATCAGCAGGAGCTTACCATCTGCTGCATCATTACACCATCACCAACCATCAGCAGAGGGGTCCTACATCATGCTTGCCCATCATTCAACATACAGAACAGCAGCAGTATCATACCATCATGCTTGCCATATACAACATCAGCACATCAGCAGCGTCATTGCCCATCATGTGCCACATTACCACCATCCAGCAGTATCATTTCATCATGGCGCCATATTACCACATCAGCACCATCAGGCAGTACATTACCATCTGCTGCCATCATTACACCATACAGCACCATAAGCAGTATTCATACACCATAATCTGCCAATATTACCACATCGCACCATCAGTCACAGTATCATTACCCTATGTGCCATAATTACCCACCATCGAACCCTCAGCAGTAAATTTAAATAATGCTGCCATGCATTACCAACATCTTAGCAGAGTGAATACCCTCAGCTGCCATCATTACACCCACAGCCATTCCATCGCACGGACATTACCATCATGCTGCCATCATTACCACCATCAGCACCATCAGCAGTATCATTACCATCATGCTGCCATCATTACCACCATCAGCACCATCAGCAGCGTCATTACCATCATGCTGCCATCATTACCACCATCAGCACCAGCAGCAGTATCATTACATCATGATGCATATCTACCAAATCAGCACCTCACGCATCTATTTATCCATCATGCGCATCATACACCCACATAAGACGCTGGTCAATAGCCAACATCCCACACCATCGCACAATCAAGCAGATCATTATATCATGCCGCACATCATTACAATTACAGCCACTGATCAGGTTCGTAGAATACATAACATCGTGCTGCACACTCCATTACCACATTCAGCCATCAGCCAGCGTCATTCCATTCATGCTGCATCATTACCACCCATAAGGGCGACCATCCAGCACGAGATCATACAATCAGGTGCCATCATTACACATCAGCACCATCAGCAGCGTCATTACCATCATGCTGCCATCATTGGCACCACAATCAGCGCTGGTCACTGCAAACATTAACCACATCCGAACCAATCCGCAGTGACATTACATCATTGCGGCCAATCATTACCCACACTCACCATCAGGGATACATTTACCATCATGCTGCCATCATTACCACCATCAGCCGCTGATCAATAGCAACATTACCACCATCCACCACCACCATCAGCACCATCAGGAGTATCTTAACTATCATGCTGCCACCATTACCACCATCAGCCGCTGATCAATACCAACATTACCACCATCAGCACCATCAGCAGTATCATTACCATCATGCTGCCATCATTACCACCATCAGCCGCTGATCAATAGCAACATTACCACCATCAGCACCATCAGCAGTATCATTACCATCATGCTGCCATCATTACCACCATCAGCACCATCAGCAGTATCATTACCATCATGCTGCCATCATTACCACCATCAGCCGCTGATCAATAGCAACATTACCACCATCTACCACCACCATCAGCACCATCAGGAGTATCTTAACTATCATGCTGCCATCATTACCACCCACCATCAGCCGCTGATCAATACCAACATTACCACCATCAGCACCATCAGCAGCATCATTACTATCATGCTGCCATCATTACCATTATCAGCCACTGATCAGCAGTATCATTACCATCGTGCTGCCATCGATCATTACCACCATCAGGACCACCAGCCACTTATCAGCAGCTATTGTTTTGGGCGGATTGCATGTTTGCTGTCGGTACACAAAACTGGCCCTTAGTGCGGCGTAAACCCTGGCTTCGGTCTGCTGCACTTGATTCGGGTTCCCACGCACTCGTTACGCTCCGGTAAGCAAGCTACGCGCCTTGTTCATGATGAAAACATATTTCTCCCAAGATGTGGGTCCCCTTAAAGAGGACGAGGCATGTGGTGCCATGAGTGGAGCGGTAGTGCTGTAGTGCCGTGAGTGGTGCTGTGTAGCTGTGCCGTGAGTGGTGGTGCTGTAGTGCCGTGAGTGGAGCGGTGGTGCTGTACATGAGTAGATATAGGTCCCCCCCCTAGTGATCATTGCGCCTGCTGCCTATGAAAACACACAGGTGGTCATAGGAGCTGCTGTAGCCCTATTAATAGCCATAGTAATTAAGTGTACTGCCGAAGACGACGAGCAGCCATATTACTGGCTGTAAAAAAAGGTAAAGTTAACGCCTTGTGGGGCGTGGTATTAAGGGAGCCCCGTCTTACAGCGGTAGAGAACGGGCTGCTACTTTACCTGGACAAAGCTACCATGGCGGTTGACATGACAGAAAAACAATTGATGGCTGGTTCTAAGTAACCAAGTCCAAGTTCTTGTACTTTGTGAACATGAAACAAGGAAATGTAACACGAACATGTAAGCAAACCGACGATTTGCCAAATAACTGGATTTCAGGTCTCAACTTGAGTCAGTTCCAGCCACGGACCCCTTTGCCAATCTTGTTTTGCCATCATTTTCTGATACCCATTTGAAGGAAAATGAACCGATTTGCCAATACTTCTTCTTGCCCTTACTTGAGGCGCGCACGGTACTTGTGGTCCTGTTACTCACATGTAATAGGACCACATAAAAGACAAAAACAATTTAGGAGTGGCAACGCAATTCGAACTGAATCCTCGGTTTCGCTGCTGGTTTGTGTCGGGAGACCCACCTGGGGTGAAATACCTTTCACAATTAAAAAAACAAGTGTATGGGGTGTGGAGGAGGATTGCAGAACCTGCTTTGCTTAGTGAGCGTGAGATGGTATTGAAGCATTTGTATTGGTCCCAAACCATCCCGAGCGAAAAGGTATTCCTCCACCTACCACCACCATACACTACATTAGGGTGTAGATATATACTGGATCATAGGACGGCGTGGTGACAAAGAGGGCGTGGATAAATGATCTAAACTTGAACTTGGTTATTTGGCTCCACAATGGAAAGTAATGATAATGCCTGGTGGGGCGTGATATTAAGGGAGCCCCGCTTTACGGCGTTAGAGAACGGGCTGCTACTTGCTACTGCTACCTCACAAAGTGGTTAGTAATGATAACGCATGATGGGGCGTGGTGTTAAGGGAGCCCGTCGTACGCGGGTGGGAAGAGGTCTCCTACCTCAACTGGACAAGCTACCATCACGGTTGACGACGACCTGCAACGCCAAGAGCGACCGAAGAGGGAGTCGAACCCCCGATACTTCATTCTGAAAGCGACTCAGTCTACCACTAGACCAATGCATATCACTGAAAGAGGCTAAGTGGTTCGTAATAATGCGATAAGCAGGCATGTCAGTTTTACCACACTCATCCAGGTATCGTACACAACATTCTTCCTCTCTCAAGCTTGTGATCCAGAGCTTTCATGCATAGGGAACGTATCTGATCACTTGGTGCTGTAGCAAAATAACAGTTGGTTGCTTGCTTGGAGATCAGGACCTTCTCCACTTTGTTCCACTTACCAGGTTTAAGTTCTAAAGCTCCCAAACCTCCATGTAAATTGGTGACCAGATATTCATCCTGCGAATCTTTCAAGGAGTACAGCATTTATAGAGAATCAGAGGGACCCACGACCAATCTTGATGGAGAAGTCGGATTAAGATGTATGGGAGCAGAGCATACCAGAACTGATCGCTAGGTGATATTGGTTACACGAGAAGATTAACTTAGAATCGACCTGCTCAGAATACTGTAAAATGTAATGTAAAATGTAAAACCATGTAACAATTCAAATTCGAGATCAAAAATAAACTCAGAATGCTTATATCTCAAGGCTTGCTCCGGTCAGAAATAGGAGCTGTACCGTGAGACAGCTATATTAACACAGCGATGTCAACAATGACGAAGAGCTACTGACCTCCGCTAGCTTACAGCTTGGGCCTTCAAAGCGCGCATAGCTAATGCCAACATGTGGCTTGAGGCACACCCACCCACAACAAAGCAGTATATTTTAAAGGATTTTGTTTGTTGCATATCCAAAGTGCTATAGCTGGCCACATTATGTCATTATATATTACTATTACAAAATCAGAAATCGTGGTAAGGTAGTCACGGTACTATTATTATTGGTGTTGTTTCAGCCTCATACTAGAGCACCAGCCAGGATTATCCAGGAAGACTCCAAATCTGCTCCTCGAGAAGCAGCCTATTTCAAAATCTGCTTCTCGAGACGCAACCCGCTCCAAAATTCAAAAATGCGACGCAATGGACACCCAAATATATGTCTGTGACGCACACCTTCCCTTTGGAATACAACGGACCCTCAAAAATCTGCATCTTGAACATGTCCACGATTAATCATCTCTACACGATTTTTGATGTTTCTTCGCGAAATAGACCATCGTTTTCTCAGGTCTGGGTAGCGTTTTCAAGCGCGCTCGCGTTTTCGAGGAAACGTTGGCCTTACAGATCTGCATCTGCGACGCAACGCCCCCTCCCCACGTTGCGTCTACAACACCACAGACTCTTCAACGTTGTGTCTGCAAGGCAGGAAGCAGCATCCTGAACAACCCTGGCACCAGCCGTGCAAGTGCAACACATAAATCGTACATGGTACTACTTCTTGTAAAATTGGTCAGCACTTAAAGCGCACAAACGTCAAATTGGTCGGCGCTTTTTAGGGCAAAAGTGCGCCCACAGGGGGTTGAAAAAACTCAGGTGGGCTCAAAAGGGCAGCGCGGCATCGCGCTGCCGCGCGCGCTTTGTAATACCCTGAAATAGTATGTCCCATTAGAAGGAGTGAGGTTGACGAGGCCAGCCTGTTTGCTTGCACTAGGGCCAACCACCAACTTTAAATGGAAACAAATCACAGAAAAGTGCGATTCCACCTAGGCCATAGTTCTTCGATTAGCGATGTGTAGGGCCAAAAACGGCCTGAAATTGCTCCTAATATGAATAGGCAGTCATGGCAGCTGCCTGGAAGCTGCTGCTCATAAATAAGTAGGGCCTAAAATGATCTGAAACCGCACCTAATATGAATAGGCAGTTATGGCAGCTGCCTGGAAGCTGCTGCTCATAAATAAGTAGGGCCTAAAACGACCTGAAACTGCACCTAATATGAATAGGCAGTTATGGCAGCTACCTGGAAGCTGCTGCTCATAAATAAGTAGGGCCTAAAACGACCTGAAACCGCACCTAATATGAATAGGCAGTCATGGCAGCTGCCTGGAAGCTGCTGCTCATAAATAAGTAGGGCCTAAAACGACCTGAAACCGCACCTAATAGAAATAGGCAGTCATGGCAGCTGCCTAGAAGCTGCTGCTCATAAATAAGCAGGGCCTAAAACGACCTGAAACCGCACCTGATATGAATAGGCAGTTATGGCAGCTGCCTGGAAGCTGCTGCTCATAAATAAGTAGGGCCTAAAACGACCTGAAACCTCACCTGATATGAATAGGCAGTTATGGCAGCTGCCTGGAAGCTGCTGCTCATAAATAAGTAGGGCCTAAAACGACCTGAAACTGCACCTAATATGAACAGGCAGTTATGGCAGCTGCCTGGAAGCTGCTGCTCATAAATAAGTAGGGCCTAAAACGACCTGAAACCGCACCTAATAGAAATAGGCAGTCATGGCAGCTGCCTGGAAGCTGCTGCTCATAAATAAGTAGGGCCTAAAACGACCTGAAACCGCACCTAATATGAATAGGCAGTTATGGCAGCTGCCTGGAAGCTGCTGCTCATAAATAAGTAGGGCCTAAAACGACCTGAAACCGCACCTTATATGAATAGGCAGTCATGGCAGCTGCCTGGAAGCTGCTGCCCATAAAGAACCAAGGCGAAAAACGACCCGAAACCGCACCTAATATGAATAGGCAGTCATGGTAGCTGCCTGGAAGCTGCTGCTCATAAATAAGTAGGGCCCAAAACGACATGAAATCGCAGCATGACTGAATAGGCAGCCAAGGGAGCTGTAATAAGTAACTGCTGTATTAAGTAACTAGCGATTTGTAGGGCCAAAAAACGACCTGAAATCGCACCAGTCATTAATTGCCTGCTTTTCGTGGATATTGCACAGGGTGGGGGGGTGGGGGGGGGCAAAGAAATGGAAGACGGTGAGCGGCCCAGAGTTGGCTGAAAACCATGCAATAATTGAATTCATCTTCAACAAATAATACATTGGGCATGAATACAGCTGATACATCCACCAGTAAGCTGCACCCAGACAGGTTGATGTTATGCAGACTGGGGCAAGAGCCAAAAGCTGACACATCCACCAGTAAGCTGCACCTAGAGAGGTTGATGTCAAGCAGATTAGGGCAATAACACAAAGCTGACACATCCACCAGTTTGTAGCACCCAGCCAGGTTGATGTTATGCAGATTAGGGCAATCACCCAAAGCTGAAACATCCTCCACTGAGAAGCACTCGGACAGGTTGATGTAATGCAGATTAGGGCAAGAACCCAAACCTGACACACCCACCAGGTTGAAGCACTCAGACAGGTTGATGGTATGCAGATTAGGGCAAGAGCCAAAAGCTGACACATCCACCACTGAGGGGCAATTGGATAGATTGATAGTATGCAGATTAGGGTAAGAGCCCAAATCTGACACACACACCAGGTTGAAGCACTCGGACAGGTTAATGGTGTGCAGATTAGGGCAAGATCTAAGGCATTTTAAATCCTCAAAAGAGCCTCCCGGTAATTCTAGAGACTCTAATGAGGTTGGTGGTCCATCAAACTGCCAATGAAGCAGGAAGCACTCTGGCGCACCATGAACGAGCTCACACTTCAGTTGTGGACACCTCACAAAGGACTTGGATAGGTTGGTGCCAGCCTGTGGTGTAGGAGGGACTCAATGTTGAATTTTGAATTTTGTTAAAGGGGTATCTAGGAGAGGGCACATCTGGTGGAAACTAGCCCTGCATGTGGGACTGAGGACAAAGGAATACAAAAACCAAAAGACCTTACAAGTACAAAAAGACGGCAAACTGAAGGGATGTTGATGATGGTGTTGGGGTGGTGTGTGCGTGTGTACAGCTGAGATGAACAGAATATAAACCAAACGACAAGAGGAAGCATATATAGAAACCAGGGGTACATATACAAAGTAGATAAGCAGCTGCGGTGCTTTGATCAGATCACAAGCACACATGTCCAATCGGTAAATAGACAGATTATTAAGTGGCAGTGAGATCATCAATCTATCGTATGAGAAGCTATTTTCCAGCTGAGCTACCAGGCCCTCCTAATATGGTCTATGCACGAACAGCTGTGTTGCAAGAGACATTTTGCTTTAATCCAGGATAATAGCTTTATTTGAGCACTAGACCCATGGAATGAGGCAGTCGCGTGATTATAATAAGGATTTGGGCCTTTTCATATTGAATAGTATCAGCAAGCCTGATGCTTAGGTGTAACACTTTAGCAGCCCAAGTCGCTAACCTTGAATTGCAACGCCAAGCGTTGCGTGTATGCCTCCACGTCCTTGCGCAGACTCGAGCACACAAGCCTGCAGATCTGTCGAGTCTCGGAGCACAGGAGATGGGCGTCTGCGTCGAGATTGGCGTCCCTCTCAAGAACCACCCTGAGCGCATCGCAGAGGGTGGCTTCCTCCTTGCCCTTGGACATGGACACCTCTTGATTATTGGATGTATGGCGTTGTAATTGGAATCAAATGGAAAAATTGACGAAGAGACCGCTGCAGCTGCTGCAGCTGGTGGCGTTCTGGCTGCAAATCCAGGGGCCGACGATGATCTAGGCTCCGACAAAAAAACGCACTAAAGAATTTTGAATATCGGGATGTGGAGACCACAGTTTGAAGACCCCAACTGCCTGCTGACTGAGGGTGGGCCGAGGGCACATGCAGCCGCGTATATGCACGGACAGGCCGGCCGTCGAGGTAGGTGGCACCGGGTAGCACGGACGGAGCAAGGACTCCTTATCAATAAATCCCTTCACCATCACGCCGTTCGCTATGCCCATGCTATCGCATATGAACGCCGCGCCCTGGAATCAGCCACCTTTCCTTCCCCATTTCCGCCCTCCCCCCCCTCCCCCATGTCCGAGGACCCCCCCTTTGGACAGCTTCTTTAATCCGCGCCGACTTAGCAAACTGGTATTCTTATCTTTGGCTCCCGCTGGTTACCCACCTAAAGCCACTCCCCTGCTCGCATCTATGTTCTTCTAACCTGTCAGCAACTAACCGCGCAAGCGTTGGTTCAGCCGATATCTGCCCCGGGATCTATCGGACAGATTGGATTCTTGATATTGGCCATCTTTGCGTGGCTCCCAGGTGGCTCCAGCCATCTTTTTGGCTGCTCAATCTCTTCGGGTATATTGGATTCGGTTATGACAGTACCGGTAGTACGAGACCACTTCAAATTGATTCAACTTCTTCCAGCCTGTCATAAAGTGAGGCCTCTCCTTTTTCAGGTTCAGGCTGCTCTGAACCAACTTTGAAGTTTTTTCCACCGTCCTCTGTTGGCTAACAAAGCCAGAGGGGATTCCCATGGAGGCGTACATTACACGCATGCAGGCACCATGCACCGCAAAGCCAGTTTGCACCTCACGCATGCATGCCCAGACCAAAGCGCAGCACCACCTCACGGCTGTTCACCCCATGGGCCATCCCACAAGCTTCACTACCTCTGGGGGCTTGATGGAGCCTATTGGTACAATCCGAGGGAGAAGCTGCTTGGCAGCTGCACCCCCAAGGAAGCGGCCCATAGAGTCAAACCCTGAGCCCAAGACCTGTAGAAGCTTTATCCGCGCTCCAAAAACTGGTGAGGAGGATGGGCTGATTCAAGAAGAGCTGGTGTTCAGGTTGGAAATGACTCCCAGGCAAGCTGCTAAAGTGGTAAAGACTGCTAATACGACAAACCCGGGCACTACCTTGAAATTGCATAACTTGAGAGGATGGATTAAGGTCCTTGTCAGCTTTGGCTTGAGTATTGCAGACATCTCGGGGGGGCTTCGTAGGAGCCCCGTTCTCATTGCATATTCAGCTAGTGGGCGGGAGAATACCAATGCTGAGTCGATACAGGTGCTAACTGCCCATGGTTTGTCTGACAATCAGATACTAAGCGTGTTGAGGAAGTACCCCTCTGTGTTAGTCAACCTCACACCATCATCCCTCAACGCCAAGATGCACCGCCTCAAAGAGTTAGGCATCCCCCCTTCCGAGGAGAAGGGTCTGTTTGAGAGAGAGCCCTACATCCTTGGGTCCTCTCTTAAATGGGATACAGTCCATTGGCTAGAGGGGGAGGGCTATGCGCCTGAGGTAGCCAGGGGCATGATCAAGGGGTTTCCTTTGCTTCTTAACCTTACACCCGAGACCCACCTCAGCAAGACACTAGACTACTTCACCTGGCTGGTGGGTTCTAGCGAAGATGCCCGCTCAATTCTCGCCAAATACCCCTGCCTGTTTGGGTATCGCAAGTCGGCGGTGCATGCCAAGCTGGCTTTCATGGTCGACAAGCTGAACATTGATGTAGTGACAATGATGAAGCAGAACTATACCTGCGTAGGCTACAGCATGGATACAAGGACAGGTCCTAGAACACTCCTGCTCCGCAGCCTGGGGGGGGCTGAGTCCTTCGATGTGTACAGCCAAATTTGGCTGATTATGACAGATGAGGCCTTCGTGCAACGTAGCTCTTTCTGTGCCTTGTGGGAGGGCAGACCCAGGGACGTGTTTGAAGGTGCAGCTGACTTGGAGGAGGGATTAGAGTTGTGCAAGGAGCAGTGGGTGAGGGAAGAGAAGCCTGGTTGGGAGAAAATGAAGGGGGAGTTCCAGGAGCAGTGGGAGGAAAGCGGAGTAGAGGGCTTGCCACAACTACGCCCTTAGAAATAAATATATGATACGCCTTTAGGCAAGGCGTGAGGTTGAAGAAGCCAAGCTGTTTGCTTGCCCTGGGGCCAGCCACCAATAGGGGGAGGCCTTTAAGCATCCAAGAAGACAGTTCCAGGCCTGGGCAATATTTCGCCCATGCCGTGACTCGACTTGACTTGTAACTTGTTTTCAGCCAACCCTGGGCTGCTCACCGACTCCCGTGTGTTACCCACGGACATCAGGGAGCATGCTGAGCGGATTAGAGAGTGTAAAGACTTATCCAAGTCAGGGTCTGAGCTTTGAGATGCTGCAATCAGAAGTTTGGAGGCTTGCAGTTCCACATACTGTTTCCTTTTTTGGCTGCACGTAGCAGCTTCTAGGCAGCTCCCTTGCCCTGTCCGTGAACCAATGCTTAATCTAGCTAGTGCGCCTAGAAGCTGAATCTTGCTAGTGTGTCTGGAAGTTGAATCTAGCTAGTGCATCTGAAAGCTGAATCTTGCTAGTGCGTCTGAAAGCTGAATCTATCTGGTGTGTCTGAAAGCTGAATCTAGCTAGTGCATCTGAAAGCTGAATCTAGGTAGTGCGCCTGGAAGCTGAATCTAGCTAGTGCATCTGAAAGTTGAACCTAGGTGGTGCGTCTGAAAAGACAGGCATTCAAACACAGTTGCAAGCTTTAGGCTATACCCAGGCACTGGCTAATGGAGCTGCATGGAGTGGTAGAGCTAATAAATAAATACATGTCACGCCTTAAGACAAGGCGTGGGGTTGAGGGGGCCAGCCTATTTGCTTGCGCTGGGGCCAACCACCAATAATGGTATAGCTAGATTGGATTTGATCAATTACCTGGTATATCAGCCTTCAGGCTCCTCACTGTCTGCCAGCAGAGTGAACATGGGTTGCAATGTTGCATAGACACTACTGCACCACACTCTTCATTATTATATAATGCCGTCACACAGGTGGTCAGTAGCTAGGTGTTTTTTTTGCTGCTCGCCGCCTAAGGCATTAAAAGCAAGGATGTAGAGTGGCCGCACATCAATAGAGAGGCTTGTTTTCATTATTCAATCGATTTGCTAGTGGTTCCGTAGAGCACATGCAGGCTCAGGATTGAACTTGGTCTTCAACTTGGTTACATGGTTCCAGCCAGCAATTTGGCTGTTCTCCGCCTTGGGCAGTAAAGGCAAGGATTTATAATGGCCGCACATCAGTAGAAAGGCCTGTTTTCTGAATTCGATCGATTTGCTTGTGGTTCCATCGATTGTGTGCAGGCAGGTGCATGATTTAGAGTGGCAGCACATCAACAGAATGGCTTGTTTTCAGAGTTCAGTCGATTTGCTAGCAGTTCCATTTGGTGTGATGAAGCTGCTTGTTTTAGATCATACCTGCTACACAGGACTACACTGACCTGCTCAGGAATTAGGTGGCTGTGCACCCTAACGGTGTAATATATGTGCGCAGGATTTAGAATGGCTGCGCATCAGTGTGTGGAGCTTGAACTTGAACTTATTTACGTGCCTCCATCCCTTGAGGCTGATCGCCATCTCTGGCGATAGCATATCCAGTCAAAAATCAAAGCTATCTTATCACTAGCATGTGGATATTGTGTGGGCCTTGTGGTGCTTATGGGGTCGGGTCTGAGGGGTCCGAACTAACACCACACCCACCGCCGTGTGGTAAAATCGAACTGTGTGTGAGCTCGCTGATCGCAAATTAATGCGGTTCCTTTTTTAAACTGGAATATAGTTGAGTGTATTCTAAACAGCCTAGCTATGGGCTCTGATTTACTGGTTGTTATTGTCCGGGTTCCATGCCTTCTCTAGGGGGACAATAGAGCACGTAGACCTCACTGCCTGCCGTGCCTTCTGTAGTGCCGTTGGCCAGCTCTGGCCACGTGCCCTACCGAGCAGTACTGTCGTTTCCTTCTTCTGTCCTGTCCATCCTGCTGGACGCAATTTTAAACTGTAATCTATATCCCTCCATCTATCCCAGACTCCGTAAGATAAAACTGGTAACATCAACAACAACTTGAACTTGGTTACATGGCTCCAGCCAGCAATTGGCTGCTCGCCAACAACGACAACGACAACAATGAATTGGGCCTGGAGACGTCAAGCGGCAATCCGAGTAAACGACCTGCCGCCCTGTCAAATCCCCAACTTCCCCAAGGCGGGCCACGAGAACAGCTAGGGTCGTTAAATGTCTCCGTGTCTCCTCCGTGTCGAGGCGTACTGGGTTAGAATCCCATCCAGCATCAAGCTTCTATTTCGTTCCATTCCCCATACCCCACCAGGGAGCCTCGGAGATAGCTATCCCCTCGTGGAGGCCTGGACCTGACTTGGGGTTGGGGTAGGGGAGGACGGACACGCGCGCAGACCTTTGAGAATACGGCGTGCGAGATTTCTAGCGGCCAGGGAACACCCTTCTTCAGCCATTTTATCCTCTGTGTTCGTTCAGGGGTCACGGGGACAGTCGGGGACAGTCGGGGTTGGTGCGGGTTGGGGTCCCGCCGGGCCGGGTTGGGGTCGTCCAAACCAGGGGTCAAAACCCTGGTCAAAACCTTATAATGTCGCCCTGGATAAAGCTCGATAATTATCCTCCTTGGGGAGTTCACTGTCTTCGAATTCCAGCAGCAAGATGCTTGCACCACATAGCTAGTTATTTTACTACAACCCGTCTGGGAGCCTAGGAGCTACCCAACCCCGTGCGTCTGCGAAATCGGTTATTGCTTTGTCGACGAGCAACAGGTGAATGACGATATCGCAGATCAGGGGGTGCATCCGCGCAGAGCCGAAGTGCCCAATAAAATAACTTTGTTTCAATACATTACATTGTTGTAGGAAGGCCAGTGTCGACCCAAGACAAGCCCACCCCACAACTTTCAAGGAGGGGGGGGGGGGGAGGGGGGGGGCTTCCAAGTTCCAATTATCCTCCTTTAATCAACAGAATGTGGATAGAGTTCCATCATTACACTGTCATAGGCAGGCCATAGTTGACCCAAGACAAGCCCACCCAAAACATCCGGGAGGGTTTTCCAAGCCTTCCAAGCATCCTATAATAGAAAATCACAAGGTAAAAGCAGTCAAACAATGAGCCAATGAGGGAAGAAGAAAAAAAGTAGGATAAGGAAGTAATGTGCAGTGTCCACCAAGTATCCAGTCCACAACATATGACTGAAAATGGCCACATGGAGCAGGCAGGTTGGAGAAAGCATATCATCATATCATCATCATCATCATCATCATCATCATCATCATCATCATCATCATCATCATCATCATCATCATCATCATCATCATCATCATCATCATCATCATCATCATCACCATCATCATGGGCTTGCAACTTGGGCTGGCTGCCAGGATCTATTTTTCCACCACACTAGCTGTATTTATTACTATATCGACCAACATGGATCCAAATATTAATCTATTCATAAATATATATAACCATGATGTATATGTTACTAGATGGATATTAGTACATTACCCTAATGTATATCTACCCAGCTGGATATTAGTATATTACCCAGATGGATATTACCCAGGTGGATATCTACCCAGATGGATATCTACCCAAATGGATATCTACCAAGATGGATATCTACCCAGATGGATATCTACCCAGGTAGATATCCACCCAGATGGGTATCTACCCAGATGGAGATTAACCATATGTATATCTACCCAGATGGATAATACCCAGATGTATATGTACCCAGATGGATATTAACCATATGTATATCTACCCAGATGGATAATACCCAGATGTATATCTACCCAGATGGATATTAACCATATGTATATCTACCCAGATGGATAATACCCAGATGTATATCTACCCAGATGTATGTCTACCCAGATGGATGATACCCAGATGTATGTCTACCCAGATGGATATTACCCAGATGGATGATACCCAGATGTATGTCTACCCAGATGGATGATACCCAGATGTATATTAATATATCGTTCGTGTTGGACCCAAGCCTGCCTTCTCTATCTATTGTACCCTTTGATTATTGTTAATTGAAGAGTGGATGGAGGACCCACCCCACCCCCACCCCCACCCACCCGGATGTGAGGAGTTAGGATTAGGCTTGTCTTTGGAAAACAATGTCCTGTCTATCTATGATAATGTCACGTCACTTACTTGCTTTCTTGCTTCTTTGCCGCATTACTTTATTGCATGTACCCTGTGATTTTGAGGATGGTTAGTTGGAAGACCCCCCCCCCCCCCCCCCCCCCCCCCCTTCCCCCCCCAATGTTGAGGACCAGGCTTATCTTGGGCTCAACAATGGCCTGTCTATGACAATGACAATGTAACATGTTGAAGGGACTGGCATATCATATGATGTTGACCAAAGGCGAGTATGATATCATATGATATCATACACATTGCATCATATGATCTCGTATATAATCGGTAACTTCATCCAAGACGAACTGCCGGCATCATATGATATGGCGAGCAGGTCAATTGCTGGCAAGGGCAATGTAACCAAGTTTAAGTTCAAGCATGAATTTCCCCCACTGATGTTGTATATTTTGATGTCATGATATCATATCACCATTCCCTAAATATTTGCACACACATCCATCATGCGTTTGTGTAGGCATGCTCCGTCCGATGCCACGGCCTGGCCCTGCATTTATAGTACAGCCGATCAACCGTGCACCAGCAGTGTTTATTGTTTGCAAGCAAAAGCCAAGTAAGCAGCAGCCTGGCAAAAGAAAGCCAGCTGAAAAAGCTAAGCGTTTTTACCATCAGCAACAACAGCGATCGCCAGATGACCCTACATATTGGTACTCCCATCCCCATTTACCTACTGCTACGCACGTCGAGTGGTTCATCGACTGCCATAGAATGTTTGAGGACGACATGGACGAACTGAAAATTCGCAATTATAAGTCTGGGCTCTATGTGAAGGTGGAGGACCTGACAGGGATGCCCCTCACCTGGGCATTCCTGCTGTACTGCAAGCTGGCAATCAGGTAGGAATCGGGTGATATGGTGTTGGCTTGTCTTGGGCCAACAATGGCCTGTCTATGGCAATGACATTTTTAATGCCGGGAAATCAGGTAGGATAGGCACTTCTTGCCAGTTGCTTCTTTACACCATGTATTTTTTTTTTTTAGTTGTGAAAGGAATTTCACCACAGGAGGTGGGTCTCCCGACACAAACCAGGGACACCGAGGATACGAATGGTGTTGCCACTCCTACAAAAGAGTAGGCGCGCTAGTCGATCATGTTTTGATGCAACACAGCGCTGCTCTTTTGGTGACTGTTATCATTCTGGCATTTTTTCGCTTCGAATTAGTTTGAAGGATTGGGTGGAGCCGAGGAGGCAGGTGGGTGAAAAGTTGAACCTCACACCACACGCACACGACCACACACACACCACGTCGATACACACAGGCTTGTCTTGGTTCAACTATGGCCCTCTTATGTAATGTAATGGTTGTGCCCGTTCTGATTCAGGTGCAAAGCCCTCCCCAAAACCTGGGATTGGGGTGCATGTCTGCGCAAAGCAGATGCATTGCTTCCCTATGCCTTGGCCAAGCAAGACGCCAGGGAGAAGTACGACGGAGAAAATGTCTTCAGCCAAAGGCTGGGGCTTCAACCGTCACTTCGTTGGACTGCATCACTGATACACGGATTCTTAACCGTGGACGGAGATACTAACAGTCTTCAGTGCACTGAGGTGGCAAAGAGCATGACAGATTGTGTGGCACAGCAGGTGGGTGGGTGGGAGAATGCTGACCCCCGGCACCTGATGTCCCAGTTTGACCCCGGCTTCTTTGCCGACGTCGGGGGTTCAGAAGCATGGATTGCTTTGGAAGACTCCCTCGACATTCAACTGGCCAAGCTGATTCGTGATGGTCACCACCGTGACGAATTTGGGATATTTGGGCTGTGGTGGATCAAGCACAGAATGAGCTTATAAGTGGACGATGGCATTCTAGCAGTGCTATGTTGAGACGTAACACTTTCTTGTGACACTGGCTATGTTGTGACACTGGCTATGTTATGTTGTAATACTATGTTGTTACAATGGCTATGTTATGATGTAACACTATGTTGTGACACAAACGCATAGCCAGTGCATAACGTCACAACAGTAATAGTGTTACGTCACAACATAGTGGCACTGGCTATGTGTTCTAGCAGCGATGTGTTGCATCCAAAATGAACGGTTGATGGAAGGTCCACCTTTTTTTAGTTGTGAAAGGAATTTTACCCGAGGAGGAGGGTCTCCCTACACAAACCAGCGACATCGAGGATTCAGTTTGAATGGCGTTGCCACTCCTACAAAAGAGTAGGCGCACTTAGGGATAATGTTTTGATGCAACACAGCGCTGCTCTTTTGGTGACTGTTATCATTATGGCATTTTTTTTTTCGAATTAGTATGAAGGATTGGGTGGAGCCGAGGAGGCAGGTGGGTGAAAAGTTGAACCTCACACCTGACGTCCCGTTTGACCCCGGCTTCTTTGCTGACGTTGGGGGTTCAGAAGCATGGATTTCTTTGGAAGCCTCCCTCGAAACCCAGGTGGCCAAGCTGGGACGTGATGGCCAGCTAGCACTGTGACATGGGGAACAAGTTTGGGGGGGTGCTCAAGAACAGAAGGGTCTTGTGATGTTCGGTAGCCTCCCTCGACAGTCAGCTGGCTAGCCTGAAACGTTATGGCCAGCTAGCACTGTGGCATGGGGAACAGGTTTGGGGGGATGCTCAAGAACAGAAGGGTCTTGTGATGTTCGGTAGCCTCCCTCGACAGTCAGCTGGCTAGCCTGAAACGTTATGGCCAGCTAGCACTGTGACATGGGGAACAGGTTTGGGGGGATGCTCAAGAACAGAAGGGTCTTGTGATGTTCGGTAGCCTCCCTCGACAGTCAGCTGGCTAGCCTGATATGTTATGGCCACCCAGCACTGTGACATGGGGGAATTTTTGTATTGGGATGGCCATACTGGGTATTTTTGGGGCTACGCCTGATAGCTTCCAGCCAGCTCCGACAGCCAGCGACTTGGTCAATCCCAGAGCTTGCAGCATTATTGGAATACCTGGCATGTCAGCTTTCAGATGCACCAGCTAGCTTTAGGTCTGCCCCAAGGACAGGGAAAGGGAGCTGCATAGAAGCTACTATGTGTAGCCAAACAAATGAACAGTGGATGTTCAAGAACTAACAGAAGGATCTTTTAACAGCCTTCTACGGTCCATTTTTGATGCAACACAGCGCGGCTCTGTTGGTGGTTCTTATCATTTTGGCATTTGTTTAGTTTGAAGTTGTAGCACCAAGGATTGCGTGGAGAATGGTTGGAAGACCCCACTACATGGTATACCATATGAACCTTCTGGCTGCTCACCGTCTGCAGGTATGGGGAGTAAACATGGGTAGTATAAACACTAATCATAAAACACTGTGTGCTTGCCCCGCTTTCTGGCTCATTGGATTGGATTGTTGCATGTTTTTCCAGCCAACTCTGTGCTGCTCACCATCTTCCAATTCCAAGTCCCTCCGCAATACCCACGTAAACCAGGGAGCGTACTTCGCAGATTAGACAGTTTTTATCCTGAGTGGCTCAGGAAGATGTATACACAGGGTTTCAATGACGAAAATTGCGAAATAAATGGCTGACAAATCCATAGAAGGTGGCCTGTCGTTCATCTTTACATGTTTTTGATATTTCGAGGAAGGGCAAGTCCCACCAGCCTAGTAGGCTACCCCTTGACTGTAACATTCTCCCTTCAGGCTGGTCACTACGTCACAGTCTGCGGGCGGAGTAAACATGGGTGGTACACTGGTACCGTGTACACCCCACGGATGTTCAAGTGCAATTTAAAATCTACGTTTTGAGACGTAACTATTATAAACATACCTATGTCGCGTGCCCAAATCTGCGTTTTATCGACCCAGATCCACGACTCACGAGTCAAAATCTATTTTGGCAACGTAGTGGACCCTCCCAAATCTGCGTTTGACCCAGACTGCCGGTATCATGTGATGACATGATATTATATGATATCATAATGCCGTTCCCAACAATGGAGAGGGCAGCAGGGTTGTACAAGCAAACATCAGAATCTACGTTGCATAGGCTAGATCTAAGTTTTCGACGTATTGGACCCTCAAAAATCTGTGTTAGAGAACAGTGAACAACCCCGTTGAACTGTTTGGAGAAATGAAGACGTGCCAAGTTCCGTGCTTCCGCTAGTGTTTACAAAACCAGTCAAGTCGACAAGGCATATCAAAAAGGCCTTCCCAGTAGTTCAGTAATTGTTTTTACCCCAAACCATCAATGTTTGTTTTGTAATTTTCACTGTCCTGAGGAATGAGTGTGCAACAGCCGTACTTGGTGGCTTAATCCATAAAGCTGCTCGCCATCATCGGCAGTACACACACAACATGCCCTCTCCCAGTAAACCTTCCCAGGTTTATATACATAGATGAACGCAGGGGGGGCAGGAAATAGGGTGCAGAACCTCATCATCGCTTTTGACAGAGCTTATCCTCAGGATCTGATTGCATTATTTAAACCCAAAATAAAGTTGGACAGGAAGTTGGAGGTCTCCGAAGTTTGTGTGCCTCAAATCTTGACTTGGCAATAAATCATGTTTGTGAAAACCCTTAAAAGATGTAAGAGCATAAATGGATAGGAGTCATAGGACATGAAAAGATCCTTCGAATTCATTTCCCTCTCCTTTTGTCTAGAACTTCTACAATTCCAACTCCCGTCTGAATCGGACACCTTATTGATGATGCGGTCCAAAATCTGTCTTCCTGCCCCCCCCCCCCCCCCCCCCCCCCCCGGATGCATGGAATTGATATTGACACTATTGCTGCACTATTGCCTATACTTTTTTGAGGATTACTTGGAAGCAGGGTACTTCAAACGGACCCCAGACGTTGCGTCCTGGGACGCACCCTAATTCGGTAGGTTGCGTCCAAGGACGCAACCAATTTCGGAAGTTGCATCCTGGGACGCAGTCAAGTCCTTTGGCTGCGTCCCACAAATCCCCTATTTTACCTCAAACTCAATCTGCTTCACGTTGCGTCCCATGCGTCTCACTACGTCCCATGCGTCACACTTTTTCTCTCTGCGCCCCATGCGTCTCACTGCGTCTCATTAAGTCTCATAATTATCATTCGTCATATTGATCCCAAAGCCCAGAGGGAGGAAAGGGAGGAGGGGCGGCAGGGGCGGATGAGGGGGAAGGAACGGGGTCAGCTGGGGCAGGGGCTACCAGCGGGGCTACCAGCGGGAGAAAAAAATTCATCCAGCTTTCCCTGCTTGGATGTGTCGTGATCCTTTTTGTCAGATTGCATTTGACGGTGTGATGAGCTCAGATGAGCGCGACCAGAATAAATCACCCACAATTTCACATTTCTAGGTTTCGACTACGGTGTTAGAACCCTCCTAGGGGTATTTGGAGCATTTGAAATTCAAGGCCAATTCGAGGCCATTCAAATTATGAGGCTCTGAGAGTCCGCTGCGTCCTGCACCACCCTGACAGAGACACTCTCGTCGGGCAGGTGACGAAGTGAGACGCAAGGGACGCAATGGGACGCAATGGGATGCATGGCCGCGTGGGGCGCAGTGAGACGCATCGTTAAGAAGTGAGACGCAACCAACATCCCGAACCTGCGTCTGCAACGCAACCAACATCCTGAACTTGCGTCCGGGACGCAACGGACACTCCCATGTTGCGTCTGCGACGCAACGGAACCTCTACATGTTGCGTCCTGGGACGCAAGGACGCGCGTCCTGCACAACCCTGCTTGGAAGACCCCAAGTTGCGTCTGCGACGGAGAACCCCCGCCTGTGTCCTGCGACGCAACCGACCCACTGAAGCTGTGTTCACAACGCAACGAACCTACCCCAGCTTCAGTGAGATGGTTACATTTTGTCAGCATGAATTGCGGTGCTCTCACGCGTTTTATGACTTGGTGACTACTTATGTACTTCCTTAGAACTATCGGCCCAGACAGTGTTTCTGTCTGTACTGTGTCAGCTTCCCGTAGACTGTGTCATCCTTCATGACACGGTGACAGCTTCCTGTTGACTGCGTCATCGGTCTCTCACTGACACACTCTGTATAGCCGGTGCCTGGCTTAAGTTTCCTGACTTAGGGTCTAGTCAGGTTACAGGCATCCGCCTCTCCCACCGCTGGTGTTCTTTGGCGTCCGCCTGTCCTTGTAACGCTATTCTTGTCTCCGTGTATAGATTGGCGCGTCTGTCTCCGCTGCATACATCTCTCTCCACTCTTCGAAGTGCTTTCTAGCTGATAGGTTACGGGCTTATTACTTCTACCACTGCTTTACAATGCAACTTCCGCGTGGGCCTCCTGCCGGCTTCGAGAAACTTACCCCACAGAATGGTATTTCCCGGTCGCGCGGTATGGAGAGCGTCATTATCAGTAATGGATGCGACCGAATTCTTCCTTTAAAGATTCGTGTTCCCACTGATTGGCTAGATGATTGCGCGCCAGCGGCCTCTGCTGCCGGAGATGAGTCTCCTTCCGCCATCATGGAAGCCACCCCCCCCTCCAATACCTCCATTTCTCCGTCTCCTTCTCCTTTTGTCCAACGTCTCCGACCTGAGGTTGAGGATATTCTGATGCGCCTATGCTGTGTTTCCACACAGATTATCCAGTATGCAAGGTCGCCTCCACCCGCTGATGCCCGCTTTACCTACGACACTGTAGACCTTGCTCTCCATAGCCATGAAGATGGCTATGCTTACGGCAAGTCTGACGACTCAGAGGAAGATTACTCTGATGATTGTATGGAAGATCTACAGAGTGCCAGAAGTGGCGACTTCGGTGGAATCACTCCCTCTTCTGCTACTAGGGTTTTCCACACCTCCACTGTCTCTCCGGTGTATGAGCCTCAATTGGCACCTTCTCCTGCGGTCTTCAAGCCTCCGTCTGCCGCTCTGCTTGCGCCGCTTCCACCGGACCTACCTGAGGTGGTCAAGCCGTCTTTGCTGCGGAGTTCGTCTCTTGGTCCTTTGGGTCCTCTACTCAACCTTGCAGAGCAGGCTCGCAACCCTGCAGAGCGGGCTCTTGGTGCTTACCATACTCGGGCTCGCGAGGCTGCTGCCACGAGTGTCCACAGATCTGCTGCTGGCACCTCGCAGGAGCCCCCTCCACCTCCACCGGTGGATCTGCCACCTGCGCCTGGCCCTCCGCCGTCTATGAATCCTACGCTGTCCGGCATATCCTGGGAACATCTGCTTGATGGCACACCACCTGTGCGGCTGGCTGTGCGGGACTGCCGGCTTATTCGCCAAGCCCAGTATGCTGGAAATTCTCTTGATCGCACTTTGTACGGTAGGCTGGATGAGGCAGCCACTCGGGCTAATCTAGATAGAAAGGGTCGCCCTAAGCGTGTGATGGCTTACTCTGAGCTGGGTCATGAGTGTCGTGCTTTTCTAGGATCTGTGAAGGCAGGGATTAACTACCCTTCCCCTGGAGGTGTTACCTTTGGTGGGATTGGGCGTAGGAACAATGATCTCCGAGGGTATCAGTATGTGAAGGTCCCTCTCAGTTTTGTTCCTGTTAGGCCTGATTTCGAGCTCGTTGCGAGTGTTGCGCGTTCCTTAGATCTCATTAGGAACTTAGATGATCAGCGCGCATATGATGCTGGCATTGCTGCCGAGTATTTTATGTCGGTTCGTGCCTCGTATGCTCCTGTGCCTGATCCTCTTGCTGCTGGACCCTCGGCCTCTCATGGCGAGTCTCGTGTAGATCCTGCACTGTTGGGTTTTAGTGCCCTGCCCCTGGAACGTCAGGAGTTCATGTGTCTCACTATGATGCTTGCGAACATGACGGATGCGATGGTCAATGTGTATCAGGATTTTGCCACTCCTCGGGATATCTTCTTGCATATCCGAAGACAGCGTTCTGATGCTCTTGCTGCTCGTGTCCCTCTCATGCTTGTTGAGCTTCGGCGTGCAACCATGGACAACTCTGAACCTGTGGATGTGTTCTTTCGCAGGGTCCGGGGCTTGTGCACTGACCTCCGCAGTGCGGGATACCCACAGCCTCAGCGCCATGCCATGCATACTATTATTAATGGCATCATGCACCCCCGCTTCGACTCTCTGCGGCTACAGTTTGGTCTCGCACTGCATCAGAACCAGCCTGTTGATTACTGGACCTGTCTGGCAGCATATAGATCATTAGATTTCTTGAACGTGTCTCTCCCTAAGTCTGATCCGAGGCATCCTGGTTGGTCCCGCGATCCTCCCCAAGTCCCTGCCAATGCTGCTTTTCAGCGTGGCAGGGGACCTGGTCCTCAGGGTTCCGGGACTACCAAGAGGCGCTTGGATTGCACTTGGGGCCCCTGTCTTTCCAAAACGAGCCACTCGGAGGACCGTTGCTGGACGAAACATCCGCACCTGCGAAAGGCCAAGGCTGGTGCACCGGGCATTGAACCCGTGCCCGTTGCCTTGGCCCTTCCAGGTTCGCTGACTCGCAAGCAGTTGTCCTCCTTGCAGGCTCAGATTGATGGGTACGCCATGTCCAAGAACTAGGAGGTACGCTCTGTCCTATTCTCTTGCACTACGAAGTTCTCTAACGTGTGTAGCCCTAGTCTTTCTGAGGGTGTCTGGCATGTGGACTCTGGAGCTGGAATGTCAATCACGGGTGATAAGTCTTTGTTCACTGTGTTTGAATCTTCTGCTGTTGGGCCTACGGTTCGATTTGGTGACGGGGTGATTCAACGGTCAGAGGGTAAGGGATCCATTGTGTTATGTAGTGATTGGTTACCAACATCAATCACTCTAACCAATGTTCTTTATATCCCTCACTGTCCGGTGAATCTCCTGTCAGTAAATGCTGTGGCTCATTCTCTCCACTGCCAGGTTTCTTTTGATAGTCTTAGTTGCACTGCCACTCAGGACTCTTCTGTTCTCTGGTCCTTCCCTGCCTCCAGTGATGGTGTGTACAAGTTTGCATGTAGGCCTTGTCACACCTCCAGTCGTTGTTTAAGAGTTGCTGACAATTATCCAGCGTTTGCACTTGATGTTGATGAGGACGGTGGAGTTGTTCTCCCTACCACTCCTGCATGGTTGTGGCATAGGCGGTTGGGTCATCCCGGCTATAGTGCCTTACACAAACTTGTCAAGAGTGGTATGGTTAAGAACTTACCCCTCAGTCTGGGTCAAGTGCAAAAGTTGGGTAAGATCCCATGTGATGCTTGTCACAAGGCTAAGGGCAAACGTCTCCCTTTTCCTAAAGAAAGCAATACTGAGATCCGTGCACCTCTCCAACGACTTCACTTGGATATAATGGGACCAGTTCATATTAGGGGTCTGCGTGGGGAGTTTTACATCCTGTGCCTCATAGACCAATTCTCTGGCTTTGCTGAAGTATTGTGCTTGAGGACCAGGGATGAAGCTCCCTTAGCAGTCCAAACTATCATCCTCAGATGGTCAAATCAGCTGCAGGGGTTTGCCTTTAAGTGTCTGAGATCTGACAGGGCCAAGGAGTTTATAGTTAAATGGTTCGAGGATTGGCTGATATCGGTTGGGGCAGTACATGAGTTATCGTTGGTGTACACTGCCCAGCAGAACGCAACTGTGGAAAGGTATAATGGGGTCTTGCAGTCTATAGCTAGGAGTATCCACCTGGAATCAAAGCTAGCTAAGTCTTTCTGGCCTTATGCCTTCCTAGCTGCTTGTTACCTTCGTAACCGACTGCCCAATCAGGGACGCAAGACACCTTATGAGTTGTTTTATGGGGTGATGCCTGATGTGTCGTTGTTACGTGTGTTTGGATGCCCCTGCTATGTCACGTTAGTCAATGGGAAGAAACGTAACAAGCTGGACGAAAGGGCGTTATCTGGTAGACTGGTTGGGTATTCTCTGGTGAGTAAGGGTTATTTTATTTGGGTTCCTAAGTTGCGCCAGGTAGTAGAGAGTCGTGATGTACTCTTCTATGAACAGTTTAGCTATAACTGTATTCCTGGGCTTCCTCCCTATGACGGGTCGCCGTATGTTTCTAGCATCCCTGCCGCTATCAACGGACACATGCCTGCGGGCCATTCCTTAGATCCTTTGCTTTCCCCAATTGTTGACCACTGTCCTGGCCATAGGATGATTCTGCGTCCCAGGTCAGGGGCTGCTGGGTACTGTATTGCGTGAGAATGCACTGGGCGGGCGAGGTTCTGCAGTTCCTACGGATAAAATCTTAGCCGAATCTCAGGGGGTCGCCAGGCCCTCCTCTGCGTCAAATTCCGTCGGTGAAGCTCTAGGATTACGACAATCTCAGATCATAGTGGAGCCTCTTATAGGTCCATTGTCTAATAGTCACCCTGCTCCAATCATCTTGGATGGCTCGAAGGGGTTGGTGAGCGCTTCGCCTCCTGCCGTTCCTGATAGATTAATCGGGAGCCCGGGTGATGATGTAGCCTTTGCCGATAGTGCAAGTGATGATCTTGATCATTGGTCAGGCTCCGATACTGCGTATGGCTGGGGTGTTCCGGTCGACCCAGGCTTCGTTGAATTAGAGGCAAATAAGGCCGGCCCTGTTCAACCAGGCAGTAGTTCTGCACTGGGGGCTCTACTACCGGTTACTGCTGATACTGCTGATATCCCCGCTGCTCATGTACAAGTAAACTGCTTGTACGTGGGAGCATCTGTTGCCCCCTCCACTGAACTAACCTATAAAGCTGCCATGCTCCCTACCAACCCTGACAGGGATCAATGGCTTCTTGCTATGAAGGATGAGATGGCTTCCCTACATGCCCATGGTACTTGGGTACTCACTCCACAGCCTCGTAAGCAAAAGATCCTGTCAGGCAGGTGGTTATTTGTGAAGAAGATTGGGGTTGATGGTTCTATACGCTTCAAGGCACGTTTTGTGGTACGTGGCTTTCTGCAACGTCCTGGGCTGGATTTTCATGACGTATATGCCCCTGTCTCCTCTAAAGCAGGTCTTCGGGTGCTCCTGGCTGCCATCACTCATAGAAAGATGTTTGTTCGGCAGCTGGACATCAAAACTGCATTTCTGAACGCTAAGCTGGAACCTGGTCTGGACCTGTACTGCCGCCAGCCTGAGGGCTTTCAGCACCTTGGTCCCAACGGTGTTCCCCTTGTGTGCAAGCTGCTCAAGTCTCTTTATGGATTGAAGCAGGCACCCAGGGCTTGGAGTAGGGATGTCAAGCGGGTTCTGGTTGCACACGGCTTCACTATGTGCAAGGCTGAACCTGCTCTGTATTTTAGGAAGGATTCTGATGGTGGGTGGAGCTATGTTCTGACCTATGTTGATGATTTTATCTGTGCTTTTAGTGAGCTGGATAGGTATGTGTTGCTCATCCAGGCTATGGAAAAGGCTGGCTGGGAGGTCAAAGAGATGGGTGTTCCGGTTCAGTTCCTCTCTTTGGACATGCATGTTACACTTGATTCTGAAGGCAGGTGTGTTAAGATCAACATCTCTCAGCACACCTACATTGTTGATCTGGTGGAGCAGTTTGGTCTTACTGATGCTGCCCCACCCAGGTTTGCTGCCCCCATGGCCAAGTCCACCGTTTCTGACGCCCCTGGAGAACCCCTGCCGTCTAATAGCCAGTACCTCTCTCTTGTGGGTGCTTTGCTATACCTGGCTACTTGCACCAGGCCTGATATTTCTTTTGCTGTGAGCTACCTGTCCAGGTTTTCTGCTCACCCTACCGTCCCTCTCTGGGGGGCTGCCAAGCGGTTGCTCTTGTATTTGAGAACACATTCCCACCTGGGTCTCACTTACACCCACAACCCTGAGTTCTCTTTTACTGTCTTTAGTGACTCATCCTTTGCTGATGATGGGTCTGACAGGCGGTCTCAGACTGGCTTTGCTGTGCTAGCTGGGGGGTGCATAGTGAACTGGATGAGCAAGAGGCAGCCTACTGTTGCCATTAGCTCTAGTGAGGCTGAGTATCAGGCCCTGTCCCAGGCTGCCAGGGAGGTACAATGGTTGAAGAAATTGAGGGTGGATCTGGGTCTGCCTTGTGCTTTGGTTACCATTCAGGGTGACAACTTAGGGTCTCTAAGTTGGGCCAAAGACTGGCAGCTCCTGCCTCGCAGCAAGCACATTGATGTTATTCATCACTACATCAAGGAGCTGGTGGAGGATGGTTCACTGGATGTTGCCTATGTTAACACCGTGGATAACTGTGCTGACCCCTTCACCAAGCCCCTTGATCCTGCTGTGTTCTGGAGGTTTGTCCGCATGTTAGGTATGACCGCTTCTTCTTAGGGTCATCCTTGCATTTGGTCATATTAGTTTCTTTTCGTTATCAAAGTTTGGCATTAGGTTCCTATTCCCGGATCGGGTTTTCTATACCGTTGTTACCCATTTTTGATATTAGTTTTCCCTCTCTTTCTAGCTTGGCAAATTGTTTTAGAATTTTTTGCCTTGTTTCATTCCTTCCTATAACCCTTTGGGTTCCATTTGAAGTTCTCTCGATTTTTTCGGAGTTCTTTGATTTTTTTTTTTATATATATGTTACATATAGTTCTATGTCCCCAGTGCCATAGGTGGAGAGGTAGTATTGTATGTCACCTGTGTCATAGGTGGAGTGTCAGCATGAATTGCGGTGCTCTCACGCGTTTTATGACTTGGTGACTACTTATGTACTTCCTTAGAACTATCGGCCCAGACAGTGTTTCTGTCTGTACTGTGTCAGCTTCCCGTAGACTGTGTCATCCTTCATGACACGGTGACAGCTTCCTGTTGACTGCGTCATCGGTCTCTCACTGACACACTCTGTATAGCCGGTGCCTGGCTTAAGTTTCCTGACTTAGGGTCTAGTCAGGTTACAGGCATCCGCCTCTCCCACCGCTGGTGTTCTTTGGCGTCCGCCTGTCCTTGTAACGCTATTCTTGTCTCCGTGTATAGATTGGCGCGTCTGTCTCCGCTGCATACATCTCTCTCCACTCTTCGAAGTGCTTTCTAGCTGATACATTTCAAGACGCAGGCTTCCCAATTGGTTGCGCCTCAGGACGCAGAGCTGGGGTGGGTCCGTTGTGTTGTGAACACAGCTCCTGAACAACCCTGCTACCCATGTTCACTCCGTCGGCAGACAGTGAGCAGCCTGAAAGCTGATAGACCTGGTAATCAATATAATCCATTTAAGTGTTTTTCATTCATAACATAGATACCTAGCTACTTACCACCTGTGTGATTACATTATATTCTAATTAGTGTGGTGCAGCAGTGTATATGCTACCCATGTTAACTCCGCTGGCAGAGGGTGAGGAGCCTTAAGGCTGATAGACTAGGTTATCAAACCAATCCAATCTAGCTCTACCATTATTGGTGGTTGGGCCCAGCATAAGCGAACAGGCTCCCCCCCTCAACCTCACGCCTTATCGTAAGGTGTGAAATGTATTTATTTATTAACCCTATCACTCCATGCAGCTCCATTAGGCAGTGACTGGGTCTAGCCTAAAGCTTGAAGCTGTGTTTGAATGCCTGTCATGCCAGCTTTCAGACGCACTAGCTAGATTAAGCATTGGTTCACGGACGGGGCATGGGAGCTGCCTAGAAGCTGCTATGTGCAGCCAAACAAAGAAACAGTATGTGGAACTGCAAACCTCCGAACTTCTGATTGCAGCATCTCAAAGCTCAGACCCTGACCTGGATAAGTCTAAACACTATCTAATCCGCTTAGTATGCTCCCTGATTTCTGTGGGTACCGCACGGGAGACGGTGAGCAGCCCAGAGTTGGCTGAAAAACATGTAAGAAGTCAAGTCAAGTAACGGCGTAGGCAAAATATGGACCAGGCCTGGAATCCTCCTCCTATATGCTTCCAGGCCTCCCCCTATTGGTGGCTGGCCCTAGCGCAAGCAAACAGCCTGGCTTACTCAACCTCACGCCTCGCCATAAGGCATTTCATATATTTATTTCTTAGGGCGTAGTTGCAGCAAGCCCTCTACTCCGCTCTCCACCCACTGCTCCTAGAACTCCCCTTTCATTTTCTCCCAACCAGGCTTCTCTTCCCTCACCCACTGCTCCTTACACAACTCTAATCCCTCCTCCAAGTCAGATGCACCTTCAAACTCGTCCCTGGGCCTGCCCTCCCACGAGGCACAGAATGAGCTACGTCGCACAAAGGCCTCATCTGTCATAGTCAGCCAAATTTGGCTGTACACATCGAAGGACTCTGCCCCCCCCAGGCTGCGGAGCAGGAGTGTTCTAGGACCTGTCCTTGTATCCATGCTGTAGCCTACGCAGGTATAGTTCTGCTTCATCATTGTCACTACATCGATGTCCAGCTTGTCGACCATGAAAGCCAGCTTGGCGTGCACCGCCGACTTACGATACCCAAACAGGCAGGGGTACTTGGCAAGGATTTAGCGGGCATCTTCGCTAGAACCCACGAGCCAGGTGAAGTAGTCTAGTGTCTTGCTGAGGTGGGTCTCGGGTGTAAGGTTAAGAAGCAAAGGAAACCCCTTGATCATGCCTCTGACTACCTCGGGCGCATAGCCCTCCCCCTCTAGCCAATGGACTGTATCCCATTTAAGAGAGGACCCAAGGATGTAGGGCTCTCTCTGAAACAGACCCTTCTCCTCGGAAGGGGGGATGCCTAACTCTTTGAGGCGGTGCAGCGTGGCGTTGAGGGATGATGGTGTGAGGTTGACTAACACAGAGGGGTACTTCCTCAACACGCTTAGTATCTGATTGTCAGACAAACCATGGGCAGCTAGCACCCGCATCGACTCAGCATTAGTTTTATCACGCCCACCAGCTGAATATGCAATGAGGACGGGGCTCCTACGAAGCCCCCTGAGACGTGTGCAATACTCAAGCCAAAGCATGCTATGCTGAGCAGTGTAAGCCATGGACAATTCATGCACAGCACCAACCGATTCTAACCAATCCTCGAACCACTTCACTATAAATTCCTTAGCCCTGTCAGACCTAAGACACTTGAAAACAAATCCATGCAGCTGAGTCATCCATCTGAGGATGGTAGTTTGAACTGCTAAGGGAGCTTCATCCCTGGTTCTCAAGCACAAGACCTCAGCATAGCCAGAGTATTGGTCAGTGAGACACAGAACATAAAACTCCCCACGCAAGCCCCTAATATTAAATGGCCCCATGATGTCCAAGTGAAGGCGTTGTAATGGGGCACGGATCCTAGTTTTGCTTTCTTTAGGAAAAGGGATACGTTTTCCCTTTGCCTTCTGACAAGCATCACATGGGATCTTAGACAGTCTTTGCACCTGTTGGAGAGTGAGGGGTAAGTTCTGAACCAAACCCTTCCTTACAAGGTTGTGCATGGCATCATAGCCAGGGTGACCCAGCCGCCTATGCCACAACCATTCAGGAGTGGTAGGGATCACAACTCCACCATCCTCATCAACATCAAGAGCAAAAGCTGGATAATCTTCAGCACCATACAAACGGCCACGAGGGGTGTGACAAGGCCTACATGCAAACTTGTACACACCATCACTGGAGGCAGGGAAAGACCACAGAACAGAAGAGCCCTGTGTGGCAGTACAACTAAGACTATCAAAAGAAATCTTGCAGTTGTGAGCATGGGCAACAGCATTTACTGACATGAGGTTCACCGGACAGTGTGGGATGTAGAGAACATTGGTTAAAGTGATTGGTGTTGGTAACCAATCACTACATAACACAATAGAACCCTGACCCACAGACCGTTGAACCACACCATCACCAAATTTAACTGCTGGCCCAGTCTCAGAAGCATGAAACACAGTGAACAAAGACATATCACCTGTGATTGACATCCCAGCTCCAGAATCAACATGCCAGACACCCTCAGACAGGCTCGGGCTGCAGACATTTGAAAATTTCGCAGTGCAAGAGAAAAGGACAGAGCGTACCTCCTATTTCTTGTCCAAAGCATACCCATCAATCTGAGCCTGCAAGGAGGCCAGCTGCCGCGGAGTAAGCACACCTGGAAGGGCCAAGGCCATGGGCACCGGATTGGTAACCGGTGCACCAGGCTTGGTCTTACGCAGGTGCGGATGCTTCGTGAAACAGCGATCCTCCGAGTGGGTCGTCTTGCTGAGGCATGGGCCCCAAGTGCAATCCAGACGTCGCTTGTTGGAACCAGAACCCTGAGAACCAGATCCCTGCCCACGCTGAAACGCAGCATTGGCAGGAACCTGGGGAGCGTCCCGGGACCAACCAGGATGCCTGGAGTCGGACCTGGGGAGAGCAATGTTCAAAATGTCGAGAGACCGATATGCCTCCAGACAAGACCAGTAATCTACAGTCTGTCTGTTAGCCAACATCATACCGTACTGGATCCGCAGCGATTCAAATCGGATCAAACGGATCCCATTCACAATGGTTTCCATGGCGTGGCGCTGAGTGACAGGATGTCCAGCACTGCGGAGGTCAGTGCACAGACTGCGAACTATGCGAAAGAAATCATCGACACGGTCAGAAGGGCCCATGTGCGCATTATGAAGTTCGATACGCATGAGAGGGACTCTAGAGGCAAGGGCATCAGACTGCGTCTTCCGGATATCCAAAAGGATATCCCGAGGGGTGGCAAAGTCCTGGTATACCTTGACCATATCGTCCTCCATGTTCGCGAGCATCATAGTTAAACACATGAACTCCTGACGTTCGAGAGGCAGTGCACTGAACCCCAACAGTGCAGGATCAAACCGAGACTCACCATGAATGAGGGTATTAGACCCAGCTCCATTCGCAGAAGGGACAGGAGCCAAGGACCTACGAATGTCCATGAAATACTCCGCAGCAA
>JACBWV010000626.1:19171175-19181175 GCA_013435795.1 Chlamydomonas sp. ICE-L
AAATCAAGCGTGTGGATATTGTGTGGGCCTTGTGGTGCTTATGGGGTCGGGTCTGAGGGGTCCGAACTAACACCACACCCACTGCCGTGTGGTAAAACCGAACTGTGTGTGAGCTCGCTGATCGCAAATTAATGCGGTTCCTTTTTTAAACTGGAATATAGTTGAGTGTATTCTAAACAGCCTAGCTATGGGCTCTGATTTACTGGTTGTTATTGTCCGGGTTCCATGCCTTCTCTAGGGGGACAATAGAGCACGTAGACCTCACTGCCTGCCGTGCCTTCTGTAGTGCCGTTGGCCAGCTCTGGCCACGTGCCCTACCGAGCAGTACTGTCGTTTCCTTCTTCTGTCCTGTCCATCCTGCTGGACGCAATTTTAAACTGTAATCTATATCCCTCCATCTATCCCAGACTCCGGAAGATAAAACTGGTAACATCAACAACAACTTGAACTTGGTTACATGGCTCCAGCCAGCAATTGGTTGCTCGCCAACAACGACAACGACAACAATGAATTGGGCCTGGAAACGTCAAGCGGCAATCCGAGTAAACGACCTGCCGCCCTGTCAAATCCCCAACTTCCCAAGGCGGGCCACGAGAACAGCTAGGGTCGTTAAATGTCTCCGTGTCTCCTCCGTGTCGAGGCGTACTGGGTTAGAATCCCATCCAGCATCAAGCTTCTATTTCGTTCCATTCCCCATACCCCACCAGGGAGCCTCGGAGATAGCTATCCCCTCGTGGAGGCCTGGACCGGACTTGGGGTTGGGGTAGGGGAGGACGGACACGCGCGCAGACCTTTGAGAATACGGCGTGCGAGATTTCTAGCGGCCAGGGAACACCCTTCTTCAGCCATTTTATCCTCTGTGTTCGTTCAGGGGTCACGGGGACAGTCGGGGACAGTCGGGGTTGGTGCGGGTTGGGGTCCCGCCGGGCCGGGTTGGGGTCGTCCAAACCAGGGGTCAAAACCCTGGTCAAAACCTTATAATGTCGCCCTGGATAAAGCTCGATAATTATCCTCCTTGGGGAGTTCACTGTCTTCGAATTCCAGCAGCAAGATGCTTGCACCACATAGCTAGTTATTTTACTACAACCCGTCTGGGAGCCTAGGAGCTACCCAACCCCGTGCGTCTGCGAAATCGGTTATTGCTTTGTCGACGAGCAACAGGTGAATGACGATATCGCAGATCAGGGGGTGCATCCGCGCAGAGCCGAAGTGCCCAATAAAATAACTTTGTTTCAATACATTACATTGTCGTAGGAAGGCCAGTGTTGACCAAAGACAAGCCCACCCCACAACTTTCAAGGAGGGGGGGGGGGAGGGGGGGGGCTTCCAAGTTCCAATTATCCTCCTTTAATCAACAGAATGTGGATAGAGTTCCATCATTACACTGTCATAGGCAGGCCATAGTTGACCCAAGACAAGCCCACCCAAAACATCCGGGAGGGTTTTCCAAGCCTTCCAAGCATCCTATAATAGAAAATCACAAGGTAAAAGCAGTCAAACAATGAGCCAATGAGGGAAGAAGAAAAAAAGTAGGATAAGGAAGTAATGTGCAGTGTCCACCAAGTATCCAGTCCACAACATATGACTGAAAATGGCCACATGGAGCAGGCAGGTTGGAGAAAGCATATCATCATATCATCATCATCATCATCATCATCATCATCATCATCATCATCATCATCATCATCATCATCATCATCATCATCATCATCATCATCATCATCATCATCATCATCATCATCATCATCATCATCATCATCATCATCATCATGGGCTTGCAACTTGGGCTGGCTGCCAGGATCTATTTTTCCACCACACTAGCTGTATTTATTACTATATCGACCAACATGGATCCAAATATTAATCTATTCATAAATATATATAACCATGATGTATATGTTACTAGATGGATATTAGAACATTACCCTAATGTATATCTACCCAGCTGGATATTAGTATATTACCCAGATGGATATTACCCAGGTGGATATCTACCCAGATGGATATCTACCCAAATGGATATCTACCAAGATGGATATCTACCCAGATGGATATCTACCCAGGTGGATATCTACCCAGATGGATATTAACCATATGTATATCTACCCAGATGGATAATACCCAGATGTATATGTACCCAGATGGATATTAACCATATGTATATCTACCCAGATGGATAATACCCAGATGTATATCTACCCAGATGGATATTAACCATATGTATATCTACCCAGATGGATAATACCCAGATGTATATCTACCCAGATGTATGTGTACCCAGATGGATGATACCCAGATGTATGTCTACCCAGATGGATATTACCCAGATGGATGATACCCAGATGTATGTCTACCCAGATGGATGATACCCAGATGTATATTAATATATCGTTCGTGTTGGACCCAAGCCTGCCTTCTCTATCTATTGTACCCTTTGATTATTGTTAATTGAAGAGTGGATGGAGGACCCACCCCACCCCCACCCCCACCCACCCGGATGTGAGGAGTTAGGATTAGGCTTGTCTTTGGACAACAATGTCCTGTCTATCTATGATAATGTCACGTCACTTACTTGCTTTCTTGCTTCTTTGCCGCATTACTTTATTGCATGTACCCTGTGATTTTGAGGATGGTTAGTTGGAAGACCCCCCCCCCCCCCCCCCCCCCCCTTCCCCCCTCAATGTTGAGGACCAGGCTTATCTTGGGCTCAACAATGGCCTGTCTATGACAATGACAATGTAACATGTTGAAGGGACTGGCATATCATATGATGTTGACCAAAGGCGAGTATGATATCATATGATATCATACACATTGCATCATATGATCTCGTATATAATCGGTAACTTCATCCAAGACGAACTGCCGGCATCATATGATATGGCGAGCAGGTCAATTGCTGGCAAGGGCAATGTAACCAAGTTTAAGTTCAAGCATGAATTACCCCCCCTGATGTTGTATATTTTGATGTCATGATATCATATCACCATTCCCTAAATATTTGCACACACATCCATCATGCGTTTGTGTAGGCATGCTCCGTCCGATGCCACGGCCTGGCCCTGCATTTATAGTACAGCCGATCAACCGTGCACCAGCAGTGTTTATTGTTTGCAAGCAAAAGCCAAGTAAGCAGCAGCCTGGCAAAAGAAAGCCAGCTGAAAAAGCTAAGCGTTTTTACCATCAGCAACAACAGCGATCGCCAGATGACCCTACATATTGGTACTCCCATCCCCATTTACCTACTGCTACGCACGTCGAGTGGTTCATCGACTGCCATAGAATGTTTGAGGACGACATGGACGAACTGAAAATTCGCAATTATAAGTCTGGGCTCTATGTGAAGGTGGAGGACCTGACAGGGATGCCCCTCACCTGGGCATTCCTGCTGTACTGCAAGCTGGCAATCAGGTAGGAATCGGATGATATGGTGTTGGCTTGTCTTGGGCCAACAATGGCCTGTCTATGGCAATGACATTTTTTAATGCCGGGAAATCAGGTAGGATAGGCACTTCTTGCCAGTTGCTTCTTTACACCATGTATTTTTTTTTTTTAGTTGTGAAAGGAATTTCACCACAGGAGGTGGGTCTCCCGACACAAACCAGGGACACCGAGGATACGAATGGTGTTGCCACTCCTACAAAAGAGTAGGCGCGCTAGTCGATCATGTTTTGATGCAACACAGCGCTGCTCTTTTGGTGACTGTTATCATTCTGGCATTTTTTCGCTTCGAATTAGTTTGAAGGATTGGGTGGAGCCGAGGAGGCAGGTGGGTGAAAAGTTGAACCTCACACCACACGCACACGACCACACACACACCACGTCGATACACACAGGCTTGTCTTGGTTCAACTATGGCCCTCTTATGTAATGTAATGGTTGTGCCCGTTCTGATTCAGGTGCAAAGCCCTCCCCAAAACCTGGGATTGGGGTGCATGTCTGCGCAAAGCAGATGCATTGCTTCCCTATGCCTTGGCCAAGCAAGACGCCAGGGAGAAGTACGACGGAGAAAATGTCTTCAGCCAAAGGCTGGGGCTTCAACCGTCACTTCGTTGGACTGCATCACTGATACACGGATTCTTAACCGTGGACGGAGATACTAACAGTCTTCAGTGCACTGAGGTGGCAAAGAGCATGACAGATTGTGTGGCACAGCAGGTGGGTGGGTGGGAGAATGCTGACCCCCGGCACCTGATGTCCCAGTTTGACCCCGGCTTCTTTGCCGACGTCGGGGGTTCAGAAGCATGGATTGCTTTGGAAGACTCCCTCGACACTCAACTGGCCAAGCTGATTCGTGATGGTCACCACCGTGACGAATTTGGGATATTTGGGCTGTGGTGGATCAAGCACAGAATGAGCTTATAAGTGGACGATGGCATTCTAGCAGTGCTATGTTGAGACGTAACACTTTCTTGTGACACTGGCTATGTTGTGACACTGGCTATGTTATGTTGTAATACTATGTTGTTACAATGGCTATGTTATGATGTAACACTATGTTGTGACACAAACGCATAGCCAGTGCATAACGTCACAACAGTAATAGTGTTACGTCACAACATAGTGGCACTGGCTATGTGTTCTAGCAGCGATGTGTTGCATCCAAAATGAACGGTTGATGAAAGGTCCACCTTTTTTTAGTTGTGAAAGGAATTTTACCCGAGGAGGAGGGTCTCCCTACACAAACCAGCGACATCGAGGATTCAGTTTGAATGGCGTTGCCACTCCTACAAAAGAGTAGGCGCACTTAGGGATAATGTTTTGATGCAACACAGCGCTGCTCTTTTGGTGACTGTTATCATTATGGCAATTTTTTTTTCGAATTAGTATGAAGGATTGGGTGGAGCCGAGGAGGCAGGTGGGTGAAAAGTTGAACCTCACACCTGACGTCCCGTTTGACCCCGGCTTCTTTGCTGACGTTGGGGGTTCAGAAGCATGGATTTCTTTGGAAGCCTCCCTCGAAACCCAGGTGGCCAAGCTGGGACGTGATGGCCAGCTAGCACTGTGACATGGGGAACAAGTTTGGGGGGGTGCTCAAGAACAGAAGGGTCTTGTGATGTTCGGTAGCCTCCCTCGACAGTCAGCTGGCTAGCCTGAAACGTTATGGCCAGCTAGCACTGTGGCATGGGGAACAGGTTTGGGGGGATGCTCAAGAACAGAAGGGTCTTGTGATGTTCGGTAGCCTCCCTCGACAGTCAGCTGGCTAGCCTGAAACGTTATGGCCAGCTAGCACTGTGACATGGGGAACAGGTTTGGGGGGATGCTCAAGAACAGAAGGGTCTTGTGATGTTCGGTAGCCTCCCTCGACAGTCAGCTGGCTAGCCTGATATGTTATGGCCACCCAGCACTGTGACATGGGGGAATTTTTGTATTGGGATGGCCATACTGGGTATTTTTGGGGCTACGCCTGATAGCTTCCAGCCAGCTCCGACAGCCAGCGACTTGGTCAATCCCAGAGCTTGCAGCATTATTGGAATACCTGGCATGTCAGCTTTCAGATGCACCAGCTAGCTTTAGGTCTGCCCCAAGGACAGGGAAAGGGAGCTGCATAGAAGCTACTATGTGTAGCCAAACAAATGAACAGTGGATGTTCAAGAACTAACAGAAGGATCTTTTAACAGCCTTCTACGGTCCATTTTTGATGCAACACAGCGCGGCTCTGTTGGTGGTTCTTATCATTTTGGCATTTGTTTAGTTTGAAGTTGTAGCACCAAGGATTGCGTGGAGAATGGTTGGAAGACCCCACTACATGGTATACCATATGAACCTTCTGGCTGCTCACCGTCTGCAGGTATGGGGAGTAAACATGGGTAGTATAAACACTAATCATAAAACACTGTGTGCTTGCCCCGCTTTCTGGCTCATTGGATTGGATTGTTGCATGTTTTTCCAGCCAACTCTGTGCTGCTCACCATCTTCCAATTCCAAGTCCCTCCGCAATACCCACGTAAACCAGGGAGCGTACTTCGCAGATTAGACAGTTTTTATCCTGAGTGGCTCAGGAAGATGTATACACAGGGTTTCAATGACGAAAATTGCGAAATAAATGGCTGACAAATCCATAGAAGGTGGCCTGTCGTTCATCTTTACATGTTTTTGATATTTCGAGGAAGGGCAAGTCCCACCAGCCTAGTAGGCTACCCCTTGACTGTAACATTCTCCCTTCAGGCTGGTCACTACGTCACAGTCTGCGGGCGGAGTAAACATGGGTGGTACACTGGTACCGTGTACACCCCACGGATGTTCAAGTGCAATTTAAAATCTACGTTTTGAGACGTAACTATTATAAACATACCTATGTCGCGTGCCAAAATCTGCGTTTTATCGACCCAGATCCACGACTCACGAGTCAAAATCTATTTTGGCAACGTAGTGGACCCTCCCAAATCTGCGTTTGACCCAGACTGCCGGTATCATGTGATGACATGATATTATATGATATCATAATGCCGTTCCCTACAATGGAGAGGGCAGCAGGGTTGTACAAGCAAACATCAGAATCTACGTTGCATAGGCTAGATCTAAGTTTTCGACGTATTGGACCCTCAAAAATCTGTGTTAGAGAACAGTGAACAACCCCGTTGAACTGTTTGGAGAAATGAAGACGTGCCAAGTTCCGTGCTTCCGCTAGTGTTTACAAAACCAGTCAAGTCGACAAGGCATATCAAAAAGGCCTTCCCAGTAGTTCAGTAATTGTTTTTACCCCAAACCATCAATGTTTGTTTTGTAATTTTCACTGTCCTGAGGAATGAGTGTGCAACAGCCGTACTTGGTGGCTTAATCCATAAAGCTGCTCGCCATCATCGGCAGTACACACACAACATGCCCTCTCCCAGTAAACCTTCCCAGGTTTATATACATAGATGAACGCAGGGGGGGCAGGAAATAGGGTGCAGAACCTCATCATCGCTTTTGACAGAGCTTATCCTCAGGATCTGATTGCATTATTTAAACCCAAAATAAAGTTGGACAGGAAGTTGGAGGTCTCCGAAGTTTGTGTGCCTCAAATCTTGACTTGGCAATAAATCATGTTTGTGAAAACCCTTAAAAGATGTAAGAGCATAAATGGATAGGAGTCATAGGACATGAAAAGATCCTTCGAATTCATTTCCCTCTCCTTTTGTCTAGAACTTCTACAATTCCAACTCCCGTCTGAATCGGACACCTTATTGATGATGCGGTCCAAAATCTGTCTTCCTGCCCCCCCCCCCCCCCCCCCCCCCCCCGGATGCATGGAATTGATATTGACACTATTGCTGCACTATTGCCTATACTTTTTTGAGGATTACTTGGAAGCAGGGTACTTCAAACGGACCCCAGACGTTGCGTCCTGGGACGCACCCTAATTCGGTAGGTTGCGTCCAAGGACGCAACCAATTTCGGAAGTTGCATCCTGGGACGCAGTCAAGTCCTTTGGCTGCGTCCCACAAATCCCCTATTTTACCTCAAACTCAATCTGCTTCACGTTGCGTCCCATGCGTCTCACTACGTCCCATGCGTCACACTTTTTCTCTCTGCGCCCCATGCGTCTCACTGCGTCTCATTAAGTCTCATAATTATCATTCGTCATATTGATCCCAAAGCCCAGAGGGAGGAAAGGGAGGAGGGGCGGCAGGGGCGGATGAGGGGGAAGGAACGGGGTCAGCTGGGGCAGGGGCTACCAGCGGGGCTACCAGCGGGAGCAAAAAATTTATCCAGCTTTCCCTGCTTGGATGTGTCGTGATCCTTTTTGTCCGATTGCATTTGACGGTGTGATGAGCTCAGATGAGCGCGACCAGAATAAATCACCCACAATTTCACATTTCTAGGTTTCGACTACGGTGTTAGAACCCTCCTAGGGGTATTTGGAGCATTTGAAATTCAAGGCCAATTCGAGGCCATTCAAATTATGAGGCTCTGAGAGTCCGCTGCGTCCTGCACCACCCTGACAGAGACACTCTCGTCGGGCAGGTGACGAAGTGAGACGCAAGGGACGCAATGGGACGCAATGGGATGCATGGCCGCGTGGGGCGCAGTGAGACGCATCGTTAAGAAGTGAGACGCAGCCAACATCCCGAACCTGCGTCTGCGAAGCAACCAACATCCTGAACTTGCGTCCGGGACGCAACGGACACTCCCATGTTGCGTCTGCGACGCAACGGAACCTCTACATGTTGCGTCCTGGGACGCAAGGACGCGCGTCCTGCACAACCCTGCTTGGAAGACCCCAAGTTGCGTCTGCGACGGAGAACCCCCGCCTGTGTCCTGCGACGCAACCGACCCACTGAAGCTGTGTTCACAACGCAACGAACCTACCCCAGCTTCAGTGAGATGGTTACATTTCAAGACGCAGGCTTCCCAATTGGTTGCGCCTCAGGACGCAGAGCTGGGGTGGGTCCGTTGTGTTGTGAACACAGCTCCTGAACAACCCTGCTACCCATGTTCACTCCGTCGGCAGACAGTGAGCAGCCTGAAAGCTGATAGACCTGGTAATCAATATAATCCATTTAAGTGTTTTTCATTCATAACATAGATACCTAGCTACTTACCACCTGTGTGATTACATTATATTCTAATTAGTGTGGTGCAGCAGTGTATATGCTACCCATGTTAACTCCGCTGGCAGAGGGTGAGGAGCCTTAAGGCTGATAGACTAGGTTATCAAACCAATCCAATCTAGCTCTACCATTATTGGTGGTTGGGCCCAGCATAAGCGAACAGGCTCCCCCCCTCAACCTCACGCCTTATCGTAAGGTGTGAAATGTATTTATTTATTAACCCTATCACTCCATGCAGCTCCATTAGCCAGTGACTGGGTCTAGCCTAAAGCTTGAAGCTGTGTTTGAATGCCTGTCATGCCAGCTTTCAGACGCACTAGCTAGATTAAGCATTGGTTCACGGACGGGGCATGGGAGCTGCCTAGAAGCTGCTATGTGCAGCCAAACAAAGAAACAGTATGTGGAACTGCAAACCTCCGAACTTCTGATTGCAGCATCTCAAAGCTCAGACCCTGACCTGGATAAGTCTAAACACTATCTAATCCGCTTAGTATGCTCCCTGATTTCTGTGGGTACCGCACGGGAGACGGTGAGCAGCCCAGAGTTGGCTGAAAAACATGTAAGAAGTCAAGTCAAGTAACGGCGTAGGCAAAATATGGACCAGGCCTGGAACCCTCCTCCTATATGCTTCCAGGCCTCCCCCTATTGGTGGCTGGCCCTAGCGCAAGCAAACAGCCTGGCTTACTCAACCTCACGCCTCGCCATAAGGCATTTCATATATTTATTTCTTAGGGCGTAGTTGCAGCAAGCCCTCTACTCCGCTCTCCACCCACTGCTCCTAGAACTCCCCTTTCATTTTCTCCCAACCAGGCTTCTCTTCCCTCACCCACTGCTCCTTACACAACTCTAATCCCTCCTCCAAGTCAGATGCACCTTCAAACTCGTCCCTGGGCCTGCCCTCCCACGAGGCACAGAATGAGCTACGTCGCACAAAGGCCTCATCTGTCATAGTCAGCCAAATTTGGCTGTACACATCGAAGGACTCTGCCCCCCCCAGGCTGCGGAGCAGGAGTGTTCTAGGACCTGTCCTTGTATCCATGCTGTAGCCTACGCAGGTATAGTTCTGCTTCATCATTGTCACTACATCGATGTCCAGCTTTTCGACCATGAAAGCCAGCTTGGCGTGCACCGCCGACTTACGATACCCAAACAGGCAGGGGTACTTGGCAAGGATTTAGCGGGCATCTTCGCTAGAACCCACGAGCCAGGTGAAGTAGTCTAGTGTCTTGCTGAGGTGGGTCTCGGGTGTAAGGTTAAGAAGCAAAGGAAACCCCTTGATCATGCCTCTGACTACCTCGGGCGCATAGCCCTCCCCCTCTAGCCAATGGACTGTATCCCATTTAAGAGAGGACCCAAGGATGTAGGGCTCTCTCTGAAACAGACCCTTCTCCTCGGAAGGGGGGATGCCTAACTCTTTGAGGCGGTGCAGCGTGGCGTTGAGGGATGATGGTGTGAGGTTGACT
>JACBWV010000626.1:19186175-19228289 GCA_013435795.1 Chlamydomonas sp. ICE-L
GCTTGATGAAAATAAAACCATGTAGAAATTCAAATCAGGAACATTTAACTTGCTAGGGATTAGTAGACAGAGTACCATGGTGACCGTAACTTGGCAAAGGCCAACCACCTGGGGTGGTCTCAAGCTGGATCCATAATCAGGTTTGGCAAAGGGTCGTTTCCCAAACCGTTTGCCAATACTTAAGGCGCGTACGGTATTCTGCTTACAAGGGTTACGCTGCTTTTCTAATCACCCTTGCAAGGTTGCATGGTTATTGAACAAACCTTCAAGGTTTAAAATAATAAAATAATAATAAGTTATGATGACGAGGCGCTAGGTGGAGGGGCCAGCCTGTTTGTTTGCATTGGGGCCAACCACCAATTCCCCACTGCTACTTTCTTGTGTAGGAGACCCTAGTATCAGGCGGCTAGAATCTTAATACCACATCCATTTGGTGAGATCTAGGGATGACCAACGAGCTCTTAGACCCTTTCCTACTTCTACTTTCTTGAGTAGATTGGAGAATAAAGGATCAGGCCGCTAGAATCTTAATACCACATCCATTTGGTGAGATCAAGGGATGCCCATCGAGCTCTCGGACCCTTTCCTACTCCTACTTTCTTGAGTAGATTGGAGAGAAAAGGATCAGGCAGATAGAGTCCTAATAACACATCCATTTTGTGAGATCAAGGGATGCCCAACGATATTCAGAGGCAAAATAGTAGAAGCTTGGATAAGGATCATAAAATAAATGTTGCGCTCTCATAATCCTTTCCTACTGCTACTTTCTTGTGTACGAGACCCAAGGATCAGGCAGCTAGAATCCCAATACCACATCCATTTTGTGATTTGAGATCAAGGGATGCCCAACGATCTTAAGAGGCAAAATAGTAGGAGCTCGAATTAGGATCACAAAACAAATGTTGCGCTCTCATAACCCTGTCCTACTGCTACTTTCTGACGTAGGAGACCCAAGGATCAGGCAGCTAGAATCCCAATACCACATCCATTTTGTGATTTTTGATCAAGGGATGCCCAAAGAGCTTAAGAGGCAAAGGAGTAGGAGCAAGAGCTTGGAGCAGGATCACAACACAAGTGGGAGTGGGGACGAAGAAGACGAGGAAGATGTACAGGAGGAGAGAAATGCGGTGATGGCGGGAGCTTTCGCGGTGGCGGTGTCAGAGGATGTGGATAACGATGAGGAGGAAGAATCAGATGATGACGATGAGGAGGAGGTAGATAGTGATAAGGAGGAGAATGAGGAGGAGGAGGAGGAGGAGGAAAATAAAGGGGGGAAATAACTATGACGGGCTGGTTGGGGCGCTGTGTGAGATGCCGGAGGAGGAGGAGCCACGATTTATAGTCTACGATGATATGTGCCCGGAAGGCCAGGGCCCCACTTGCCCCAGATGCGGAGAAGACATATCAGAACTGCAATGGTGCGCAAGCTGCGTGGAAAGCACAGGATCTGCCTCTGTTTCAGCCTTTGCAGCACAAGAAGCTGGTACACTTCTTGATGGCGGAGTGACGATCTGGGTAGGCATGCCAGACGATCCAGAGCCGTATTGCTCATTAAAGCAACGCCCTATTTACAAGTACCACCCGGAAATTGACACTTGGACCCAGCGCATACCCTTGTCTAAGTTGGATGAACAGATGTACATGGAATCCAAAGACGGAGCACACTGCTCTTTTGAATGCTTCATCTGTGGTCAGACCCATGGCGAGAACAAAGAGAAGGAAGCAAAATAATCCCGGTTACTTTGTTAGCCAAGGGGGTTGAATCCTTACAAGCAAATAGAAAGATTACAAGGGGCTCATGTCCTAGCAGTGAAACAACACCGCCCTAAAGTCGGACTCGAGAAACCACCCGCCGTCTTCCGGCAGCGGGGCTCAAACTCCGGTCACCGAAGCCTTAATGACCGGGTCTGGACCAAACCGCCCTCCAGACTGGGCAAGGTCGTAGAGGCAATGAGTCTGGGGAGGCACTCTAGAAAGAGAAATGGGACGTTACAAGCTTGGTTCGCTGTCCTGCACCAACTGGCGCCATATTTGTTTGATCCATGCATGTATGAAGCAGCCTCTTTCAGTGATTTACAACGGTCTAGTGGTAGGCCAGATCTAAAGAATGAACAGTCGGGGGTTCGACTCCACCTTCTGTCGCACGTTGCAGGTCGTCGTCTACCGCGATGGCAGCTTATCCAGTTGAGGTAGGAGATCGCTTCCCACCCGCGTACGACGGGCTCCCTTAGCACCACGCCCCTCCAGGCGTTATCATTATTTACCATGTGTGTAGCATAGACACTACTACTACACACATCACACTCCCGATTACAGAGTCTTCCAGAGTAAACGTAATCACAGGGCTGAAAACAGTTGAAAAAGTGATGATAACGCCTGGTGGGGCGTGGTATTAAGGGAGCCCTGTCATACGGCGGTAGGGAACGGGCTGCCACTTTACCTAGTCAAAGCTACCATGGTGGTTGACTGTGACCGCGGACACAAACACTAAAGCGAACCCGTTGGGATTTCATCCCGGCACCTTCTTCGTTCGAGGAGCTCTACCATTAAGCCATTCGTCGAGGTTCTCGTTTTCTCCTTGGATTGGTGAACCCCCCTCCCACATGGTTCACCTCCGCCTCCTCTGCTGTCTCCCCTCTAGCTGTGGCCCTCTGGACGTGGGCCCCCTGGCTGTATCTTAGGTAGAGCCTGAATCCTTTTTCCGTCTGTCCATTATCAGCATGTATAGCGGTGCTCTCACGCGTTTTATGACTTGGTGACTACTTATGTACTCCCTTAGAACTATCGGCTCTCCTGAGCCAGCTTCCCGTGGGACTGAGTCATCTTGAGATGACTCAGTGGCAGCTTCCTGTCACCTACGTCTCCGGTCTGATCTGTACCCTGTTAGGTTCCTGTCTACCGCCTCCTTTCACCACAGGTGCCCCTTTATGGGTCTCCTGTGTCTGTAACGTTATCCTTGTCTCCGTGTATAGATTGGTGCGTCTGTTCCGCTGCTTTAATCTACTGTCCACTCTACCGGAGTGATTTCAAGCTGATAGGTCATTGGGCTCCTCATCACTACCACTGCTTTGATAATGCAACTTCCGCGAGGGCCTCCTGCCGGCTTTGTGAAACTTACCAAACTTAATGGTGTTTCATGGGCTCGTGGGATCCGCAGTGTCATTGTGAGCAATGGATGCGACCGAATCCTCCCAACGGGGGTGAAGGTTCCTCTAGATTGGCTAGACGACTGCGCGCCAGCGGCCTCTGCTGCCGGAGAGGAGGGTCCTTCCGCCATCAAGGAAGTAACCCCCCCCGATCAATCCTCCAACTTTACGGTTCCTTCTCTCAATGTTCGACGCCTGTCCTCTGATGTTGAGGATGTCCTGATGAAGCTGTGTTGTGTACAGACACAAATCATCCGTTGTGCATCAGACCCGCAGCCTCATTGCGTCCCCTTCAATTATGATGAAGACTACTCTACTACTACTGATGATGAGGAGGACTTGAAGAGTGCTACGAGTGCTGACTTCGGTGGCGTGACACCATCTGCTGCTGCCACTCGTGTCTTTGAGACTTCCGCTGTTTCACCGGTGTATGAGCCTGCTGATCAGCAGATGCCTAATCGAGAGCTTTCGCCTGTGTATCAGCCTCATCCTTCGTCGGCGCCTCCCTTTGAGCCTGTTCCCCCGGCTTACCCGGAGGTGGCTAAGCCCACTTTCTTGAAGGGCTTTGCTTCTTTTTCCTCTGCATCTGCCCCCATGGAGCGTGGCCTCCCTGGCTACCACACTCGCTCTCGCGAGGCTGCTGTTTCCTCTGCACGCACCTCTGCTGCTGGTGCCTCCCTGGAACCCCCTCCGCCTCCGCCGGTGGAGCTGCCTCCTGCCCCTGGCCCTCCTCCTATGCTATATACGCGGGCATGCGAATCTTGGGAGCATCTGCTCACTGGTGGATCTCCTCCGACTTTGAACTTGCGGGACTACCGCCTGATCAACCAGGATCGACGGGATGGTGAGTCCTTGAACCGCTCTTTGTACGGTCGGATGGATATGCAGGCTACAATGGCAAATGTTAGTGTGAAGCTGAGGCATCGCCGAGTGATGGCTTTCTCTGAGCTTGGTACCAGGTGTCGTTCTTTTCTTGGTCCAGTCACTTCTGGGATTCTGTATCCCCCAGATCATGGTGTTTCCTTTGGTGGTACGAGGCGTAGTGATCACGAGAAGCTTGGTTATCAGTTTGTGCGAGTGCCTGTCCCTCTGTGTCCTGTTAGCCCAGATTTCGAGCTGCTTATGAGTGTTGCGAGGTCCATTCCTGTGATTAGGAACATAGACGACCAGCGCGCTCTTGACGCTGGTCTTGCTGCGGAGTATTTCATGGACATTCGTAGGTCCTTGGCTCCTGTCCCTTCTGCGATTGGAGCTGGGTCTAATACCCTCATTCATGGTAAGTCTCGGTTTGATCCTGCACTGTTGGGGTTCAGTGCACTGCCTCTCGAACGTCAGGAGTTCATGTGTTTAACTATGATGCTCGCGAACATGGAGGACGATATGGTCAAGGTATACCAGGACTTTGCCACCCCTCGGGATATCCTTTTGGATATCCGGAAGACGCAGTCTGATGCCCTTGCCTCTAGAGTCCCTCTCATGCGTATCGAACTTCATAATGCGCACATGGGCCCTTCTGACCGTGTCGATGATTTCTTTCGCATGGTTCGCAGTCTGTGCACTGACCTCCGCAGTGCTGGACATCCTGTCACTCAGCGCCACGCCATGGAAACCATTGTGAATGGGATCCGTTTGATCCGATTTGAATCGCTGCGGATCCAGTACGGTATGATGTTGGCTAACAGACAGACTGTAGATTACTGGTCTTGTCTGGAGGCATATCGGTCTCTCGACATTTTGAACATTGCTCTCCCCAGGTCCGACTCCAGGCATCCTGGTTGGTCCCGGGACGCTCCCCAGGTTCCTGCCAATGCTGCGTTTCAGCGTGGGCAGGGATCTGGTTCTCAGGGTTCTGGTTCCAACAAGCGACGTCTGGATTGCACTTGGGGCCCATGCCTCAGCAAGACGACCCACTCGGAGGATCGCTGTTTCACGAAGCATCCGCACCTGCGTAAGACCAAGCCTGGTGCACCGGTTACCAATCCGGTGCCCATGGCCTTGGCCCTTCCAGGTGTGCTTACTCCGCGGCAGCTGGCCTCCTTGCAGGCTCAGATTGATGGGTATGCTTTGGACAAGAAATAGGAGGTACGCTCTGTCCTTTTCTCTTGCACTGCGAAATTTTCAAATATCTGCAGCCCGAGCCTGTCTGAGGGTGTCTGGCATGTTGATTCTGGAGCTGGGATGTCAATCACAGGTGATATGTCTTTGTTCACTGTGTTTCATGCTTCTGAGACTGGGCCAGCAGTTAAATTTGGTGATGGTGTGGTTCAACGGTCTGTGGGTCAGGGTTCTATTGTGTTATGTAGTGATTGGTTACCAACACCAATCACTTTAACCAATGTTCTCTACATCCCACACTGGTTGGTGAACCTCATGTCAGTAAATGCTGTTGCCCATGCTCACAACTGCAAGATTTCTTTTGATAGTCTTAGTTGTACTGCCACACAGGGCTCTTCTGTTCTGTGGTCTTTCACTGCCTCCAGTGATGGTGTGTGCAAGTTTGCATGTAGGCCTTGTCACACCCCTCGTGGCCGTTTGTATGGTGCTGAAAATTATCCAGCTTTTGCTCTTGATGTTGATGAGGATGGTGGAGTTGTGATCCCTACCACTCCTGAATGGTTGTGGCATAGGCGGCTGGGTCACCCTGGCTATGATGCCATGCACAACCTTGTAAGGAAGGGTTTGGTTCAGAACTTACCCCTCACTCTCCAACAGGTGCAAAGACTGTCTAAGATCCCATGTGATGCTTGTCAGAAGGCAAAGGGAAAACGTATCCCTTTTCCTAAAGAAAGCAAAACTAGGATCCGTGCCCCATTACAACGCCTTCACTTGGACATCATGGGGCCATTTAATATTAGGGGCTTGCGTGGGGAGTTTTATGTTCTGTGTCTCACTGACCAATACTCTGGCTATGCTGAGGTCTTGTGCTTGAGAAACAGGGATGAAGCTCCCTTAGCAGTTCAAACTACCATCCTCAGATGGATGACTCAGCTGCATGGATTTGTTTTCAAGTGTCTTAGGTCTGACAGGGCTAAGGAATTTATAGTGAAGTGGTTCGAGGATTGGTTAGAATCGGTTGGTGCTGTGCATGAATTGTCCATGGCTTACACTGCTCAGCAGAATGCGACTGTGGAACGGTACAATGGGGTCCTTCAGAACGTAGCTAGGAGCATTCACTTGGAGTCTAAGCTCACTAAGTCCTTCTGGCCCTATGCCTTCCTCGCCGCGTGTTACCTACGCAACCGGCTGCCTAATCAGGGTGACAAGACTCCTTATGAGTTGTTCTTTGGGGTTCTACCTGATGTATCGTTATTGCGCGTGTTCGGGTGCCCATGCTATGTTACCTAAGTGAATGGGAAGAAGCGCAATAAGCTTGACGAAAGGGCGTTATCTGGTAGACTGGTTGGGTATTCTCTGGTGAGTAAGGGTTATTTTGTTTGGGTTCCGAAGTTGCGCCAGGTGGTAGAGAGTCGTGATGTGCTCTTCTATGAACAGTTTAGCTATAACTGTATCCCTGGGCTCCTTCCCTATGATGGATCTCAGTATTTTTCTCGCACCCCTGCCGCTATCATCGGTAAAGGGCTTGATACTACTGACAATGTCCTGGGCCCTTTACCAACCCCGATTGTCGACCGCTTTACTGGTCATGGGATGACGATGCGTCCCAGGCCAGGTAATGATGGTGCTGTATCGCGTGCGGCGGCATTGGGCCAGGGGGAGTCTGATGTTCCTTCAAGCTCTAATTTATTCGAATCTCAGGGGGTCGCCGGGCCTTCCTCTGCGCCACGTTTCGTCGGTGAAGTCGTAGGATTAGGACAGCCTCGGGTCATAGTGGAACCTAGTACAGGTCCACTGCCCACTAGTCGCCACCCCCCGTCCACCTATTCGGATAGCTCGCGGGAGTTGTTGATCACTTCACCCCCTGCTATACCTGGTGGTTTATACCGGACCAGGCATTGCGACGATGTGGCCGTCACAGATGATGTGAGTGATGACCTCGAACACTGGTCCGGGTCAGATACTGCGTATGGCTGGGGTGTTCCAGTGTACCCAGGCTTCGACGATTTAGAGGCAAAGGAGGCCGGCCTTGTTCAACCACGCATGAGTGCTGCGCTGGGGGCTTTATTACCGGTTACTGCTGATACTGCTGATATCCCCGCTGCCCATGTACAAGTACACTGCTTGTACGTGGGGGCTTTTATTTCTACCTCTACTGAACTCTCTTATAAAGCTGCAATGTTACCTACCAACCCTGACAGAGATCTCTGGCTGCAGGCTATGAAGGATGAGATGGCCTCCCTCCATGCTCATGGCACTTGGGTCCTCACTCCACAGCCTCCTAGGCAGAGGATTCTCTGGCAGATGGTTATTTGTCAAGAAACATGGGGCTGATGGTTCTTTGCGTTTTAAAGCTCGTTTTGTAGTTCGTGGTTTTCTGCAACGTCCTGGGCTGGACTACCATGATGTATATGCCCCCGTCTCCTCTAAAGCAGGTCTTCGTGTGCTCCTTGCTGCCATCACTCATAGGAAGATGTTTGTGAGGCAGCTGGACATCAAGACTGCATTCTTGAATGCCAAGCTGGAACCTGGTCTGGACCTGCTCTGTTACCAGCCTGAGGGCTTTCATGAACTTGGTCCTGACAATGTTCCCCTTGTGTGCAAGCTGATTAAATCTCTTTATGGTTTGAAGCAGGCACCCAGGGCTTGGAGCAAAGATGTAAAGCAGGTTTTGGTTGCCCACGGTTTTACCATGTGCAAAGCTGAACCTGCTCTGTATTTCAGGAGGGATTCTACTGGTGGGTGGAGCTATGTCCTGACCTATGTGGATGACTTCATCTGTGCTTTTAGTGAGCTGCATAGGTATGCCTTGCTGATCGAGGCTATGGAAGCAGCTGGGTGGGAAGTCAAGGAAATGGGTGTACCTGTCCAGTTCCTTTCATTGGACATGACTTGTACACTTGATTCTGACGGCAGGTGTGTTAAGATCAACCTCTCCCAGCACTCCTACATTGTTGAGCTGGTGGAGCAGTTTGGTCTCACTGCTGCTACCAAACCCAAGTTTTCAGTTCCCATGGCCAAGTGCACTGTCACTGATCCTCCTGGAGAACCTCTGGCCTCTAATAGCCAGTACCTCTCTCTTGTGGGGGCTTTGCTGTACCTGGCTACCTGCACAAGGCCTGATATTTCTTTTGCTGTGAGCTACCTGTCCAGGTTTTCTGCTCAACCCACTGCCCCCCTGTGGGCTGCAGCCAAGCGCTTGCTTTTGTATTTGAGAGAACATTCCCATCTGGGCCTCACTTACACTCACAGCCCTGGTTTCTCTTTTACTGTCTTTAGTGACTCATCCTTTGCTGATGATGGGTCTGACAGGAGATCTCAGACTGGCTATGCTGTGCTTGCTGGAGGCTGCCTTGTGAACTGGATGAGCAAAAGGCAACCCACTGTTGCTGTTAGCTCCAGTGAGGCTGAGTATCAGGCCCTGTCTCAGACTGCCAGGGAGGTGCAATGGTTGAAAAAGTTGAGAATTGATCTAGGGCTGCCTTGTGACCTGGTCACCATTCAGGGTGACAACTTGGGGTCCTTGAGCTGGGCCAATGACTGTCAGCTGCTCCCTCGCAACAAGCACATTGATGTCATCCATCACTATATCCAGGAGCTGGTGGAGGATGGCCAGGTGGATGTTGCCTATGTTAACACTAAGGACAACTGTGCTGACCCCTTCACCAAGCCCCTTGATCCTATGGTGTTCTGGCGTTTCATTCGCATGTTTGGAATGACTGCTTCTCCTTAAACCAATTTTTTTGGTTACATGTATTCTAGAATTTTGGTTACATGTATTCTGGAATTTTTGGTTACATTTTAAGGTTTCTTTGGTTACATTTAGAGTTTCTTTAAGTTATCATTGATTGGCATTAGGTTCCTATTCCCGGATCGGGTTTTCTATACCGTTGTTACCCGACTTTGATATTTAGTTGTCCTCTTATATCCACTTGGCAAATTTTGGTTCTTTGCCTTGATTCATACCTTCCCTTACACCCTTCGGGTTTCATTTGAAGTTTCTCTCGATTTTTTTTTTTCGGAGTTCTTTGATTTTTTTTTTTTTAATTTGTTACATATAGTTCTATGTCACCAGTGCCATAGGTGGAGTAGTACTATTGTATGTCACCTGTGTCATAGGTGGAGTATCAGCATGTATAGCGGTGCTCTCACGCGTTTTATGACTTGGTGACTACTTATGTACTCCCTTAGAACTATCGGCTCTCCTGAGCCAGCTTCCCGTGGGACTGAGTCATCTTGAGATGACTCAGTGGCAGCTTCCTGTCACCTACGTCTCCGGTCTGATCTGTACCCTGTTAGGTTCCTGTCTACCGCCTCCTTTCACCACAGGTGCCCCTTTATGGGTCTCCTGTGTCTGTAACGTTATCCTTGTCTCCGTGTATAGATTGGTGCGTCTGTTCCGCTGCTTTAATCTACTGTCCACTCTACCGGAGTGATTTCAAGCTGATATCCATCTTTTCCCTGTCCAGGGCAAGCCCCTTCCCCTAAGTCCCCCCACCCCACCCCCCTTTATTGTAGAACTCAGCCTTGCTAGTGGTGCTATATATGACTTGGATAGCGTTTGCCTTCCGATATGGAGAGTTTGTCTGCCTCCTTATCGGTTTGGTAGCTCCCATGTGCCTTCTCTCCTTTTATTCTTTAGCTTGCTTGTGGACTCTTGCTATATGGGCAATGGACTTGTGGACTTCCTCTTGCTGTCTGTAATTTTGCTAAGTGTGGTATTGTCCCTTCTTAGTGGCGTTTTTGCTTGGGGCACTGCGGCAGGTGGCATAGTCTTGTATTTGCTTTCGGACAGGGGGTTAATAGGCTGCCATTTAAGTGCTCTACGCGTCTCCCATTTGTTTGACTGGTGGATACTCTGTGCTTTTTGTCTTGTTTGGCTTTCTTGTGGATTCTCGCTCACTAGGTCATGGACACTCTTTGCTTTTCTACTATAGACTTGAATTTCGGTTTCTTCGCTTCATGCTTGTTCTGCATGTTTTTGTAGTTCGCTATTTTTTCGTCAAAGCCCTTTTACGAGCTTTTTCATTCGCTTCTTGGAGTGTACCTCCTGGACCAGGTTCTGAGGTGTATGTTGCCTAAACCCTCACTGTTATGCAACTGTCCAGCTGGCCCTGCGCTGTTCAGTCTCGGCATTCATTTTTGCTGAGTATGTGACAATTACCTCTCTCTGTCTAACATCTGATTTTTTGTTAAGCTATTTAATGTGCCTTTTCTTTCGCTTTTTAGAGGTTACCTCCTGGACCAGGTTCTGAGTTTTTTTTGCCTAATGCCTCACTGCTATAAAACTGTCCAGCTGCTTCGGCGCTGTACGGCCTCGGGATCAATTTTGCTGAGTCCTTCTCTGCCCAGGTAAAGTAGCAGCCCATTCTCTAGCGCCATAAGACAGGGCTTCCTTAATACCACGCCCCACTAGGCGTTCTCGTTACTTTTTTCCAGGCCTCGATTGATACGTACGTCACAGTCCCCTGAGCCTATTGGGGTTCCCCTTGACTGTGACATACATACACATTAAGCACCGACGAGCAGCTCTGGTTCACTCTGTCTTGATGTTAGGTTGCACTCGCACTGTTTGCTCACTGTGCTCGCTGTTCAACCCTTTGACATTCAACATACACGCACAGCCCTGTTGTAGCTAGCTGAAAGGACCAGTCGAATTCAATAATATGCTTGATCCAATCCAACAAATCCCGCACATCCTGGTAGGCTGGTACAGGTCAATAAACAATCGCGAAGTTTGATACTGACGCATAATAATATGCAATTCTACATTCAGGGAACTGGAGTGTTACATGGTTTTCCAGCCTACTCTGGGCTGCTCGCAGTTTTCCAATTTCAATTACCCAGCTAGCCATCAAGTTCCCTGCCCTACTAGCTTCTGAGCAGGCTAAGTTCCCCAACAGACAGATGCACAACAGCCCCTCCTCAGTCTGTGGACCCCTTCTCAAGCATGTCAACAGATTGCAGCACATGGTCCACATCTACCCCACTGTATCTACAGCTGACAGGCCCACCATTCAGTGGGCCATCTGCCTACAAGCAGCTATGGTTCAAGCACATGCCAGAGTCCTGGTCTCCTGGCCCAAGATGCTCATGCACCCCATCAGCTGTGTGAATCCTGCAGGCAAAGTCATCTGTGTCAACAACCTCAGCATGCACTGGAACCCAATTGATTTCACATTCAGTAACATGCTGGACACCCCAAGGATATCTAGAAAATCTTTCTCCACCCTCCTGCAGAAAATCCACACCCAGCTGGACCTTGATGGATACCCAGCATCTGGCACCTAAATAAGCACCTATAGTCTATTGCTCATTATTGTTTTAGCCATGAACACTCTAAGATTAATGTGGTGATTTGTACTGTCTCATGTACTGATGCCTCTTTGTTTTAGGGTCACTCATCTAGTTACTGCCGTATGTCTGCAATACTCTAATTTAGGATGAACCCAAATTATGGGGGGGACTATCACAGACATCCTGCCATGAATCATGCCAAGCCTCCTGGCAGCTTCCTGGCAGCTTCTCTGCAACCTAAGCCTGCAGCTTATCTCCTATGCAGGCCATTCCTGATACATCACTGTAGCTCCCATAGTTCCCCCTAGCATTAATCATGCCAAGCCTCCTGGCAGCTTCCTGGCAGCTTCTCTGCAACCTAAGCCTGCAGCTTATCTCATATGCAGGCCATTCCTGATACATCACTGTAGCCCCCATAGTTCCCCCTAGCATTAATCTGAAGATCCTGCATTATGATACCTTATAGATGACATTGGAAGTACCTCACCATATCCTTCCATCTGGATTGATTACATGAGCTAGAGGGGGACGTCTACCTTAAAAGTTGTTTACCATAAAGGCAATCACCAGTTTTGCTATCTAGTTCTTTTATGCTTCCCCAAGGCAGCCTCCCTGCCACCTGCTACCCTAGCAGATTGACATTGATCTGAAGATCCCTGCTCTTAATGTGCCGTGTCCCCTTGGACCCTGTTCCAAATAATTTATTATCTACAGCTTCTCCTGCCAGCCATTAGCATATCTAAATAGCCCTGTCAGCCTTTATACTTCTATAATTTCTTTATGCCCCTCAGTTAATTCCAGGGATTCTTGTATCCAAGAATACCTTGAATTGGGGGGGATTTTATTGTCCGTTGCGTCGGACACTGAGTTGGCATAGTGCACGCGTGGTCCTGGTGCTCCAGGACCCGGGTTGCCTGCCGCCAGGCCATAGGCTAGCTATGGCCTGCACGTGTCTTCAGAATCTTCCTTTTCTATATTGCCGCACGAGTTGCGATTTTAAGCTATCTGCTCTTCAGTCTTCACGGTGTAACGACTCTAATGATTGAAAGAACTGGCAGCACTACTACGTGACATGGCTCTCTACTTGAACTTGAACTTGGTTACATGGCTTTGAGGCTGCTCGCCGTTTTCGGCAGTACCAGAATCAATCCAAAGCAAAGCATTATTATCAAAATATACTTGAGCAAATCTCTTCATACAATCATTGATAACCAAAGGCAACTTCTCACGACCTTCCACCCCTGGGTTGCACATCAAGTAATCGCTATCTATGAGGGCTACACAGAACATAGCTGTATGTATGTACAGGTATGTAATAGTCCATAGGTACGCCACATAGGGTAAAGGGACTTGCATACGGTAGCTTGTCAACAGTGCATAGCATGTCAATATATGAAATGTTAGGTAATGGTGATGATGTAATGTAATGTAGCACCCTATCAAATTGTAACTGTGCCTTGATTGATTGAACTCGGTTAGATACCGTAGCTCCAGCATGTTAAGGATGCTCGACGTCTTTAGCAGTTGCAACAGCGGCCAGAACAGCATTCTTAGAAAAATTACGTACAACTGATGGATCAATGGAGGGAATGGAGGCTATTAGATGGCGCCAGAACAGCATTCTTATAAAAATACCGTACATATAGATGATGGAAATGGATCAATGATTGGAGGCTGTATGTTAGATGGCGCATCTGCCCTTCATCATCCCGAACATTATGTCCCCCTCGTCAAAGTGGTCACCTCTACGAATGAGCTTGGCCAGCTTAGTGTCGAGGGCATTTTCCAGCGTAGTCCATGCTTCTGAACCCCCGACGTCCACAAAGAAACTGGGCTCAAACTAGGACACAATGTGCCGAACTTCAATGTCCGGCCCACCTACGTGCCTAAGCACGCTTTGTTTCATGCTCTCTGCAACAGCATCGCACTCAGGAGTTTCAATGTCCATCATTCCTTGGGTGGTGGATCCGTATATCAGTGCTGCAGTGAAACGAAGCGAAGGTTCTCCCCCACTCATTTGGCTGAAGATATTCTCTAAGCCGTATTTCTCTCTGGCGTCTTTCTCTCTAGCTGCTTTGCGCAGACATGCACTACAATTCCAGTCTTCGGGCAGGGCCTTGCACCTGAATCATTACATTATTTTATGTGAGTCTTGATGGTTGGAAGACCCCTCTGGAAGTTGTGGAGTGAGTGGACTTGTCTAGGGTCAACTGGCCTGCCTACGACAATGTGGTGTGGTGTGTGGTGTGTGGTGTGTGGGTGCGAGGTGCGAGGTGCGAGGTGCGAGGTGCGAGGCGTGAGGCGTGAGGCGAGGTAGGTGAGGTGAGGTGAGGGTGAGGTGAGGTGAGGTGAGGTGAGGTGAGGTGAGGTGAGGTGAGGTGAGGTGAGGTGAGGTGAGGTGGGTGAGGTGAGGTGAGGTGAGGTGAGGTGAGGTGAGGTGAGGTGAGGTGAGGTGAGGTGAGGTGAGGTTGAGGTGAGAGAGGTGAGGTAGGTGAGGGAGGTGAGGTGAGGTGAGGTGATGTAGGTGAGGTGAATGTGAGTGAGGTGAGGTGAGGTTAGGTGAGGTGAGTGAGGATGATGTGAGGTGATGTGACGGTGATGTGAGGTAGGTGAGGTGAGGTGAGGGAGGTGAGGTGAGGGTAAGGTTAGTTGAGGTGAGGTGAGGTGATGTGGAAGGTGAGTAGGTGAGGTGAGGTGAGTTGGAGGTGAGGTGATGTGCAGGTTATTGTGAGTGTGAGGTGAGGTTGAGGAGTGAGGTATGGTGAGGTGAGGTGAGGTGAGGTGAGGTTTGAGGTTAGGTTTAGGTTAGTGAGGTGAGGTGAGAGTTTACGGTTATGTTAGTGTCGTGAGGTTAGTTAGTTGAGTTAGTTTGACTTAGGTGTTGAGGTAGGTGACGGTGCGTGATTTTATTTTAGGTTTTTGCTTTTCGGTCGGTTGCTGTTCTTGGTTGAGGTGAGGTTAGGTTATGTGCTGTTAGTTTATTTTAGTTTCTTTTACTGTTAGGGTTACGTTGCCTTTTATTTTCTATTCTTTACGTTTGCGACTTTTCTTTTATGTTTCTTCGTTGTTTACTTTGATTTTTGAGGTTCTGTTAGTTGACTGGTTTAGTTGACAGCTTTTCGGTATAATTTTCTCTTTCCTTTTCTTTTCTTTTATTTCTTTCTTTCTTTCTGTTTTCTGTTCTTTTCTTTCTTTTCTGTGCGTTTCTGTTTTCTGTTTTGCTTTTCGATTTCTTGCTTCTTTTGTTCTTTTCCCTGGTTCTTGTTATTGTTGAGGTTCTTTGCTTTTTATTTTCTTTTCTTTTCTTTTATTTTCTGTTCATTCGTCTTTTTGCTTTCTTTCCTTTCTTGTTTCTGTAGCTAAATTTTACTTTTGCTTGTTCGGTTCTTTTTTTTATTTTCTCGTTCCTTTCCTGACTTATCTTTTATTTGCTTTTCTTTTCTTCGATCTCTCGCTTCTTTTAGTGAGGTTTCTTCTATTTATTTTCTTTTAGTGCGATGTGAGGTTGGTTAGTTGATGTTGAGGTGAGGTAGGTGAGGTGATGTGAGGTGGTTAGGTTAGTGAGGTGAGTTTAGGTATGTGATGTGAGGTGAGGTTATGTGAGGTGAGTTGAGTGAGTGATGTGATGTGAGTTTAGGTGAGGTTATGTGAGGTGATGGATTTGAGTTTAATGTGAGGTGCTGTTAGTATGTTATTTGTGATGTTATGTTAGTTAAGTTTATTTTTAGGTGAGTAGTTGTAGTTGAGGTTAGTTAGGTGAGTGATTTTAGTTTAGTTTAGTTTAGTTCTTTGAGGTGATGTGAGCTGAGGTTAGTTTAGGTGAGTGATGTTGAGGTGAGGTTGAGGTGAGGTGAGGTGAGTTGAGGTGATGGTGAATGAGTTTAGGTGAGGTGATGTGAGTGGGTGATGTTAGGTGAGGTGAGGTGATTATGTGAGTGAGTGGTTGAGGTGAGGTGAGGTTATTATGTGAGGTGAGGTGAGGTAGGTGGAGTTGGGGTTGAATGGAGGTGAGGTGAGGTTATTTGAGTGAGGTGAGGTGAGGTGAGGTGAGTTGAGGTGAGGTGAGGTGAGGTTAGTTGAGTGAGGTGATGTGAGGTTAGGTGAGGGGAGGTGAGGTTAGTGAGGTATGTGAGGTTAGGTGAAGGATGTGAGGTGAGGTTAGGTGAGGTTGAGTTGAGGTGATGTGAGTTTATGTTGATGTTATTGATTTTAGTGCAGGTGAGGCTAGGTGAGGTGAGTTAGGTGAGGTTTATTGTGAAGGGTGAGTTTATGTTGAGTTTAGGTGCCGGTGAGGTGATGTTAATGTTGCTTCGTTTATTTCAGTTTGCGTTTCTTTTAGTTTCTGTTAGAAGTTTGATTTTATTTTGCTGTGATTGTGATTTTATTTTTCTTTAGTTGTAGGTGCGGTGCAGTGCGGTGAATCTATTTTCCCCTCTTTGTCACCTATTGTGTCATAACCGGCCATGGTTGACCCAACTACCCAAGACAAGACCACTCCACAACACTCATACTACCATTATTTCATTTGCAGGCCCTGGTTGAAATGTTGACCCAAGACAAATCCGAATTGCGTGCATCACCGGCAGGAAGGACCAGGTCATGGGTTCAGAAATTCGTGCGCCGATAATGTATGTATGTTACAGTCCAGGGGTAGGCCAAAATGGCTGAAGGGACTTGCCCAACCGTATAGGAAGGGCTTAAAAAGAAAAAGCACTGCTGAACTGAAACCCAAAGGGTCTTTAAATAGACGGGGGCCGTGAGTTTTTGCTATAGTGATAATTTAATTCTACGATATAAACATTTAATTTAATTTAATTCTACAATATAAACATTTGACTTAATTTAATTCTACAATATAAACAATCAATTTAATTTAATTCTAAAATATAAACAAAACAAAAATGAACATCATAGGAGATCGGGGGGGCATCAAAACGGATGTGGGGAGGCGCACGCTGTTGATCGTCTCCGATTTGGTCGTAAACCCCAAAACGTTGAAAAAAGGGGAAAAAGTGCCTGGGGGCTGAGATATGGGGGGGTCCCAAAGGGGGGGGGGGGGGGTATTCACCGGTTTTCCCGGATCACCTAGAGTGACTTAGAGTGCACAGGACTCCCGCCTTGTGGCACTGTACTGAAGTGCCGCTGCCAGCTATGGCACGGACTCTACATGCCGGTACCCTGAGGTACCGTGCTATCTCTCTACTTCTCCCTAGCGCATCCTCCAGATGCTTATGAAGTGTAACGATCTATACATTCCTCACTTCTCCTTCGTCTCTGTGCTTCGCACGTAACTCCGGAAACTGACAGGTTACGGACCCCTCATCGCTTGATTGGCCTCGCTGCGGTACTCACGCCGAGCAAGGACATTTCGTTAGTTGATTTACTGAATCTACCAACTTTCAAAAGGAGAGTAGGATAACCTCTCCAAACCCGTGACATTGCCTTCCCCCGTGTGAAACCTCAACGTGCACAACCAACATTGACATTGTCTCCCCCCTGCGGACCAACAGTGTGCACGACCATCATCTACGTCCGGACTGATCGCTCCCTAGAGCCCAGAAGCTGTCCTACAGCCGTCAACAAGACAACCCCCCCCCCCCCCCCCCCCCCCCCCCCCCCCCCCCCCTCCCGCCCCCTCCCTCTCCCACAACCCGTTGCCCCGCAACCTCCGCCGCTCTCAACCACCTCTTTCAAAAACCCTATCCACCGATATCGAATTTATTCCCATAACTCAGATCTGCTACTTCACATTCCCTGTAAACCCAATCTCAACTATCAATCCGTTGCTTCGCAACTCCGCTTCCACCTTCCCGCCACCACTTACCAATATGGATATGAAGCCATGCTCCCAGTTCGACGGTAAGGGTGACATTAACACCTTCTCAACCTGGTACATGAACCTTACCAGCCCTATGATGCACAACTTCTGCAAATCCTCTGTTCTCGAAGGAGATATAGACATTACCCCCTACCCTCTATGGAACCTGTAGATGGCATGCATTACCCATCAGACTCGCTCGACCACAGAATAACTGTGTTCAGCAACTTTGCAGCAATGGAGCACATCTCCAACTCCCTCCATCCATCTATTGCTATAATCCTTCGGGATCGCACAAACAATGCTGCTTTTGCCCTGCGATACTTGAGAAAAGAGTATGGATTGGGATTCAAGCTTAGCCCTGCTATTCCGATCTCACCACCTACAATCTCCACTCAACTGAACTTCTCTCGACACTCTATCCATCGCCATGCAGCTCCTCTTGGCAACAGTACCGCCAGATCTACGCAACGGAAACCGTCTGCTCCGCCTCCACCGCCACATGTGGATGCTCCAGCACCACCACCAAAGCCTATGGCTGCAAACCCCTTGGATCTCTGTCCCCTGGACGACGCGAAGCTCTTGGCATCTCTCCACGAGAGTGCGCACCGAGAACTGGAGAAAAAACCCAACTTCTTCAAGGATATTCGAGAAGGTCGTTTCAAGACACCAGCTGCTCATCCTGCAACACAACAAGGCCCCGCTGCAGAGCTGCAGCCTACTGCCACTGGACTCCCCTCGTCAGCAGGAAAGGAGTTCTGGATCGGCGACAACATGACTGCAGAGCAGGCACTCCACCGCCATCTGAGGAAGCTTCCAGTGCAAAAACCCCAGGATGGTACCCAGAATGGAAAGAAGATTTGTTCAAACTCAAGGAAAAGATGGATAAGGGTGAGACATCAACATCCCTGTCTTACCCTGCTGATAACCATGTACTCCACTCAGTCTCAGAGGTAGGAAATACCCCCACAGTAGTGGAGACCAAGAAGACCATGCTACCACCCCTGATACAGATACTCCTGAGCACCCCTCCAGTAGGATGATACTTTGCTACTACCCTACACAACCTCTAGCCAATGACTGGGCACTTAGCTCTGATTCCATCCACCATCTGACCTACAACAGATATGCCCTCATCAGAACCACAGCCCTTGCCACACCAGTTCCCATTTCTTCCCTGGAGTTGATCAACCCATCATGTGCTCACACACAGGCACAGCAGTTATTCAGGCAAAAATGGCCTAGTTATGACCCTTAGAGATGTTCAAATCTACCCTCTATACCATGACCCTATTCCCCTCATAATTCCTCACAATGGCATACCCATGCATCTCATGAGCATCCCAGCTATGATGAGGCATGATGATGATCTTACCATTTCTGTGAATGACTGCCAGGCCACCCTATGCCTCCCCTACCAAGAAGAAGATGAGCTTGGACCATCCTACCAGCCTGTACTATCATGCTGCACCAGTGCTAGAGGTGAAGTGTATGTCACAGACGTGTTCTACCCCAGCCATTCAGATCACCCAGACCACGACAGCCCAGAGGACCCCTGGTACCTCGACCCTAATGCCTTGGTCCACCACCTAACCCCAGCAGGACGGGCAAGATGGAGACATCGTTTCCAAGAGTCTGCAAATCTCCATCATGCACCCCTACCACCTCCCCCTCCTCCCCCTCCTCCCCCTCCTCCCCCTCCCTCACCTCCTCCTACAACTCCTCCTCCCCCCACTCCTCCTGATTCCCAAATGCCTTCTGCTCCTCCCATCCAACCTGGACCCTCTTGCTCCCCAGATGCAACAGACACCAGTACACCTGGGAGAGACCGGAAATTGCGCCAGGCCAACTCAGGAATGATATGTTGGAACTGTGGAGGCTTTGGCCATAGCTCACGTGAGTGCCCTTCAGCAGATACAGACTTGGCTTACAGGCCACCTGTAGAACCACCAATACTGCCACATGTAGTGCCCCGTGTAGAGCCCCCTGTAGTGTCACCTGCAGTCCTAGACCCAGGCACCAGTAGGCAGAGAAAGAGGCAGAACCCCCCTAGCAGTCGTCCCACTACTGCTCAACCTGCCCCATAGTACCTTTACTGGTCAGACTGCTACAAGGAAGCTGGATACACAGAAGTCAGCCAGTCTGACATGCTCCCAGTGGTAGCCAGGGGGGGGACATAGATTTTAGAGAACAGTTAGCTCACATGAAAGCATCCATGCTGGAAATCTACAAACAGAGATACCCAGCCAGACCTGCTATCCCACCAGAGCAGCCAGAAGAGCCCACGATAGTACAACAAGAAGTAGACCCACCCCTAGTGCCACCTGACGTGCCATCTGTAGGACCACCTGTACTGCCCCCTGTAGTGCAACCGGCCTTTCTATCACCAGCACTGCCAGAGGTAACCATGGCAGTACAACCTGAGATAGACCCACATGTACTGCCACCTGTAGAACCACCTGTAGAGATAGCAGAGGCCACCCCAGTCCCATCCTTGTACGAAGAGGACTCCCAAGTCCAAACCATGACCCCTAGTGGCATCACTGAGTTTTCCCCAGGTAGCACTCCCCCCACATCTGAACCATCCTCAGATGATGACATACAAAACAATGCCCACATGTCTGTAGTGAGTTACACCGTGCAAGAAACCCAGGAGGGATACTACCCTCTGGGGGAGCTGATGGAAATCATGGACCACATGATTTCACTACCTACCCCACCGTGCATAGTGAACATGCTCAGAGTTCCTCTGTACACCTTGAACACCGACTTATATGCCAGGCACAGGCACCTCAGATCACTTACCAATGCCGCTTGGAGAGCCCAGGACATGCCCACATATCCTGCCCATGTCATTAGCCCCATTCACACACACACCAGACTCCTGGCCACCTTGGTCTACAAGTATGACACGTGCTCACCAAGCATGAAAGGCAGACTGAAGTGGACCACCTGCCTGCAAGCAGCTATGGTTAGTGCCTACTGTAACGCAGCCCACAAGCAGCCTGGGAGCCACAGTCTCACCAGATCTGGACAAACAATAAACCCAGTCCTATCATGATCTATATATGTAGACGATGCCATAATGCCATGGAACCACCAGGATTACTTCATTCTCAACTTCTGCCCTCCTGTCTTCCATGCTGACCCCACCTCTGACCTTTGGGATGATCTGCATCAGGCAATCACCACAAGGCTCAGGCGTGATAGCTTTTACCAAGTTCCATACCTTGATGACGAAACCTGGACATTCCAGTGATGAACATGATCCTTAGATTAAGATTGTTTTCCAATCTCATGTCCTAAGGAGGGATCTAGCCCTCAAGCATCATGTGACATGAATGTTATGGCAACTTCGTCTCCATAGATTTTACCAAGCTATCGACTGATTGCTTCTTAACTGATTGCTTTCTTCTATCTTAGCTAAGATCTTCAAAGCCTGACCTTGCCCTTTCAGCTTCTCTGCAGTTCCTAGCAGTTCCTAGTAGTTCCTTTGGGTCAACTCTGTACCTTCCTGACAGATCCAGATCGAAACCTTTCCTAGATGTTGATAGACTGCTTCATGTCTGAATGCCCCCTTACACTTAGTTTAAAAGTCTGCATCCCAGCTGACCTTATCTCAATTCAGATCTTATCTTAATTAGCATACCTGCATTATAGTTTTATTGTCCCTCTAGTTTTCTTTAGCTCCTCTAATTCCCGGAATTCTCGGATTCTCCAGTATGAAGAATACCAGGAATAGGGGGGGATGTTATTCACCGGTTTTCCCTGATCACCTTGAATGACTTAGAGTGCACAGGACTCCCGCCCTGTGGCACTGTACTGTAGTGCCGCTGCCAGCTATGGCACAGACTCTACATGCCGGTACCCTGAGGTACCGTGCTATCTCTCTACTTCTCCCTAGCGCATCCTCCAGATGCTTATCAAGTGTAACGATCTATACCTTCCTCACTTCTCCTTCGTCTCTGTGCTTCGCACGTAACTCCGGAAACTGACAGGGGGGGGTCGATGCCGACCTCAAAATTTCTTCACAACTTCTTCGTTTGTGGCCAGAATCGAACGTGCAGCACACCATCGAAAACGCTTCGACGAAAGCGTTACGAACATGCAGTCGTTGCTCGATTAGACCCAAGGTGTAATTAAGTGGATGTACTGGAAGGTACTTCCAGTCTGGACGCCAACCAAAACTTCACAACCAGAGCCGACAACTTCCCGACTTAGCAGTCAAAAGCTCAAGCAGCAGGAATCCGCGCTTGCTTACAGCAACAGATGAAAAGAAAGGTCAAGGTCAAGGCCCGGGCTGAGGCCGAGGCTAGAGCAGCCCAGGCCAAATCGCCCACAACTCGAGCCGAGGCGCCTTCCGCACCCGAGCCCTTGACGACAACTTGCAACATCTGCAATGCTGTGGTCCAGTGCCCTCCCAGCAACAAGGCAAGCCTAAAGTCGCACCAGGCCAGCAAGCAGTGCATGGCAGCCAAGGCGTCCAAGTCTGGCATTTCCCCCCTCTTCAAGTACTTCAAGCCACTGTCTGGTGTTCCACCAGCTGCTACATCGCCGAAATTAGATGTGGCAGCCAGCACCCACTCTCCAAGTCCGAGTCCGAGTCAGCCTCGTTGTTTTGGAGCAAAGTGCTGAAGTAAAGAGCTTTGGATGGTCTACAAAACATGCAGTAAACTTGCAGTCACATTGTTGAGAATGATCCATTCCCCTGATAGGGACAAACCAAAACTGGCTTCCAGCCAAAGCCCCAATCAGTATTGGGGCCGAATATCAACAGCCTAGCCATAAGCGCCAATGTAGCTAAACAATAACTGGATCAGGCTAGACAAATAGTGTAATTTATGTGGGTGTTGGGTGGATGGAGGGGTGTTTCACTGCCTGAGGCCCCATTGGCCCAACACTGTTGTATCTCTGAGACTCCTCTGACCTGCCTCTGACTGATGTTATTTATGAACTACACTTCGTAACAAATGTAACTGCAGATAGAACTCACTTTGCAGCCTGCCTCTTATTATCGGAGATACTTTTGTGTGTGTGTGTGTGTTTGGATTGGGGGGGTGGGGGTGGGGGGGCAGGGGCAGGGGTCGCTTATACATGAGCCAACCGACATTTTTAAGATGACTAACTGATAGAGCTCGACTGGAGGGTCAGTATACACCTAACTTTCATGACATAAATATGATTGGTGAGGAGGATATAGGCCTTTTAAGCTAATGGGGGGGGGGGGGGGGGGGGGGGGGGGGTGGAGTACGGGCAAAAAAAAAACTTCATAGCGTGAGGTGTCAAAATAAACTTCTTGATGGCCCCCTGTAGGAGAGGATCCATATTTCCTGTTGGTGGCCATGCAGATGCTTTTTTTAGTTATGAAAGCAAGTAATTTCACCCTAGGAGGTGGGTCTCCCGAATCAAACCAGAGACTCCGAGGATGTAGTTTGAATGGTATTGCCACTCCTACAAAATAGTAGGCTTCCAAGTAACTGACTAAGAAATCGAAGGATCATCACCTTTCCTCTGGCGATCACATGTAATCCTTTGATTCTAGGTCTAGTGTAGGGAGACCCAGGGCTGTTCAGGACGCTGCGTCTTCTGTCGCAGACACAACGTTGAAGTAAGGGTCCGTCACGTCGCAGGGCGCGAGGTGGGGAGGGTCCGGTGACCAGAACGAAGGAAGGGTCCATTGCGTCGCAGGACACAGGCTATGCAATTTGTTGTGTCTCAGGCAGCAGAGCTGGGGGTCCTCCTGAAGTGCCCCGAGACCTACCCTATGAGGCACAAATCCTTGCAAAAAAAGTACACATGTGTAGGGATCGGCAATATGATATCATATGATATCATATGATGCCGGCGGTCTGACAAGGTAACTTTGGCCTGGGGCATCATATCATATGATATTAAATCATATGATTTTTGTATGATGTCATATGATATCATACTCGTCTTTGGTCAACATCATATGATTTGCCGTTCCCTACACATGTGTGGGATAGCCTTGGGTTGACACTGGCTTTCCTACGACAATGTAAAGTTAATGTAGGAATGCCAGGGTACTACATTTTGTCAAATTGGTCAGCGCTGAAAGCGCACAAACGTCAAATTGATCAGCGCTTTTTAGTGCAAAAAGTGCAAAAACTGCGCGCTGCGCCCATAAGGGATTGAAAAAACTGCGCGAAACGCGCAGTGGGGCTCAAAAAGCGTGTGCAAAATCGCGCTGCCGCGCGCGCTTTGTAGTACCCTGACGCATGCCCTTCACCATTCGCTCTTTATTTATACACAATTGTACCCTTCTATAATCGCCTCTGTATGTATTTATGTATATCAGTATATGCAGATCTCTTTATAGTTATATACACATATTCACCTTACTATCTCTCTCTCTCTCTCTCTATATATATATATATATATATATATATATATATCCCATCATCAACATGAGGGAAGTAGCCCAGCATCAAGGCAGGGATTTTGTTTTCGTTTTTGAAGCCCCCCTTTCCATAGCTATTCTTGTTCTGGAGCCATCATCTGGCCAGTCTCCGCTTGTCGCTATTCTTAGCTATTTTCAAATTGGCGCCTTTCAACATTCTAACTTTTAATTTATGTTGTCCGAGAATGGCCGAGCTTAAGTGGATCTAGGTCTGGTCTAGGTTTCCCCCAGTTACACACACACTCCATAAGTTCAGATGATTTATCCCCTGAACTACTGCTTACCCCCTCCACTCTCCACCATAACCACTCCCTTGCCCTTCTCCCCCCCCACCACCACCACCATCAGCAGACCATAAGGACATACTTAATCCAATTTTTTTTAAATGCGATAATAATCGCTCAATTAAATTATCATCCCAGCTGAGATGATGATTTATTTATATTGTAGAATTAAATTATCACTGTAGCACGAACTCAGGGCCCCCGTCGGTTAAACGATTGTTTGGAGCTCAGTTTATCAGTGCTTGTTCTTTTTAAGCCCTTCCTGTTATTGTCCGCTATGTCGGACACTGAGTCGGCATAATGCATACCGGGTCCTGGTGCCCCAGGTCCCGTGTTGCCTGCCGCCAGGCCATAGGCTAGCTGTGGCCTGCACGGGTTTGCAGGATCTCCCTCCTGCTCCCGTCTTCTATATAGCCACACTCGATGTGCTCTTAGCTATCTTCACTTCAGTCTTTACTGTGTAACAACTCTAACATTGAAAGGTCATCGGCCCGACCGCAACCCCGAAGACAACGCCACTGCGCCTGTGCCAAGCGGATATTCAGCCCTGCACAAGGTGATAGTTTTCCCTCTGACTTGCTCGACGGCTTGAGTACTGCTTTTGGCCCTGGATTGCCTACGCTTTGTCGTGAGGAATCTACTCCTGCGCTGCCCCGCCTACTGCCCACACAACAGTTGTTGTCTCTACTTTCCGTCCAAGACGCCCCGTAGACGCAGTCCAGAAGTCTCAGTAGATCCCAGACGTGAGTTGTACTACTCATCAGATCACACACAGCGTTGAACAATCCTCTGAGATTGTTTGTGCCAAGCGGATCAGCCCTGCACACCATCGTACCCCCCCCCACCCCCCATCCCCACCCCCATCCCCTGCTACGCACTACCACCATTTCAGACCAACAGGATCCCTTCGGATCTCCCTTCGCTGTCAACACACCTCCCCCCCTCCCTCCAAAACGCACAACCAAGACTGAAGACCGACAAGCTTCACATCCGAATTACCCACTGGCCGGTTAATTAACTCGGTGTGAAAGTGGACAAGACCCCAAGACCCCAGCGCCGCGACAGACAACATGGCAACAGTCAAGCCCCCCGCCTTCATCTTCGATGGAAGCCCCTCAATTCCCTGGCACAAGTTTGGCCCATTCCTGCTCCGCCATCTCAGGTTGCACAATAAATGGATGCATTGGGGTCGCCATTGACGCCGCAATGGCCCTGCCCCCAAATGGGGAACCAGGAACAGGTGATGAGTACCCTATGGATGAGAATACTTACCCGAATGTTGAACATGCTATTGCGCATATTGCGGGTCGTGCTGTTCCCAACCGCATCACAGTCGTAAAGAATGCTGTAGCATAAAATGAAATCCTCAGGCACTGCTCAGAACCCATCCAGCAGGCAATCATTGCAAACACTGACGTTGCTGCCAAAGCCTACAGTTTCATGAGAGTCACCTATGGAGAACGCAACTCTGACTTGGAGACAAGTGCTGTCAGATCCATGTACAATCTCAGCATGACACCCTCTGAGTCCCTGCAGATCTATTTCTCAAGGAGCTACGAGTTATACTCCTTGCTTCCCCAAGTCATTGGAGTCAGTAACACTTCCATCCCTGCCTTCCTCAGCATCATTGTGCAGGGATTGTCAGACCGTCCGGAGTACAGTGGATTCCGCTCCTCTTTCCACAACTCTGTCTGCCCTGATTTTGCATCCTTCCAATCACAGATCAACAGGTATCAGTTCTCCAACCAGATCTTTGACTATGTTATCTCCCCTGAAGAGACTGACCACCTGGCAGCTGCTGCTTTCAAAGGTAGACCTGCAAGGAGAGACCGCATTCCTTCCTCCATGATGACCTGTTGGAACTGTGGTGGATTTGGCCACAATTCCACTAACTGCACCAGTGCTGACACCAACCTGAAGCACAGACCTGCTTCTACAAGAGCTGACCGAGGTTCTCCATCACCTCCTGCTCATGGTGGGGCACCTCGATCCTCCAGCATATCCAAGTCTCCTAGACGGGACACCAGAAGCTCCAGCAAGGATCCCAAGAGATACAGCCGTCGTGACAAGAGCAGACATGCACATGTGGCTGATGGTTAATGCTCTACCTCCCAGTCTACCACAGACACTGAGGAGGAGCACAACTTCATGGCCTTGGCAATGATTGATGGATCCCAGCCACTTCACTATGCGGCTTCCCCACGAGGCAAGTCCACATCCCTGTTCCTGCCTGCTTCCTTGGATGGAAATGCTTTCTTTGGCTGCATGAGTGATGAAGATGCTTGCCTGATAGAGTTGTATGACAGTACTCCATATGATGACTTGCCAGAACTTAGCTCAAGTTCTGCTGACAGTGATGATGATGATGATGATGATGATGATGATGACTATGAGGGCCCTGCTGACCCTGGCACTGATGATGACAGTGACCTTGATCCTTCCTACCAGACAGCCCTCCAGACAGAATGGCTTTTAGACTATGCAGCTCATTCCCACTGCACCAGTAACCCCTTCAACTTGTATTACATTCAGGATCTCCCCCAGCCTGTTAGCCTGCAATTGGCTGACCTTGGAGCACCCCCTCTCCTCTGCCTCCAGAAAGGGAAAGCTCACATCAGAGGTCATAGAGGCTCCCTGATTATCCTCAACGATGTCCTCCTTGCTCCTCCTATGACAACAGCCAACATACATCATCAGCATGAATGCAGCACACAGGCTCTCTCCAGACCTCCAAGTCCACATGTCCAGTGCTGCTGCTACACTCTCCATACCATCCATCAAAGGATCCAAGACACTCCTCTCCTGCCCCAAAAGGCATAGTCTCTACTTCACTAGCACCCCTAAGACCCCCTCTTCCCCTCCCCCTCTCCCTATCTCCACCCCCTCATCTACATGCCTTCCCCCATGCCCTCCCTCCCCTCTGGTCCTCATGATGATCACCCAGTCTGCTGTGCAATACAATGATGACTTTGCTGGCAGCTACTCCACTCCCCCTATCAGCAACAATAACTCTGGAAGTCTCCCAGACTTAGCCCCTACCAATGGTGATGATGATGTGCCTGCCCTTGAACATGTCTGTCCAGCATCCCTGCTCCAGTCAGACAATGGGGGGGAATTCACATCACACCAGGAACATCAAGATGACCTCTACACAACTTCCTCCCACGATTTCATCCCAGATCCTGCCTACTCTACCACCCCTATCCAGCAACTCCCCACTGTCCCCTATGATGACCTCTGCAACCTGACAGAAGCACAAGCCAGGATAGAGATGGATCTCATGCTAGACCAAGCCATGACTGCATATGAAGATGTCCCATGCCCCATAGATGGACAAGGTTCTTGCACCCAGTCTGAACTCTCACAAGCCCTTAGGTTTGACCAGTGGATTCCCTCAGCTACTTCCCCCTCCCCTGATCAGCCCCTCACCCATGTCAACATGAACACCTACCCAGTCCACTTCTTTAACAACTCTGGCCTCTCCAGGACCAGGTTTGTAACTCTGCTGACCACCCTCAACAACTCTCCTTCCTCCCTTAGAGCCCTTAGCATCAGACCAAGACAGCCTGTCCCCACTATCATCAGTCAGTTCACCACCAAGTTCCCTACCCTGCTAGCATCTGAGCAGCACAAATTCCCCAGCAGACAGATGCACAGCAGTCCCTCCTCAGTCTGTGGACCCATCCTCAAGCACATCAACAGACTACAGCACATGGTCCACTCCTACCCCACTGTCTCTACAGCTGACAGGCCCACCCTCCAGTGGGCCATCTGCCTGCAAGCAACTATGGTCCAAGCACTTGCAAGAGTCCTGATTACCTGGCCCAAAATGCTCATGGGCCCCATCAGCTGTGTATACCCTGGAGGGAAAGTGATCTGTGTCAACAACCTGAGCATGCACTGGAACCCAATGGACTTCTGTCTCATCAACATGCTTGACACCCCTAGGATGTCTAAGAGGTCATTTTCCACTCTCTTAGAAAAACTCCACCAGCAGCTGGAGCTTGATGGATACCAAGCATCTGGCACCTAGATATGAATCTATAGTTCTTTGCACCTTATTGTTTTAGCCATGAACTCTCTAGGATTAAAATTTGTACTGCCTTATGTACTAATGTCTGGTACTGCCCTACGTACTGACGTTTTTAGACCGTTTAGAATACCTCATGCTTACTGCAAGATGCCTGCAATACTCTAATTTAGGATTTAGGATGCTCCCAAATTATGGGGGGACTAGCACAGACATCTTGTCTAAACTTACTCTCCCATCTCAAATCATGCACTCTTCTCGTAACCAAGCTAGCTTGCAACTCTGCAGCTAATTCCCTTCCAGCTTCCTGGCAGCTCCCCTGCAACCTAGCCTGCAGCCTATCTGCAGTTTCCTTCCAGCTTCCTAGCAGCCTCCCTGAAATCTAGCATGCTGCCCCCTTGCAGTTTCTCTTCAAGGACTGCTACCCCAGTAGTCTGACATTACTATAAAGACCCCTGCTAATGTGCCTTACTCCCTTTGAATCCTGCCCTGAATAATTTATTATTTACAGTCCTTCGTATCAGCCTTTGGCAGCCTCTCTTAAAGTTTGTCAGCCTTTATATTATTATTATTTTCTTGTGCCCCTCAGTTAATTCCAGGGATTCTTGAAGCTCAAGAATACCTTGAATTGGAGGGGATGTTATTGTCCGCTATGTCGGACACTGAGTCGGCATAATGCATACCGGGTCCTGGTGCCCCAGGTCCCGTGTTACCTGCCGCCAGGCCATAGGCTAGCTGTGGCCTGCACGGGTTTGCAGGATCTCCCTCCTGCTCCCGTCTTCTATATAGCCACACTCGATGTGCTCTTAGCTATCTTCACTTCAGTCTTTACTGTGTAACAACTCTAACATTAAAACTTCCTATACGGTTGGGCAAGTCCCTTTAGCCTATTTGGCCTACCCCTGGACTGTAACATACATATAGACCATCAAATGGAAGCAGAAAATCTATCAGCAGCAGCAGCATCCCTGTGTCTGAAACGTTATTGCCTACCTGATTGCCAGCTTGCAGTACAACAGGAATGCCCAGATGACAGATGCGCCGTTTAGCTCCTCCAATTCCACGTAGAGCCCAGACTCAAAGAATGGATTTCCCTGACTGTTCATGTCGTTCTCACGCAATCGATGGCAGTCGATGAACCACTCGGCATGGTCAGAAGCAGGTAGCATGGAAAGTACTCCGTACCAGTATTGAGGGTCATCTCGTGCTAGCATAGTCTGGTGTTGCTGCTTCTGTTGATAGATTTAAGATAGATTTAAGTTAGATTTAAGATAGATTTATAACCCTTCAACCCTATTTTTTTCTTCGGGTATGCAAAAAGTGAGTTCTATGTACAACCATACTTCCGTACCTATATTTCTTGTCCACCTTTGTGTTACCTAGATAGCTGGAAGTCCCACCCAATTGAGTTGTATGGTGTGGGCTTGTCTTGGGCCAACAATGGCCTTCCTATGGCATATTAATTAAATGAAATATGCAAGGTGGGTACTGACTACCGGTATTGAGTGTTCACAAGGTACAACCAGGGCGGGTCAAACCTATCCTCGCGGATGAGTGGGTCGCGAACCAAGAGGGACTACTGTGGGTTTACAAGACATTTCTGAAGGATCCCCGAACGAGCACTACGGGTAAAATGGCTGAAGAAGGGTCGGTCATTTTGAAGGGTGGCCCCTGGGCTGGGGTGGCCGCTAGAAATCTCGCACGCCGTATTCTCAAAGGTCTGCGCGCGGGTTTCCAGAAGGGCTTGAACAACTTCACTTCATCAAAGTGGGTCTACTGTACATTCAAGCCCAGGCGTGCAACGTCGCCGAATCACCTGTTTCCCGTCGAGTACAACAATGCTTCCCAGCTTGTGTGATCGTGATCGAAGCAATCGCGGTTTAGCTGACACTTCCAAAACCAATCACTGAACGACTAAATTTGCTTTTAGCATTGACGGTCCATCACGTTGTCATATACGGGCCATTGTTGATAGCCCCGACATATGTTCGCTCCACAGCATCCGAGGGTGGGGGTCTTCCAGCCATGATCCAATTAACAACCGAAGGGTACAAGCAAGAAAGCAAAGACGCAAACGTAATGTCAGGCAGGGAGGACAACACAAGAAGACCATAGAGAGAAACGCGCACCTGCCGTCTTGTCTGCGAGGTCTGAAGCTTTTCCGACGCTTGGCGGATGTTTATCGGTCAGTCGGCCTGAAAGTCTCTTCAGTCTCCAATGGCCAGCGAGCAACCCAGGCTGAAACTGCCGGTATATGATTGTCTAGCCGTGGAGATCACGATGGTATCACGTTTTCACCCGCCAGGTCTAGGCTTCCACAAGGGGATAGCGATCTCCGAGGCTCCCAGGTGGGGTGTAGGGAACGAACAAGCAATGCGGGTGTAAGAAGCGTGATGCTGAATGGGATTCGAACCTCCTCCGCACGCCTCGAAACGGAGCATGGATTGATATAACGTCCCTAGCTGTCCCCGTGGTTCGCCTCGAGCAGTTCAGGGATTTGACAGGGCGGCATGTCGTTTACTCCAGGGCCCCCTGATTTGGCCTGAACACGTCGAGCGGCAATCCGAGTAAACCAGGGCCCCCTGGCACAGCCTGCCGACCATCCAATTTTATCACACGGAAGCACGATCCCCGAGAGAGAGGGTTCGTTACATAAACTCAAGAAATCACTGCCGAGACTGGACAGCACCACAGCCTGCCGAGTGCCGACCAATTTTATAACACGGAAGCACGAGGGTTTTGAAGGCACCCCCACAAACCTGAAAACAATCTAGGTCAAGTCCCAAAAAGGAAACAAACTAGAGGCGGAAAGGAGAGCGGAAAGAGGAGGGATGCAAAAGTATGCAATCCAGAACACCAAGCCCACCAACCACAAGAGAGGAAGGCCGAACTAAAAGAACTAAATACCACCCAAGGGCATGCGCTATGAGCACCTTAATATGCAGCGATAATGCCCTCAAAGGAAGAAAGCACAAGTCAAACCGACACAACCAACTTGCAGCAAAGGACCGGAGTGTCGAGGATGATAACCATAGACACCCCATGAAGGAAAGGGGAAGGCCAGCCGAAAAACAGAGAGGCCAGAAACCAACCTAGCATTGCTATATATGCTTAGTAAGCACGTTTTTCTTAAGCACGATTAATCGTGCAGGCACGATTATTAATGTTTCTCGCGAAATGGTCTATAGTTTTCTCAGGTCTGGGTAATATTTTCGAGCTCGCGAAACTTTGGCCTGGGCATCGTTCATGCACGATTATTAATGTTTCCGGTCGACCCAAACGCTGGCTCCAGCATCGTGCAGAACGATTATTAATGTTTAGCATCGCCATACTGTTGGCTCGGGCATCGCGCATCCCTAGTCCCCCATGTGAGCATGCCTTGACCAGAACGCTGATTGACACGCTGGACAGATTCCAGCCAGGTCATCCTGGGTGAGGCATAAGGGGCAGGGGGAAGTTGAGGCCACGTACCCCAACTGGGGGGCAAGAAATAACCTCGTCAAACGGCTGCGTGAAACCTCGAGCTCGCTAGCTGTTACGCCCCAACGCACCACTAACTTCGTATTCACGGACCAGCACTGGGAGGTTCGAATCAGCGACAGGAACATGTTAAATACCAGTATTGACCAAACCTCAGTCGCTTACAAGAGCTCACTCTGAAGCTATTCCTCCACTCTGACTGGGCGCGCTTGTAGCAATGCTTTGCACTGGGCGGAAATGCGTTCCCTTCTACTCGCTTCCGGCATCAATTCCTACAAATTTCGCGCTGTATGCAGAATTCCCCCGGAGCTCTGACTGACAGCTGATCCCTGCTTTTTCCCCCTACCCTTTAATTCCAGCGCGGGCATAGCTGATAGCTAATGGGCATCGCATTTATTCCTGCAGCAATCTGTCTGCTTTGTAGGAACCAGTATGACGGCCGCACTGCCCTACTCTAGTGTCGTTTTTCTTCCAGCAAAACTGTAATCGTGCAGAATCGTTCAAAACGATTATTAATGTTTTCATGTACCCAATGTGCAGACCCACGAATCGGACCCAAACGATTATTCATGTTTCGTCCAAAAACCTTAGGAAAATCACTAGGCTAGCAAGATTCAGAAAGCAAGCGCACATGACAGGGGCAAGAGAATCAACCACACTTGGCAGACCTGCCCTGCCCACCCTGCCCTGCCCAACCTGCCCTGACGATCCCCAGAGAGAGGGGTTTTGACATAAACTCAGCAAATCACTGCCGAGAATGGACAGCAGCAGTCCCAGAGATAGATAGAGAGAGAGAGAGAGAGAGAGAGAGAGAGAGAGAGAGAGAGAGAGAGAGAGAGAGAGAGAGAGAGAGAGGAGAGAGAGGGGGTTCGTCCCCGGAGAGAGAAGGAGAGAGGGTTCGTTACATAAACTCAACAAATCACTACCGAGACTGGACAGCAGCACAGCCTGCCGACCATCCAATTTTATAACACGGAAGCACGAGGGTTTTGAAGGCACCCCCACAAACCTGAAAACAAACTAGGTCAAGTCCCAACAAAGGAAACAAACTAGAGGTGTAAAGGAGAGCGGAAAGAGGAGGGATGCAAAAGTAAGCAATCCAGAACACCAAGCCCACCAACCACAAGAGAGGAAGGCCAAACGAAAAGAGCTAAATACCACCCAAGGGCATGCGCTATGAGCACCTTAATATGCAGCGATAATGCCCTCAAAGGAAGAAAGCACAAGACAACCCGACACAACCAACTTGCAGAAAAGGACCGGAGTGTCAAGGATGATAACCATAGACACCCCATGAAGGAAAGGGGGAGGCCAGCCGAAAACAGAAAGGCCAGAAACCAACCTAGCAAGACTCAGAAGGCAAGCACACATGTCAGGGGCAAGAGAATCCACCACACTTCCCCAGACCTCCCTCCCCAACCACAAACTATGAATCTCTAATCTCAGCTCCCTCATCGTGCCATCGTCTGCTTAACTCAGTGGTTAGAGTGTCTGCTTTACAGAAAAGCGAAATCGCAGAAAGTCGGGGGTTCGATCCCCTCAGCGGACAGTTTTTGACTTGCCATTTTATTGGCAACATTTTAATGAACGATGTCAGAGTGTAGATACCATAGTCCCAAATGCACTCACTTATTAAATGCATAGCAAGACTACGTCTTCGAGCTCGCAACTTCGAGCTCGCAAATGTTGAATCAGAAAGACAATTTTTTTAGTGGTGATCTAGATCAGTTGTGACTTGTGACACACGCAGAAATGGATTTCTATTTTTTAGCTTAGTTTGCGATTAAATTCAATGGAACTATAGCTGTGTTTGTGATTGCTACATTTGTTTGCGATTAAATGGAATTCCATGGCTTGGATTTCTAGCTTTGTTTGTGATTGACCTATTGCCTGAACATGCATATAATGTGTATACCTTGTAACTGTAATTCTTCCTCCTCTCCTGTGGAACTTCGGGTTCCCCAAGCCAACAATCGAAAATTCGTACGAGCTGCCACAGGACGTGAGATTGAAGGAACCCTCTCGTTTGCATGAACCGTGCACACTGGAGAATGGATACTATGTTGGGTTAATTTGGTTTCGCAGACCGCAACTGCGCCTGAGCTTGGACCACCGCGGAGGGAACGTCTATACCTCTTCCAAGGCGGCAAGGCTGAAATTTGTGAACCTGGCCAGGGCTCGAACTCAGGGCTCAGGCAATACAGCCGTTCAACTGAAGTCATGATCTGTTCGATGAAGGCTCTGCGGCCTACGACTTCATTCGACTCTACCCTCCTTAAAAGCCCCTTCCCCCTTAGCGCTAACAACTGCATCTCTTACACCTATCATTGTGCACATAGAGGTATCTGCGATTTCTATTTATCGCATGTTCCTGCATCAACGACCCCGGCCAGCGCTTAATTCCCCCCTCATGGCCCAGAAGCAGCTCGGCAGGCATTCCGTCAGCGCACTAGTCTCCGAGCAGTAGATAGCAAGCAGCTCGCTCGGAATTTGAGAGCAGAGAAGCAAGCAGCCCGAAAACTGCCGCAGCTCACCCTCGCAGCAATCTTTGGCAGCTCTGTTGAGCGTTTAACATATGTCTTCGCATGATGCTTCTCGAGACGAGCTCTTCTTCTATAAATCTAGGGGCATCCCGGTCTTCGTCATGCTCCCCCTCGACACGGTAGGGAACTATAGTTATATGCATCTATGCATCAATGCTCTGTTGCCTGGTAGGAGCCAGTGAACAGGCCTAGTGATGCCTGCAAGTGTGGCAGTGGCCAGAGGTCTGCTTGTGCTTTCTGGGAGGGGGTGGGTCTCAAAGCAGGTTATGTGTTTTTGGTAGTCTACTGGTGTGTGGCAGTCTAGTAGAAGTACGAAGTAATGGTGGGGGGGTTGCCAGTCTATTGTTGCGTATCAGTATTGGTGGTTGACACCCTGTAGGGGTGGTGGTTGACAGTCTGGTGGTGCCTACTAGTGATTGTGGTGACGGTGTAGCAGTGCGCAGTAACTTAAGTAATTGATGGTCTATTATTGCCCAGTAGCAGTGGTGGTTGATTGTCCTGTGGTGCCTAGTAGTGTGGTGGTTGACTGTGTAGTAATGTCTAAAAGTAGTGATTGTTGACTGTCTTTCCCAAGGGGCTGTCCTGCAGTGGTGGTTGACAGTCGATGTAGTTGAGCTTTTTACTTAAGTTGATGGAATGGGCTGGCTAGGTCTCCAGCAATAAACCCTTGGAAGTGTGAGCGCCCCAGGCTGGGTATGGTTGCTTAGGTGGTGTTCTACAGGTGTTGGAGTCTGTAGTCCGAGGAGGTGTGGAGGTAACTAATGCAATGGCCAGAGGGAGAGTCAAGGTATGTGGGTTGGTGGACTGGGTGGGATGAGGTGGGGTGGGCTGGGACAGCATTGCCAGTCAGCCCAGCTTAGCACCTGACACTAGTAGCACTGTTTTTTAGATCTGCGCAGGCGGTGTGGCCTAGTGGATACATGGTTCATATTTGTGAGGATGTCAATATCGTACTGGGTACCAAGACGATTGGACGATATTGAAATTGAAATTGTTACATCCGAGTAATGCGCCACTCTCAGGACGTGAAGTTAAGGACACCACTGCGTAAGCCGGAGCTGATTGGACGATATATAATACAATATCGTGCAATGTATTTTTATAGCGTACAATATCATACGCTATCTCAATATATCATACAATATCGTACAATGCAGTGGACAAAACATTTATGTATTGATATATCGTACGAAATTGTACGATATATTTATATAGTGTACGCCGCATAATATAATATCGTACAATATATTGATATGGCGTATGATATTGTACGATATATCATATGATACCGTACGATATGTTGATATATCGTTTGATATGTTACGCTATATCATATGGTACCGTACGATATATTGATTTAGCGAACGATATTGTACAATATATCATATGATATCGTACACTGTATTTATATAGCGTACCGTATGATATTTTACACTGTATCATATGATATCGTACTAAATATTGATATATCGTTCGATATTGTACGATATTGTACGATATATCTAAACGACAAATGTAAACAATGTCGCACTTGACAAACCAACGCATTTGATTGTTGGGGTGGGTGTAGGGGTGGTAGTGGAGGTGGAGGTAGGGGTGGAGTGAGGCAAATGTAAACAAAACATGTAAACGGTGTCGCTCTTGAGAAACCTACGCATTTGGTTGTTGGGGTGGGTGTAGGGGTGGTCGTGGAAGTGGAGGCAGGGGTGGAGTGAGGCAAATGTAAACGAAACATGAAAACGGTGTCGCTCTTGAAAAACTACGCATTGGATTGTTGGGGTGTGTGTAGGGGTGGTCGTGGAAGTGGAGGTAGGGGTGGAGTGAGGCAAATGAAAACGAAAACATTGAAAACGGCCGTAGCTCTGAAAAACCTATGCATTGGATTGTGGGGTGGGTGTTTGTGTAGGGGGGTCGGGAAGAAGTGGAAGGCAGGGGTGGAGTGAGGGCAAATGTGAAACGAAACATGAAATCGGGGGTGTTGTAGATCTTGAGGACAACCTATGCATTTGGTTGTGTCGGGGGGTGCGAGGGTGGTTGGAGGAAGTGGAGGCAGGTGTGGAGTGAGGCAATGTAAACGAAACATACGAAACCTGACACGGTTCTGTCGGTTTCGTTGTTTCGCTCTTGAAAACTAGGACACTGACTGTTGGGGTGGGGTGTAGGGTGGCGTGGGGACCGTGGAGGTAGGGGTGGAGTGAGGCAGCTTTGGCAGTCACAGGCAGGTTTTTCTGAAATGCTAACGCATGCACCTTGGTGTATCAAGGCTGCTACGTTAGAGCCTTTTGCGCTTGCTTTTGGGGTGGTCGGGGAAGTGGAGGTAGGGGTGGAGTGAGGCAGCTTAGTCAGTCACTGGCGGTAGGGGGAGGCTAGCTCGGGGTTAGCCAGCCCGGGGGTGGGAGTTCAGGGGTTTGAGGGAGTTATGCCGGTCACATGCAGTTGGGGGAAGCTAGCCCGCGGTTAGCCAGCCCGGGGGTGGGAGTTTAGAGGGGTTCAGGGTATAGGGTTGACCAGTCACCCCCACGGGCTGGCAAACCCCGGGCGAGCATCCCCCCACCATTACAGGCTGGTTTTTATGAAGTGCTAACTCATGCACCTTGGTGTATCAAGGCTGCTACGTTAGAGCCTTTTGCGGTTGCTTTTGGGGCTTGTCGTGGAAGTGGAGGTTGGGGTGGGGTAAGGCAGCTATGGCAGTCACAGGCATGTTTTCCTTAAGTGCTAACTCACGCACCTTGGTGTATCGAGGCTGCTACGTTAGCTTTGCTTACTTTTTAGGGTTCTCACGTTTGACTGAGCTGCAATTGCAAGGCGAGATGGTGTCTTGAAGTTGAGCCTTTTGCATGTGCATTTTGCGGTTAAAACTGAAGCCCACACTCAGACCCACACACAATTTTCACGTCTCACTGCGCTGCAATGGCAAGGCGAGATGGTGTCTTGAAGTTGAGCCTTTTGCATGTGCATTTTGCGGTTAAAACTGAAGCCCACACTCAGACCCACACACAATTTTCACGTCTGACTGCGCTGCAATGGCAAGGAGAGATGGTGTCTTGAAGTTGAGCCTTTTGCGCTTACTTTTTGGGGCACACACTTAAGCACACACTTAGACCCATATACCATTCTCATGTCTCACTGCGCTGCAATCACAAGGAGAGATGGTGTTTTGAAGTTGAGTCTTTTGTGTTTGCTTTTTGGGGCACACACGCAGACCCACGCACCATTCCCACGTCCGATTGCGCCGCAATCTCAAGGAGAGATGGTGTCTTGAAGTTGAGTCTTTTGTGTTCACTTTTTGGGGCAAACAACCATGGTGCTAAGTAAAGACACTGCTTCCTTTTCTTATGGCCATTCAGCGAATGATTTAGATTTGGGGTTTCAAAAAACTTCGTAGTGCTTAGCTCATACCTGGACCTTCAATAATTTTGCAGTTGCGCTGTGTTTCAGACTGTACTTGCCTTATGTTTTTGCCTGTGTGTTTGTTTGACTGTTTGACTGGCCCAACAGCAGTTGCACTGTGTTTCAGATTGTGCAGGCCTTGTACTTTATTTGCTTGTGTGTTTGTCTGACTGCTTGACTGTTTGACTGACCCAACAGCAGTTGCACTGTTTTTCAGGTTGAACAGGCCTTATGGTTTCTTTGCTTGTGTGTTTGTTTGACTGTGTGTCTGTTTCTTGGTGGGAGATTTCTTATTGTGATTCAAAGCTTTGTTTTCTCCGCCACCAGTAGCGATCGCTACAACGGGACCCTGTTTTGGACGCAACTACGAGACTTGAATCGCCCCGCCCCCCCCCCCCCCCCCCCCCCCCCCCCCCCTCCCCCCCCCCTCCCACCCAAATCGCTACCAGGAGCCCAATCTTGTAAGACACCAAATCCCTGATCGCTACCAGGGAGCTCCCTACCTGAATCAGAAAAAGTCCTATGCAGTGTCGACGCAGAAAATTGGTAGAGTGTTTTGGCAACAGAACGACAGGTGGCAACGATGGGGCTGACGGAAGCCAGTTAGTGATGAGAAAAATGGCTGAAGTGTCAGGCTTTGTCTCGGTCGTGGGTCGGTCGATCGGTCGGTCGGATGGACAAAGGGGTGAATCTGGGGGCTCATGTCCCTCAGGAGGGGGGGCTCCGCCAAAAAAGGCTCTGGGGTGATTGCTTGGCATTTGGTTGATGGATGATGGAATGATGCATCTGTTGGTGCAGGTTTTTGCCAACAGGTTATTTCTAAACCCCAAACCCTGAACCCTAAAAACTTCAGGTGTTTACCAACAGGTTATTTCTTAACCCTAAACCCTAAACCCTGAAAACTTCAGGTGTTTGCTAACAGGTTATTTCTAAACCCTAAACCCTAAACCTTGAAATTCTGAGGTGTTTGACGACAGGTTTATTTTTGAACCTTAAACCCTAAAAACTTCATGTGTTGGCTTACTCGTAATTTCTAAACCCTGAACCCCAAATCCTCAGGTGTTTTCCGACAGGTTATTTCTAAACCTTCAACCCTTAACCCTAAACCCTAACCCCCAAAAACTTCAGGTGTTTGCGGACGGTTTATTTCGCTACGCCTCCAGCCCTTGGTTCTCTCAAGCTCTTCACCTGCTGGCTGCATGTGGAATGTATGGTGTGGCTGTGGATGCATGGGTGAGTAGTTGGAAGTTGTGGGGATGCATGTATAGATGGATGTATGCATGGATAGGTGCATGTATGTATGCATGTATGGATGCATGTAGAGTGTATGGTGTATCTGTGGATGCGTTGGTGAGTAGTTGGAAGTTGTGGGGATGCATGTATGGATGGATGTATGCATGTATGGATGGATGCATGTGGAGCGTATGGTGTATCTGTGGATGCATGGGTGAGTTCACTGCAAAATTGGTAAATGGGCAAAATTTGGGGTCTTTAGCACCCTTTATTTTGCTTCAAATAATGTTTTCTGGGTGTATGGTGTATACTGGGTGTAAGGTGTATTCTGGGTGTATAAGGGTGCTGTCGGGCTGCAGAATGGGTGTCTAAGACCCCCCCCCCCCCCCCCCCCCCCCCCCGCGAGTATTAGGCAGCCCTCTTTTAGCTGCCTAATACTTGGCAAGTGGGCCCCTACCCCATACTACCCCCCCGCCTCAGCCCTTTAGGGTTACCCTAAAGGGGTTAGGGCTATGCCCCAAGGGCTGAACCCTGCCCATACTACCCCCCCCCCCCCCCCCCCCCCCCCCCCCCTCATGTCTGCAGTGGTAGTTGGAAGTTATGGGGGAGGACGGATTGATACATAGATGGATGCATGTGGAGTGTATGGTGTGGCTGCGGGTGCATGTGTGAGTAGTAAGAAGTTGTGGGGATGTATGGATCCATGGATGGCTGCATGAATGGATGGATGCATGTGGAGTGTATGGTGTGGCTGCAGATGCATGGGTGAGTAGTTGGAAGTTGTGGGGTTGTATGTATGCATGGATGTATGTATGCATGAATGTATGCATGGATGGATGGCTGCATGTGGAGTGTATGGTGTGGCTGCGGGTGCATGGGTGAGTAGTTAGAAGTTGTGGGGACGTATGTATGCATGGATGGCTGCATGTGGAGTGTATGGTGTGGCTGCGGATGCATGGGTGAGTAGTTGGAAGTTGTGGGGATGTATGTATGCATGGATGTATGTATGCATGAATGTATGCATGGATGGATGGCTGCATGTGGAGTGTATGGTGTGGCTGCGGATGCATGGGTGAGTAGTTAGAAGTTGTGGGGATGTATGTATGCATGGATGTATGTATGCATGAATGTATGCATGGATGGATGGCTGCATGTGGAGTGTATGGTGTGGCTGCGGATGCATGGGTGAGTAGTTAGAAGTTGTGGGGATGTATGTATGCATGGATGGCTGCATGGATGGATGGCTGCATGTGGAGTGTATGGTGTGGCTGCGGATGCATGGGTGAATAGTTGGAAGTTGTGGGGTTGTATGTATGCATGGATGTATGTATGCATGAATGTATGCATGGATGGATGGCTGCATGTGGAGTGTATGGTGTGGCTGCGGATGCATGGGTGAGTAGTTGGAAGTTGTGGGGATGTATGTATGCATGGATGGCTGCATGGATGGATGGCTGCATGTGGAGTGTATGGTGTGGCTGCGGATGCATGGGTGAGTAGTTGGAAGTTGTGGGGTTGTATGTATGCATGGATGTATGTATGCATGAATGTATGCATGGATGGATGGCTGCATGTGGAGTGTATGGTGTGGCTGCGGGTGCTTGGGTGAGTAGTTAGAAGTTGTGGGGATGTATATATGCATGGATGGCTGCATGGATGGATGGCTGCATGTGGAGTGTATGGTGTGGCTGCTGATGCATGGGTGAGTAGTTGGAAGTTGTGGGGATGTATGTATGCATGGATGTATGTATGCATGAATGTATGCATGGATGGATGGCTGCATGTGGAGTGTATGGTGTGGCTGCGGATGCATGGGTGAGTAGTTAGAAGTTGTGGGGATGTATGTATGCATGGATGGCTGCATGGATGGATGGCTGCATGTGGAGTGTATGGTGTGGCTGCGGATGCATGGGTGAATAGTTGGAAGTTGTGGGGATGTATGTATGCATGGATGTATGTATGCATGAATGTATGGATGGATGGCTGCATGTGGAGTGTATGGTGTGGCTGCGGGTGCATGGGTGAGTAGTTAAAAGTTGTGGGGACGTATGTATGCATGGATGGCTGCATGGATGGATGGCTGCATGTGGAGTGTATGGTGTGGCTGCGGATGCATGGGTGAATAGTTGGAAGTTGTGGGGATGTATGTATGCATGGATGTATGTATGCATGGATGGCTGCATGGATGGATGGCTGCATGTGGAGTGTATGGTGTGGCTGCGGATGCATGGGAGAGTAGTTGGAAGTTGTGGGGATGTATGTATGCATGGATGTATGTATGCATGGATGTATGCATGGATGGATGGCTGCATGTGGAGTGTATGGTGTGGCTGCGGATGCATGGGTGAGTAGTTGGAAGTTGTAGGGATTGATGCATGTATGCATGGATGGATGCATGTGGAGTGTATGGTGTGGCTTGGTATGCATGGGTGTAGTAATGGATTTGGGTGGGGGATTTTTTGGATGCATGGAGGGAGGGATGGAGGAAGGCAGGCTATGAGAGGAGGGAGGGAATTGAGGGGGGGAATGGTAGGGCGGGTACATGGAGTGGAGAAAGGGAGGGAAATGGAACTGGAGGAAGGCGATGGGCGCTGGAGGTAGGGAGCTGGGGGACGATTTGGCTGTACACGTGGCGTCCTTTGGTCCGGTGCGGGCCCCCACCGGGCCGGTCTGGATGCCGTGCTGGCGGGCGGCCTGCTGCTTGGGTGCGGCACGTTTGATCCCATTTACCTCCCCATTACGTGTCTCTGTGTGATTTGCTCGCTGGTGCACTGCTGCGGGCGGGCTTCGGGTGGGCGGGCCAGCCCCTGGACTGCTATTCCTTTGGTGTTCGCCCGGGGCCCAACGCTTCCCTGCTCGACTCTTAGGGCACTAAATCAAAGCTGCTCCGACTTGGAGCTCCACACGCCTCCCCTCCAAGAGCATCACGTCACCAAGGTGGTGCGTGTAACCCCTACGGGGTAGGGGGACCGCCTAGGGGCGGTTCTAGCTTATGCCTTCCAGAGGAATTGGGGCCGGTACTAGGGACTTTACTTCTACTGGGTGACATAGTTTGACGTTGTAGGGGGTTGATTGAAGTTAGGTGTGCATGCGTCGGGTCGGCTTCTGAAGGGAAACGGCTGGAGGGAAGAAGCTGGAGGGAATGACGGCTTTCTCTTGTTGGGTTGCATAGTTTGGGGGCTTGGGGGGTGATGTGAGAGGATGGGGTGAGGGCAGGTATGGAGGGGAGGGATGGAGGTATTAATGATGATTGCTGGCCCTTGGTATCGTCGTTGGCGACTGTTGTGGGGGTGGTTGGATGAGGGCCTGCAAGGGACTGTAGGGATGTGGCGGGCGTGCTGGATGGCTTTTTGGATGCCTGGGTGAGTAGTTGGACGTTGTGGGGGTGGATGGCAAGGAGGGCGAGGTGGTGGCGGG
>JACBWV010000626.1:19229499-19309499 GCA_013435795.1 Chlamydomonas sp. ICE-L
AACACACACACACCTTATTTTTCACGCTGCCAGGCTTTTGCTTCATGGGTTCCCAACACAGGCTGCTGTTGCCGTCTGAGGCAGCTGAGGATTCTCTGTTGGCTTGGCTTGGCTTCATGGCGCCCGCTGGCTTCTGGCTCCGCGAAGGAGGCAGGCCCTGAGGATTTTCAGAAGCTTCTGCACTGGCCGCAGCTGTAGCTTGGGCCTATGGAGGTATTGGTGTTGGTGTTGGTAGTGGTGTTGTTGTTGGTGCTGTTGTTGTTGTTGGTGGTGTTGTTGTTGTTGTTGTTGTTGTTGGTGTTGGTTTTGGTGCTGTTGGTGCTGTTGGTGTTGTTGGTGTTGTTGGTATTGGTGTTGGTGTTGGTGCTGTTAGTGTTAGTGCTGTTGGTGTTGGTGCTGGTGCAGTTAGTGTTAGTGTTAGTGTTAGTGGTGGTGGTGGTGGTGGCAGGGTGGTGGTGGTGGTGGTGGTACTGGTGGTAATAGTGGTGGAGGTGGAGGTGGTATTGGTGGTGGTGGCATTGGTAGTGGTGGTAGTGGTGGTGGCGGGAGTGGCGGTGTTGGGGCCTCATCGCCACAACAACAGCACCAACAACAACACCACTACCAACACCAACACCAATACCTCCATAGGCCCAAGCTACAGCTGCGGCCAGTGCAGAAGCTTCTGAAAATCCTCAGGGCCTGCCTCCTTCGCGGAGCCAGAAGCCAGCGGGCGCCATGAAGCCAAGCCAAGCCAACAGAGAATCCTCAGCTGCCTCAGACGGCAACAGCAGCCTGTGTTGGGAACCCATGAAGCAAAAGCCTGGCAGCGTGAAAAATAAGGTGTGTGTGTGTTTGCTTGTGTGTGTGTGTGTGGGGGGGGGGGGGTGCGGGTGGGGGGGGGGGGGGAGGCAACAGCAGCATGTGTGGGAACCCATGAAGCAAAAGCTGGCAGGGAGCGTGAATAAATAAGGTTTGCTGTGTGTTTGCTTTGTGTGTGTGGGGGGGGGGGGGGGGGGGGGTGGGGGGGGGGGGGGAGGCAAAAAGCAGCCTGTGTGGGAACCATGAAGCAAAAGCCTGGGCCAGCGGGAAAATAGGTTGTGTGTGTTGTTTGCTCTTTGTTGGTGGGGGTGGGGGGGTGGGCGGGGGGGGGGGGGGGGGGGGGGAAACAGCAGCTGTTGTTGGGAACCCATGAAGCAAAAGCCTGGCAGCGTTTGAATGAAAAAATAATGCGTGGTGTGTTTTGCTTTGTGTTGTGTGTTTGGTGTGGGGGGGGGGGGGAGGGGGGGGGGGTGAGGGTGGGTGAGGGAGTGGGGGAGGGCAACGCCAGCCTGTGTTGGGACCCCATGACGCAAAAAAGCCTGGCCCAGCTGAAACAATAAGGTGTGTGTGTGTTTGCTTTGTGTGTGTGTGTGATGTGTGTGGGGGGGGGTGGTGGGCGGGGGGGGCGGGTGTGAGGAAACAGCTAGCCTGTGTTGGGAACCATGAAGCAAAAGCCTGGCAGGTGAAAAATTAGTGGGGGTGGGGGTGGGGGGGGGGGGGGGCGGGGGTTGCGGGGGGCGGGGGGGGGGGGAGGCAACAGATCCTGTGTTGGGAACCATTAAGCCAAAAAGCCTGCCAGGTTAAAAATAAGGTGTTGGTGTGTGTGTGTTTCTTTTGAGGGGGCGGGAAGGAGGGGGGGGAAGGACGCAGAAGCATGGCAGCAGCATAAAAATAACGGGTGTGTGTGTGCGTGGGTGTATGAGTGGGGGGGTGCGTGGGGGGGGGTGGGGGTGGTAGGGGAGGCCAGACTCAGCTTGTGTTGGCGAACCTTTGAAGCGAACTGGCCGCCTTCCAAATATGCGTGTGGGGGGCGGAGGTTGGTGTGTGTGTGTGGGGGGGGGGGGGGGGGGGGGGGGGGGGGGGGGTGAGAGGGGGTCAGGCTGTGTTGGCCACCTATGAGCAGAAGCATGGCAGCTTAAAAAAAATAAGTGTGGTGTGTGTGGGGGTCTGTGTATGAGTGGGGGGGCGTTTTGGTGGGGTAGGGACGGCGGGGAAGGCAGCAGCTTGTGTGGGAACCAATGAGCAGAAGCCTGAGAAGCATTAAAAAATAAGGTTGTGCGGGGTGTTAGGGGGGGGGGGCGGTTTTGTGTGTGTTTGGGGGGGTGGGGGGGGCCCTTCTGTGCTGTTGGACCAATGCTACCCCCCCAACCTTATGTTAATGACTGCAGGGCTTCTGCTTCATGGTTCCCAACAAAGCTGCTGCCTCTTCCCCCCACACCCACCCCCCCGCCCAGCCCACCCCCACCCCAACACCCACTCATACACGCACACACCCAAACACACACCTTATTTTTTTAATGCTGCCAGGCATTCAGCCCCTGCCCCCACCACCCCCACCACCTACCCCACCACCACCACCCACCACCAGACCTACCCCCCCCCAACCCCACCCCCACCCACACCCTTCAAAACGTAGATCTCTCCGTCTGGCAACACAGTGGTGAGAACCAACACTACCAACATAACCATCACCATCACCACCACCACCACCACCTTCACACTGTCCCATCTCTAGGGGAGCAACACAGGGGGTTGATACCCACGTTCCCACACTACCACCGCTACCACCACCAGTACCACCACCACTGCACCCCACATTTCAAAATGTCGAGTCTCTTGGGCTGAGCAACACCACTGTAAGAACCAACATTACCTCCACCACCACTACCACCACCACCACGACCACAACCACCACTACCAACACCACTCACGACGACCTGCATCCACGACCCCACTACCACCACCACACCACACTACCACGTACCACTACCACTAACCACTACCCACCACCACTGACCACCAAGACCACCACACACCACCACCACGACCAACTTACCACAACCAGAGGCCACCACCACCACTACCACCAGCCCACCACCACCACCAACACACGAACCAAACACCACTACCACACCACTAACCACTACCTACGACGACAACATACCACCACCATCCACCACCACGACCAAACACCACGACAACACCACGCCCACTACCAATCCACCCAAGGACTCCCAACACTACCCCACACGACACCTACCACACGGACCAACACCAATACCACCACACCACCCACTACCACTTACCATACCCACTACCACCACACAACTACCAAACACCCCCACCACGACCACCGACACTAACCCATTACCACTACCACCACGACCACTACCACCACGACAGACCACGACCATGACCACCCCCACTACCACCGACCACCCGACCACCACCAACCACGACCAACGACCAACACACCACCACTACCACTACCACCACCCCACTACTACCACCACCACAAACTACCACTACCCACACCACGACCACTACCCCCACCACCATACCACCACCACCCAATACCCCTACACTACCACCACTACCACTACCACTACCAAACACACTTACCACCACCCAACCAAACACCACCACCCACCACTCCCCACTACCACCACCACCACCACCACCACCACCACCACACTACCACTACCACCACCACTACCACTCACTACCACCACCACCACCACCACCCACCACTACACTACCCCTACACCACCACTACCACTCCAACACTACCACTACCAACACCACTACCAACACCACTACCAACACCACTACCAACACCCACCTGCCAACACACCACTACCACCACTGCCCACTACCACCACACTACACACCCCCAACCCACTACCCTCCAACCACCACTACCAACCCACTACCACTACAACTACCACCACCACCACCATTACCACTACCACTACCACTACCACTACCACTACCACTACCACTACCACTTCCACCACTACCACTGCCACCAACACCACCAACACCACCAACACCACTACCACCACCACCACTACCACCACTACCACCACCACCACCACTGCCACTACCACTACCACCACCACTACCACTACCACCACTACCACCACCACTACCACTACCACTACCACTACCACCACTACCACTACCACTACCACCACCAACACCACCAACACAACTACCACCACCACCACTACCACCACTACCACCACTACCACCACTACCACCACCACCACGTCCACCAACCTGGCCCATCCTACAAAATGTGGTGTCTCTTAGGCTGAGCAACAGGGTGGTGAGAACCACAACTACCACCATTACCACCACCACCACTACCACCACCACCCCCCCAAACCCCCCCCACCCCAACCCCCCCTACCCCCCCCAACCCCGCCCCCCCACACACACACAAACACCAACACCCCCCCCATCCCCACACACCCACCCCACCCACCCACCTTCCCCACCATCACCCGCTCCACCACCACCCACCCCCAGGCAGCTCCGAAAGAGGCCGGCTCTTCGTCTAGCCCCACCACACACACCCACCCTCCTTCCCACCCCCTCCATCCCCTCCAAACCACCCCAGCAGCCCCAGAAAGGCGCGCTCTTCTTCTCGCCCCACAACACCAACACCAACCCCTCCCACCCACCCACCCGAGGCTGGCATCGAAACCGGCGGCTCTTCTTCTAGCCCACCACACCCACCACACCCCTCCACCCCCCCACCCACCATCACCCGCATCACTCCACCCACCCCCAGGAGCCCCGAAAAGGAGGCGGCTTTCTTTAGCCCCACCACACCACACCCCTCCACCCACCCACCAACCACCCCACCCACCCACCCCAACCTCCACCCACCCCCGGCAGCTCCGAAGAGGCTGGCTCTTCTTTAGCCCCACCACTGCACCACAACACCCACCCCTAACCCCCACCCACACCCACCCACCCCACACCACCCCCAACCCCGCCCACCAACCCCCCATGCAGCTCCGAAAGGAGGCCTCTCTTTTCTAGCCCCCACCACACTGCACCACACACACAACCCCCACCCCCCAACCCCACCCACCCAACACCACCACCCCCCCAACCCCCAACCCCGCCAACCAACCCATGCAGCCTCCGAACGAGGCAGTTTCTTCTAGCCCCCCCACACCACCCCCACCCACCCACCCACCTTCCACCACCCCTATTCCCTCTACCCCACCCCCAGCTGAATCCGAAAGAGGCGGCTCTTCTTCTAGCACGCGGCGTTTCTCCTCACACACACACGATCCTCCCCCCCACTCCCACCACCACCACCCTCTCCCCAACACACCACACCCCCAGGCAGCCTGGAAAGCAGGTGGCTCTTCTTCTAGCCCCCCACACCACACCCTCTACCCACCCACCCACCCACCAACCCACCCAACTCCCCACCATCCACCCCATTCACCAACCCCCCACCCCCAGGCAGGCCTCCGAACGGGCGGCTCTTCGTCTCGCCCCACCACACCACACTCCACCACACCACACCAAACCACCTTTCCCACCACCCCTATCCCCTCCACCCACCCCCAGGCTGCATCCGAAAGAGGCGGCTCTTCTTCTAGCACTGGGCGTCCTCCCTCACACACACGATCTACCCCTGGGGAGCATGCCAAGCCAAACTGGCCTCGCCTGGCCCCCATTAACGAAACCCAAGCCCCCCCTCGCCCTCCCAAGCTGAGGGGGCCTCCAAGCAGTACAAGCAGTACCCCCCAGAGGAGGCCAGGGGGCGATGGTGGGGTTCTGAAACCCATAAGCTCCCACTCAAAAGGCCAGGGGACAGCTGCGTCCACCCCCTCTAGCTATTCCTCCAGACAGCACAAGGCAAGCCCCATGCGGTCTCGCCAGCAGCCCACTCATTTGCCAGGTCATACACCACCTCAGCAGTCATCCACCGCCAGTACAGCTGGCAGTCCCATGGGCGCTCCTAATCCCATGGGGGGAATGGGGGGCCTGGGGGGCATGGGCGCTCCTAATCCCTTGGGGGGCCTAGGGGGCATGGGCGCTCCTATTCCCTTGGGGGGCCTGGGGGGCATGGGCGCTCCAAATCCCATGGGGGGCATGCCTCCTCCTTACCTCGTGGTCCCGGATAACAACGTCTTTCCTATGGCCATGGTATCTCCACAGTACTGGCAGCAACAACAGCAGCAGCAGCAGCAGCAGGCTTACTGGCAGCAACAACAACAACAACAACAACCGCAGCAGCAGCAGCAGCAGCAGTTCCAACAGCAACAACAGCAGTACCAACAGCAATCTCCGAAATCTATTTCCTCCCAGCACTCAGGTAACATGAGTTCTGGGTTGTGGTGGATGTAGGTGTGGGTGTGGGTGTGTGTGTGGGGGGGGGGGGGGGGGGGGGGAGTGACCTCCCAGCACTCAGGTACATTGGTTGGTGTAACATGGCTTGGTGTAACATGGCTTGGTGTAACATGGCTTGGTGTAACATGGCTTGGTGTAACATGGCTTGGTGTAACATGGCTTGGTGTAACATGGCTTGGTGTAACATGGCTTGGTGTAACATGGCTTGGTGTAACATGGCTTGTGGAACAGGCTTGGTGCATTGTTGTAAATGCTGGTGGTTGTAAATGGCTTGGTGTAAAGGCCTTGGTGTAACATGGCTTGGTTTTTTGTAACATGGCTTGGTTTAACCTGCTTGGTGTTTGTAACATGGCGTGTGGTTGTTGTAAAGGGCTTGGTGTCACATGGCGTGGTGTAACATGCTTGGTGTTGTAACATGGCTTGGTTGAACATGGCTTGGTGTAACATGGCTTGGTCTAACATGGCTTGGTGTAACATGGCTTGGTGTAACATGGCGTGGTGTAACATGGCGTGGTGTAACATGGCTTGGTTGTATGTAACCATGGCGTTGTGTAAAATGGCTGGTGTAAAAATGCTTGGTGTAACATGGTGGGGTAACCATGGGGTGGTGTAACATGGCTTGGGTCACATGGGCTTGGTGTAACATGGGCTTGGTGTAACATGGCTGGCTGTATGTAATACATGGCGTGGTTGTAACATTGGCTTGGTGTTGTAACATGGCTTGGTGTAACATGGTTGGTGTAACATGGCTTGGTGAAACATGGAGTGGTGTAAGCCTGGAGTGGTGTGTAACATGGCGTGGTGTAACATGGCGTGGTGTAACATGGCGTGGTGTTTGAACATGGTTGGTTTAACATTGGCTTGGTTGTAACATTGGCTTGGTGTTTGTCAAACATGGCTTGGTTGTAAATTGGTTGGTTTGTAAAATTGGCTTGGTGCCATGCTTGGTTAAACAGGCTTGTGTAACATGGCTTGGTGTAACATTGTTTAAGATTGATCAAAAATACCTGAATCCCCATGAGCCAATACACAACTAAGACTAAAAAACTTGTTAAAAAATACATGCACAAAATTCCCCCCGACCCCTAACCCCCCCCACCCCAAAGACACACACACGCACCACTCACAAGAACACACACACAAACACTACTCAGGATCTCAGCAGGGCAAGGGAAGCGCACAGCACGGGGCTCCGCCGGTAGGGGGTCCGGAATCAGGGCTGAGATTTGTTTTTAGATTCCTTTAACCCCACGAGCCAAGATACATTTAAGACTAAAACAATTTTTAAAACAACTTTAAAAATATGCACAATTCCCCCCCCCTCACACACACCACCACCACACACACACACACACCACTCACACGAACACACGCACAAACACACACACACACCACTTACACACACACACACACACCACTCAGGCTACCAGCAGGGCAAGGGAGGTGCACGGCGCGGGGTCTCCGCCAGTAGGGATCCAGCATCAGGGCTGACATGAAAAACTGTTTTTTTTAATGTGCCTGAAACCCCACAAGCCAAGATACTCCTAAAGCTAAAAAAACTGTTTAAATGACGTAAACAATATTCGCAATTCCGCCCCCACCCCTACAACACTCACACACACCTACCACTCAGGCTCTCAGCAGGGCAAGGGAGGCGCACGACGCGGGATCTCTGCCAGTAGGGGTCCGGCATCAGGGCTCAGTAAACCGTCCCCAAGTCAAGGGAGGAGAAACGCGGGTCCAGCTGCCGGCATGGGAAATGCGGGTCCAGCTGCGGATATGAAAAATGCGGGTCCAGCTGCGGGTATGAAATATGCGGGTCCAGCTGCGGGCATGGGAAATGCAGGTCCAACTGCTGGCGTGGGAAATGTGGGTCCAGCTGCCGGCATGGGGAATCAAACGCCGAGTGGTGCAAGGAATGAGGAGGGCAGTGGTGGCTGGCAGGGAGGTAAGTCCCATGCATGAGGGGGGGTACTGAGTGGGTGGGTGGTGGGTGGGCGAATGTGTGCGTGGAGGGGGGGGGGGGGGGGGGATCAAGGAGTGAGGAGGGGAGGGTGGTGGCTGGGAGGGAGGTAAGTCCCATACATGAGGGGGGGGGGGGGGGGGGGGGGGGGGGGGATGGGGGGGTGGAGTGGTGGGTGGTATGGTGGGGGGTGAGTGGGTGGGTGGAGGTGTGTGTGTGTGGAGGGAAGTGGTGGTGGCAGGGAGGCCCTGGCTATGGTCCCCAGATGCAAGGTGGGCCCCATGCATGAGTGGGGGGAGTGGGTGTGTGATGTGGGTGGTGAGTGTAGGTGGGTGGGGTGGGGGGGGAAGTAGGGGGAGGCAGGGAGGCCCTGGCTATGGGCCCCAGATTCAAGGTGGGCCCCATGCATGAGTGGGGGGAGTGTGTGTGTGGTGTGGGTGGTGAGTGTGGGGGTGGGGGGGGTGTAGGGGGAGGCAGGAAGGCCCTGGCTGTGGGCCCCAGTTGCAAAGTGGGCCCCATGCATGAGTGAGTGAGTGTGTGTATGTGTGCGTGTGTGTGTGTGTGGGGGGGGGGGGGGGGGGGGGGGGGGGGGGTACTAAATCAAACCAAGCCAAGCCATCCCACTCCGTCTTTTGCAGCGCAACATGCACCAATGAGCATGCCTCCTGAGCCGATGTCAATGGGCAGCATGATGGGCGGCATATCGGCCGATGATGATGGGGAGTACGCCAATGGGCATGCCTCCTCACCCCATGATGGTAGCGCCAAGCTAACAAGCCAAGCCAAACCATCCCATTCCATCCCATGCCCTCCCCATCCCTCTCCGTCCTATGCAGCGCAACATGCTCCAATGGGTATGCCGATTCCAATGGGCATGCCTCATGAGCCGATGTACAGCAGGATGGGCGGCATGCCTCCTCACTCCATGATGGTAGCGCCAAGCAAACAAGCCAAACTGAACCAGACCATTCCATGCCCACCCCACCCCATCCCACTCCGTCCTATGCAGTGCAACATGCTCCACTAGGCATGCCTCCTCAGCCGATGTACACTGTCATGGTGGGTGGCATTTCCCCTCACCCCTTGATGGTAGCGCCAAGCAAACAAGCCAAACAGAACCAGACCATTCCATGCCCACCCCACCCCATCCCACTCCGTCCTATGCAGCGCAACAAGCTCCAATGGGTATGCCTCCTCAGCCGATGACACAGTCATGATGGGTGGCATTTCCCCTCACCCCTTGATGGTAGCGCCAAGCAAACAAGCCAAACAGAACCAGACCATTCCATGCCCACCCCACCCCATCCCACTCCGTCCTATGCAGCGCACAAGCTCCAATGGGTATGCCTCCTCAGCCGATGACACAGTCATGATGGGTGGCATTTCCCCTCACCCCTTGATGGTAGCGCCAAGCAAACAAGCCAAACAGAACCAGACCATTCCATGCCCACCCCACCCCATCCCACTCCGTCCTATGCAGCGCAACAAGCTCCAATGGGTATGCCTCCTCAGCCGATGACACAGTCATGATGGGTGGCATTTCCCCTCACCCCTTGATGGTAGCGCCAAGCAAACAAGCCAAACAGAACCAGACCATTCCATGCCCACCCCACCCCATCTCACTCCGTCCTATGCAGCGCAACAAGCTCCAATGGGTATGCCTCCTCAGCCGATGACACAGTCATGATGGGCGGCATGTCTCCTTACCCCTTGATGGTAGCGCCAAGCAAACAAGCCAAACAGAACCAGACCATTCCATGCCCACCCCACCCCATCCCAATCCGTCCTATGCAGCGCAACAAGCTCCAATGGGTATGCCTCCTCCGCCGATGACACAGTCATGGTGGGTGGCATGTCTCCTTACCCCTTGATGGTAGCGCCAAGCAAACAAGCCAAACTCAACCATCCCATCCCATGCCCACCGCACCCCATCTCACTCCGTTTTTTGCAGCGCAACAAGCTCCAATGGGCATGCCTCCCCAGCCGATGTACCCCGTAATGGTTGGCATGTCTCTTCACCCCATGATGGGAGCGCCAAGCTAACAAGCCAAGCCAAACCATCCCATTCCATGCCCACACCACCCCATCCCACTGCGTCCTATGCAGCGCAACATGCTCCAATGGGTATGCCTCCTCAGCCGATGACACAGTCATGATGGGCGGCATCTCCCCTCACCCCTTGATGGTAGCGCCAAGCAAACAAGCCAAACAGAACCAGACCATTCCATGCCCACACCACCCCATCCCACTCCGTCCTATGCAGCGCAACAAGCTCCAATGGGCATGCCAATTCTAATGGGCATGCCTCCTGAGCCGATGACACTGCCATGGTGGGTGGCATGTCTCCTCACCCCATGATGCTAGCGCCAAGCAAACAAGCCAAACTAAACCAAACCATCCCATCCCATCCCATCCCACCCCACCCCATCCCACTCCGTCCTGTGCAGCGCAACAAGCTCCAATGGGCATGCCTCCACAGCCGATGTACAGCATGATGGGCGGCATGCCTCCTCAGCCGATGATGATGATGGGGAGTATGCCAATGGGCATGCCTCCCCACCCCATGATGGCGGGCATGAACATGAACTTGAACATGATGGGAGGGCCTGCTCCCTATCCCACAAGTGGTTCTATGCCTATGCCCTCTGGCCCGATGGGGGGCCTCGGCCATGGGGGGGCGCCCATGGGGGGCCCGGGCCAAGGGGGGGCGCATGGATCCATGCCCATGCCAGTTGGCCCGATGGGGGGGCCTGGGGGGGCAGGGCCAAGGGGGGGTGCATACCATGACCCACAATCTTCAGACCAGCCCGCCCATGCTAAGGGGAACCCCCCAGGGCGAGGGCCCGGGACGCGCTCAGCCTGTCCTGGGAAAGATCGTGGGCGGGACGCACAAGCAGGCGGCCGTGATCAGAAGAACGGAAGTACCTCCAAGCCTCCTAGCTCAGGCGGGTTGCCTGGCCCAGGTCAGCCTGGCATGCCCCATGGAGGCATGGGCCTGCCACAATATCCCCCCTACCCTGGCCCCCCTGGACAATGGGCGGGGCCCCCCCCACCTGGAATGTACCCTGCCAACTGGATCCACCCTGGACAGATGCCTCCACCCCCTCAAAGGGGGATGGGTCAAGGGGATGGACAGGGGCAGGGGCAGGGCGCCAATATGATGATGATGCCTGATGCATACCCAGGTGCGCATTTTTTACTTAACTTTGTGTGCTTTTATTTTATTTCGTGTCTTTTATTTTGTGTATTTTATTTTGCGTATCTCCATCATTGCCTAAGTCAAAAAACGCCCTAAGTTGGTACAAGATTGTGGTACAGAGCCGTACTGGCCCCAAAATGCTCTGAATCGAATTCTGTCTGGCCCACCTTTAGCGCAATTGTGTCAGCTGAGCGCACATGTATTTCCGGTCCGCTTTCGCATGCGGTCGCGATCAGCCTTGTACGGAAGGTCGGTGGCAGTACATCAGATGTGCGATAAATTGTGGTACAAATCCAGATCGCGCCAGACACGAGGCCGCGCGAGCTATTCCGAATCATGTTACCGCGGGACGAAAGGCTTATCAAACCCCTACCACTTCGCGCTTCAGCCTTGGCCTCGGAATTTACTGAGATAGCAGTACAACTCGAAAATTCACCCACAATATGTAAATAATCAGTCTTTTGGGGGTCCATATTCACCCGTACTGCCCATGTACTGCCATCCAAAACCTGATGTGACAATTTCTTTTGAGGAAAGATGTGTACAATAGGGCTACCTACTTTTATTTTACGAAAACTTGTTTTTAATAGCGATAGGCTCCGTTCCACTTCTACGTAAAATCCGTACCGACTTAGGGAGCCCCATAGTGAAAACAATCACATGTTTTGCTTCGCCTGCTTCCCACAACCTGAGAGAACCCAACTCTGAGTATTTATATGTTGAACTGATGTGGTTAGGTAACTTATCAGCAAAAAAAAGTTTTCTTTGGACTTGAGGTAATAGGTGAAAACCATCCGTACCACTCAGGGTCAGACTTAGGCACACATGGAGATATTGTATTTTGTGTGCTTTTATTATATTTTGTTTATTATATTTTGTGTGCTTTTTTTTATTACTTTTACTTAGTGTGCTACACGTCTCCATTCCGTCGCTGCATGGCAACACATGGGTCCAGCTAACCTAGTCAGAAATGCCCCCCCCCCCGAGACAACATCCTAGGTGGGTTGGTGATGGTGACCAACACCAACCCAATCCATGCATCACACACACTAGGTATCCAACACACAGCCCTCCCACTTTTTTTTGACGCGTCGCCATTCCGTCACTGCATGCCGACGCATGGGTCCGTCTAAACTAGTCAGAAATGCCCCCCCAGGCTCCGCGCTTAGCGCTCCGCGGGGTTTGGGGGGCAGCGCATAACACTAGGGTTGCACTGAGTCGCTCAATTTGCGACTTGTCGGACGAAAACCAAGCAGTGGTACGTGTGCAGTCCAGGGGTAGGCACAATAGGCTAGAGGGACTTGCTCAACCTTTAAAACAGGAAAGGCGGTATAAAAACCGGCACTGGTGAACTGAACCCCAACAAACGTCACTTGTATGCATGTTTGTTGCAGTCCAGGGGTAGGCCAAATAGGCTAGAAGGACTTGCCTAACTGTGATGGGAAGGGTTTCAAAACAGGCATTGGGGAACTGAACCCCAACAAATTGTTAACGACAGGGGCCTGGAGTTTGTGCAATGCAGTTTTTTGTGTAAAGTCCAGGGGTAGCCACAAAGCTAAAAAGACTGCAGATCATTGAAGTTGAGGGAGCCACACACCCCCTGGAATGTACCCTGCCCCCTCACATGATCATGCAGCAGATTCCCCAGGCCCCCCTGGACAATGGGTGCCCCCCCCCCCCTGGAATGTACCCTGCCCCCTCACATGATCATGCAGCAGATTCCCCAGGGCCCCCTGGACAATGGGTGCCCCCCCCCCCACTGGAATGTACCTGCCCCTCACATGATCATGCAGCAGATTCCCCAGGGCCCCTGGACAATGGGTGCCCCCCCCCCCCCCCCCCCCCCCCCCCCCCCCCCCCCAACCCCCCCCCCACCCCCACCCCCCCCACCCCCCCCCCCACCCCCCCCCCCCCCCCCCCCCCCCCCCCCCCCCCCACCCCCCCCCCCCCCCCCCCCTGGAATGATTACACTGACCCTCACATGATCATTGACAGCAGAATTTCCCAGGCCCAACCGGACAATGGGTTTTGACCCCCCCCCCCCCCCCCCCCCACCCCCCCACCCCCCCCCCCCCCCCACCCCCACCCCCCCCCCCCCCCCCCCCCCCCCCCCCCCCCCCCCCCCCCCCCCTGAATGTACCCTGACCCCTCAAACGATCATGGCAGAGAACATCAACCCTAAACCCTAAGCCCCCAAACCTTAAACCCCCAACCCCCACAGGAATGCCGCCTTGGAATCAAGTGCCCCCTCACATGATCATGCAGCGGAACATCAACCCTAAACCCTAAACCCTAAGCCCCCAAACCTTAAATCCCCAAACCCCACAGGAATGCCGCCTTGGAATCAAGTGCCCCCCTCACATGATCATGCAGCGGAACATCAACCCTAAACCCTAAACCCTAAGCCCCCAAACCTTAAATCCCCAAACCCCACAGGAATGCCGCCTTGGAATCAAGTGCCCCCTCACATGATCATGCAGCGGAACATCAACCCTAAACCCTAAACCCTAAGCCCCCAAACCTTAAATCCCCAAACCCCACAGGAATGCCGCCTTGGAATCAAGTGCCCCCTCACATGATCATGCAGCGGAACATGAACCCTAACCCCTAACCCCTAACCCCCCAAACCTTAAACCCCAAAACCCCACAGGAATGCCGCCTTGGAATCACGTGCCCCCTCACATGGCCATGCAGCGGATTCCCCAAGAAATGCTACAACGTGCCGATGTGATACAACAGGCACAGATGAACCACTATAACGAGATGGAACAGAATGTGATGGGGCGCTTGTGGCCGCCCCAAGGAGGGGGCGGCCCCCATGGGGGCGGAGGGGGGCCTCAAGGGGGCGGGGGCAGGCAGGCACTGCATAGTGGGAACAGAAAAGGGGCTGACAGAGCAGGTGACAGAGCACCGTTCAGAGCCTTCTAGAGCTTAAAATAAATAAATAAATAGAACGCCTTGTTACGAGGTGTGAGGTTGAGGGGGCCAGCCGTTTGCTTTAACTGGGGCCAGCCACCAATAGGGGGGGGGGGGGGGGGGGGGGGGGGGGGGGGAGGCTATCACCCCCCTGATTATAGAGCTTTTGTAACTGCCTTTCCTGTTTCTGCGCCTCCTCCCTTGCCTACCTACCCACCACCCACTCACCCACCCACTTGGGCTTGCGCAATTCCATTGAACCCTATTTGGCTACCCCTGGCCAGGAGCCATGTTTTGATATGTCTGCCGATGTTAAAATCGAGCCCCCCCCCCCCCCCCCCCCCCCCCCCCTACCACCACCACCACCACCACACACACACACCTCCCCGGGGAAATCGAGCCCCCCACCCCACCACAACCGCACACGCACACACACCTCCCCAGGCTCCAACTTGTTAGGCCCCATCCTGGCACTTCGTTTGTTGCGCCCTCCCGCCCTGTCTTGTATAATGTCGAAAAATGAAATAGGACTGAAATTGAGTCATCAGAAAGGGAAAGGATCCTTCTTGGTTTGGATTGGGAGGGGGACAGGCATGTGCACATGGAACATGGACAATTGGACATGCATTGCACCCATGCATGGTGCCATGTTCCAAACAAGAAATAAATGTCAAAAATCAGGCCCATAAGGGGTAAGCTAATTTCGGGACCCCTACTTTTTTTAGTTGTGGAAGGACTTACACCTCAGGAGGTGGGCCTCCTGACACAAACCAGCGACACCAAGGATTCAGTTCGAATGGCGTTGCCACTCCTTCAAAAGAGTAGGCGCCCTCGGGCGCACTTAGGTCTTAGGGGTCGGTGGGAGATACCGACCCTCGACCAAACGAACATTCACCTACGGCCACCGTTCTTGCGCCCTCCCGCCCAGTAAACATACATACATCGACATACTCGAACCTAAACTCGGTACATCGACATACATCAAAACCTCTGGGATCTCCAGGGCTTCTCGTGCTTGCAGATTCTGCAGTGCAGTGCAGTATGTTTGCATTACATTACATTACATTACATTACATTACATTACATTACATTACATTACATTACATTACATTACATTACATTACATTACATTACATTACATGTTAAAGTCTACTTGACACCGCGAGGGTGTATGAGACTCTGTGCTTTAAACAAAAAGAAAAAGCACCCACAAAGCAAAAAAACCCATTACATCAGGGGTGTATCGAGGACAAACAAACCAAACTCCCAACCACCGTTTTGGTGTCGTAGGTATTAAACCCCCTAGAGCAGGACCCGATCTGGGCCAGATCTCAACCACTTTCAGTGGCGGAGGTAAGAAGCTAACAAATGAGAAGTCACAAGAAGAAAAAAAGGGATAATAAATTACGGTGCCACTAAGCAGTCCAGGGCTTACTGTCTTGCTCTTCTACAAGTAGAAAGGTAGTCGGCTAGATTGCTCCAAAAAGTCTTAGTGCCATTTCCATTCATAAAGGTTCTGAATGTGGAATCGCAGAATTCCACATTCCATACGTTTAAGTCGGTATCCTCATGGACATGCCTACAAATATCTGTAAACAGCTTCTGGTAGCGGAGGCGAATATCATTATAAAAAAGGCACTCAAACATATGCATTTCATCCTCAGGTTTTGGAACCCACACATTTGACAGTGTCTCATTGAACGAGGGATGTGTGCTCTACCCACCACCCTCATTATTTCTGTGTTCAGCCAATGGGAACCCATTCTAAACTGTGCTATAGAACGAATCTGATCCTGCTTATGTAAGGCGGATGTATGTAAGTTCAGTCCAGGGGGGGGCCAAATAGCCTAAAGGGACTTGGCCAACCGTGACAGGAAGGGCTAAAAAGAAAAGACATTGATGGACTGAACCCCAAACATTCAAACAACCGTTTCACCGACAAAGTTCGCCCCTGCAGTGATCCTTTAATTTTAGAATTATAATTAAATCATCATCCCACATGGAACTGGCAATGGATGTCCTCAGCTTAGAGTCAGGAACTTAGGGAGGGAGTGAGGGAGAGAGAGAGAGAGAGAGAGAGAGAGAGAGAGAGAGAGAGAGAGAGAGAGAGAGAGAGAGAACTCCACGAAATGTGAATACTTGTTACCTGAACAGTACGCTTCTGCATTTCACAACCCTGCCTTTTCTCGTATGTTCGTTGTGGCACGCTCAGTGCTGCCGTGCACGATATCTCTTGTACAACACGTTTTATCGTACAATTTTACAGACGGAGTCCTCTATATACCTGATTTGAAATTTAAAAAAATGGAAGGCCGTTGGGAAGTACGGTAATCTCACGGCCTCCGTGTATCAATGATTGTGTGCAGATATAGGATCAGATGCATTTTGAGAAGTAGTTCTTACATTCCCAATTTACTGCCACAGACAGCTAGCAGCCTCAAAGGAGCCATGTGCCGGTCCCGGTGCTTTTTTATGCCCTTCCTATCACGGTTGGGCAAGTCCCTTTAGTCCTTGACCCTATTTGGCTAAACCTGGACTGAACAATAAATACAGTACATGTCGACAGGCATCAAGTACAGTAGAGAGGCACTTCTTCCTTTATTAAACCCTGAGATTCCAAATGGGCGAGAAGGGTGCCCAACTACAGAACCTCAAAGAGGTTCAAATTCAAATTCAAAACAACGAACCCCAAAGAGGCTGCCCCAAAGAGGCTACATGGTTGGATACAAGAAAGGATCAGAGTTTGATCACGCCGCCGAATGACACTGTGTCTTATTTAGCTACGCACAGCAGCTTCTAGGCAGCTCCCTATCTTCGTCCGTGGGCCAAACCTGGAGCTAGCTGGTGCGTCTGAAAGCTGACATGACATGCCTTCCAATGCAGCTGCCAGCTCTGATTTCGACCCAGTGCATGGCTATTGGAGCTGGCGGGAAGCTGCCGCAAGTATCCAAAAAAAAACAGTGCTGTATGTGCCATGGCCAAGCACATCCGGCAAAGCAGGTTGGGTGGAAGGTCCTCCCCAGACAGGTGGTTTGGTTGTGGTTTGGAGTAGTGTGGGAGCGACAGCCAGGTTAGGCGCCAGGTTGAGGGCCAGCCAGGTTAAGTGCCAGGTTGAGCGGCAGCCAGCTTGAGTGCCAGGTTGAGCGCCAGCCAGGTTGAGTGCCAGCCAGATTAAGTGCCAGCTCGAGGGCCAGCCAGGTTGAGTGCCAGCTTGAGCGCCAGCCTATGCTGTGAGCTCCATGGGAACTCCCAAGCCAAGAAGGAATCAAATGGCATTCATGCACCAGGTGGTGGTTGCCCCCACTGAAAGCAAATGGGCTAGCCCCCTCAAAATCACGCCTCATGATAAGGCGCACTATTTATTTATTGTGTGCATGACCCAGCCAGATGACCCATTGCCTGAGACGATGGCCATTTCCGAAAAGCCAGTTTCAAATTGCAATCTATGACTTGGCATCTGCAATGGCGACGGAAGGTACCAACGCCAGGAATCCATTCAAATTCAAATTCAAATTGCCATCTGTGACTTGGAATCTGTTATGGCGTCGGAAGGCACCAGCGCCAGGAATCCATTCAAATTCAAATTCAAATTGCCATCTGTGACTTGGCAACTGCACTGGCGTCGGAAGGCACCAATGCCAGGAATCCATTCAAATTCAAATTCAAATTGCCATCTGTGACTTGGCGTCTGCACTGGCATCGGAAGGCACCAATGCCAGGAATCCATTCAAATTCAAATTGCCATCTGTGAATTGGCAACTGCACTGGTGTTGGAAGGCACCAACGCCAGGAATCCATTCATATTCATATTCAAATTGCCATCTGTGACTTGGCATCCGTAATGGCGACAGAAGATACCAACGCCAGCAATGCATTAAAATTCAAATTCAAATTGCCATCTGTGACTTGACATCTACACTGGTGTCAGAAGGCACCAACGCCAGGGATCCATTCAAATTCAAATTCAAATTGCCATCTGTGACTTGGCATCTGCAATGGCGTCGGAAGGCACCAACCCCAGGAATCCATTCAGCTTTTCTAATGCTGCCTTACACGCCTTGCCAGAAAAGGCCACAAACTTCATATTTTGATCGGGAGCGATGGCTTGGCGGGAGGGGATGGCATCAAAATACTTCTGGTAGTCCCTGCAGTACAGATGTGTGATGTGTAATGAGGGAGGTGGGCGAGGTGGGAGGTGGGAGGGAGAGGGGATAGGTGGGGGGGGAGGGGAGGGGAGGGATAGGTCGGGGGGGAATGGTGGGGAGGGAGGTGGGGCTGGGAGGTGGGACAGGGAGGTGGGAGTGGGAGGTGGGGAGGGAGGTGGGACTGGGAGGTGTGAGGTCAGGAACGATTACTTGGCGGGAGGGGATAGCATCAAACTACTTCTGGTAATCCCTGCAGGCCGGAGGTGTGATGTTTGATGTGTGATGGGGGAGGGGGTATAGGTGTGGAGGGAGGGGTAGGGGCAGGGGGGATAGATGTGGAGGGAGGTGGGAATGGGAGGTGGGAGGTGGGGAGGGAGGTGGGAACAGAAGGTGGGAGGTGGGGAGGGAGGTTGCAATGAGAGGTGGGAGGAGGGGAGGGAGGTGGGGTGGTAGGGGATGCAAGGTGGGGTGGTAGGGGATGCAAGGTGGGAGGTGCTCGGTAGCGATTCCTTGGCGGGAGGGGATAGCATCGAAGTACTTCAAGTAGTCCCTGCAGGCCAGGGGTGTGATGTGTGATGTGTGACTGGTAGTCCATGCAGGCCTGATGTGTGATGTGTGATTTGCGATGTGTGATGAGTTACTGTTAGTCCCTGCAGGCTGGATGTGTGATGTGTGATGTGTGACTGGTAGTTCCTGCAGGCTGGATGTGTGATGTGTGATGGGTGATTTGCAATGTGTGATGCGTTACTGGTAGTAGAGGGGGGATAGGTGGGGAGGGAGGTGGGAATGGGAGGTGTTAGGTGGGGTGTTAGGTGGGAGGTTGGGTGTTAGGTGGGGTGTTAGGTGTTAGGTGGGGTGGGGAGGGAGGTGGGAATGGGAGGTGGGAGGTTGGGTGTTAGGCGGGAGGTTGGGTGTTCGGTTGGGTGTTAGGTGTTAGGTGGAGTGTTAGATGGGATGGGGTGGGGAGGTAGGTGGTAGGTGGGGCGGGGAGGGAGGTGGGGATGGGAGGTGTTAGGTGGGGTGTTAGGTGTTAGGTGTTCGGTGTGGTGGTAGGTGTGGTGGTAGGAGGTTGGTGGTAGGTGGAATTCAGATGCCAAGGTATTTGCTAGTTGCAGTGGTGATGGTGGTGTGCAGTGGTGATGGTGGTGGTGGTGGTGCTAGTTGGTGATGGTGCAGTGGTGATGGTGGTGGTGGTGGTGCTAGTTGGTGATGGTGCAGTGGTGATGGTGGTGGTGGTGATGCTAGTTGCAGTGGTGATGACGGTGGTGATGCAGAGGTCACAATGGTGGTGGCAATGGCAGTAGTGGTGATGGCAGTGTTGCTGTTGGTGATGGTTATAGTGGGTGTGGTGATGGTGATGATTACAGTGGATGTGGTGGTGGATAAAGAACATTGCAAGACTTACATAGCGTCCAGATACTCAACGAATTCAGCTGCTAAGGTCTTAGCCAGTTTCAGTGGTGGTGGTTGTTACAGTGGTTGTGCAAATGGCAGTGTTGCTGTTGCTGATGGTTACAGTGGGTGTGGTGGCGGATATTGCACGAACATTGCAAGACTCACATAGCATCCAGATACTCTACGAATTCAGATGCCAAGGTCTTAGCCTGATCCCGTGTCCTTGAATTGTCAATGAGCGCGATCACGCTGTCCAGGTTGCTACGGACGTTGTTGGGGTTTCCAGAGATCCTCGCCAGCACCTGGCGCAGTCTCTGCCATTCAGCTTCTTCAATTAGCCCCGAGCAGTCCTCCAGGAGACCCTGCCACACACAAAGCAATTTGGTTTTATTGAAAGGAAAAGGAATGCGTGAGGTGGGGGAGGCGGGGGAAGTGGTGTTGGTGTTGGTGTTGTGGTGTGGGTGTGTTGGTATTGGAGTTGGTGTGTTGGTGTTGGTGTGTTGATGTTGGTGTGGTGGTGTTGGTGTGTTGGTGTTGGTGTTGGTGTGTTGGTGTTGGTGTATTGGTGTTTGTGTGTTTGTGTGTTGGTGTTTGTGTGTTGGTGTTGGTGTGTTGGTGTGGTGTTGGTGTGTTGGTGTTGGTGTGTTGGTGTTTGTGTGTTGGTGTTTGTGTGTTGGTGTTGGTGTGTTGGTGTTGGTGTGTTGGTGTTGGTGTTGGTGTGTTGGTGTTGGTGTGTTGGTGTTGGTGTTGGTGTTGGTGTGTTGGTGTTGGTATTGGAGTTGGTGTGTTGGTGCTGATGTGTTGGTGTTGGTGTGTTGGTGTTGATGTGTTGGTGTTGATGTGTTGGTGTGTTGGTGTTGGTGGAGTCTGCCATTCATCATCTTCAATTTGCTGGGAGCTGTCCTCCAGAAGACCCTGCTACACACAAGCAGGTAAACAGGTAGAGGTGGGACAGGTGTAGGTGTAGGTGCCAATCAGCATCTTCAATTAGCTGGGAGCTGTCCTCCAGAAGACCCTGCTACAAAGTAGGTAGACAGGTTGAGGTGTATGCGTGAGGTGGGGGAGGTGTGTGTGTGTAGTGTAGTGTAGTGTGGTGAAGGGATAGGATGGGATTTGAGGAGAGGGGATGGCATGGCACCTACCGCCAAAATTGCAAAAAATGTGTATGTGTGTGTGGGGTGTGTGGGTGGGGGGGTAGTGTGTTGGTGTTGGTGTGTTGGGGATGGGGGGGTAGCGTCTGCCAATCAGCTTCTTCAATTTGCTGGGAGCTGTCCTCCAGGAAAGCCTGCCCCCACATAAAGCAGGTAGACAGGTTGAGGTGAACATTGGCGGAGAGTATTGGCTAACAGAGCGACAGGTGGGAACACAATTGAGATCAGTGTACCGAGGCCAGGGTGTAACAAGACAGTGAGGGCCAGGGTCTACGAGACAGCGAGGGCCAGGTTCTCCCAGACAGTCAGCAGGGTTCTTTGTGGCCAAACAAACAACGCAGTGACTCTAGGAGCTTCCACGCCCCAGAAGGGGGGGGCTCCGCCAAAAAGCATTGATGAACTGACCCCCCCCCCCCCCCCCCCCCCCCCCCCCCCCCCCCCCCCCCCCCCCCCAAAAAAAAACAATTGATGAATTGACCCCCCCCCCCACCCACCCACCCACACCCACCCACCTGCCCCAAAATCATTGATGAATTGACCCCCCCCCCCCCCCCCCCCCAAAAAAACTGGAGAGGATGATGTAATCACATGCTCACCTTGGAGCGCAGAAGAGGTACAAGGAAGAAGTACATTGGCTTGTCAGGCTTGAATTGAAGGGTAGAATCTGGAATCATGGATAAGGCAGCTAGCACAACCGAGCCCAAGCCACCCAGCAGCAGTCGTCTCTGCGGTGCAGCCAGTGAGGTGAGGCGAGGCGAGGCGAGGCCAGGTCAGGTCAGGTCAGGTCGGCCAGCTTGTGTGTGTGTTGGTTTGGGTTGTGGTTGTGGTCGTGGTGGTGATGGTGTGGGGGGGAGGGCTGGTCGGTGGGGAGTGAGAGTCTGGACGGAGTAGATGTGATTGTGTGTTTGTTTGTTTGTCTGCCTATATGTTTGTGTGTTTTTGCGTGTCTGCGTATATGTGTGTTTGTGTGTGTGTTTGTGTGTGTTTGGGGGGGTGGGAGAGGTAGGGCGAATTGTATGAAGAGGAGGTTGGCGTTACCTGAATTATCGCCTCAGCCTCCGGGTCTACCTTCACCGATTCAGTAGCTGCAGTCTCACCCAATCCCTTTGTGTGTGTGTGTGTGTTTGTGTGTGTGTACTTTGAGAAAAGGGGGGGGAGGGGTGGGGGGAGGGGGAGGGCGAATTGCATGAAGCTGAATTTGGCGCTACCTAAATTGTTGAGTCGTCCTCTGGGTTTAGCATCACTGAGTCAGTAGCTGCAATCTCAACAAATCTCTTTGTGTGTGTGTGTGTGTGTGTGTGTGTTTCTATGGGAGGGGGGAGAGGGGTAGGGCGAGTTGCCTGAAGAGGAATTTAGATGTACCTGAATTGTCGCCTCGGCCTCCGGGTCTACCCTCACCGAGTCAGTCCCTGCAGTCTCACCCAATCCCTTTGTGTGTGGTGTGTGCTGTGTGTCGTGTGTCGGTGTGTGTGTGTCGGTGTCGGTGTCGGTGTGGTGTGCTATGTGTGTGTGTGGTGGTTCTTTTTCTTTGGGGGGGGGGGGGGTGGGGTGGGGGGGGGGGGGGTAAGGGTTTTAGAAGTTCATGAAGCAGGAATTTGGCGTTACCTGAATTGTCTGCCTCCAGCCTCCGGGTCCTCCTTCACCGATTCAGTCCTTGCAGTCTCACCCAACCCATCTCCAGCGAAGGAATTCCACATCAGGCCTCACTCAGCCAGGCTGTCCTCTTGCTTGCTCCTATGAGTGCGAATGTGGATCTGAAATGAGTTGATGTATATATGAAACATGGGGTGCAGTCTGGTGGGGTGGGTGGGTTGGGTGGGTGGGTGGTGTGCAGTCTGGTGGGGTGGGTGGGTGGGTAGCGTGGGATGGGGTGCAGTCTGGTGGGGTGGGTGGGTGGTTTGCAGTCTGTGGGGGGGTGGAGTGGGTAGGGGTGGGGTGCAGTTTGGTGGGGTGGGTGGGTGGGTGGGTGGTGGGCGCAGGTCTGGGGGGAGGGTGGGTGGGAGGTGGATGGGTGGGTGGGGTGTGCAGTCGGTGGGGTGGGTGGGTGGGTGGGTAGGTGGATGGGGTGCAGTCTCTGGTGGGGAGGGGGGTGGGTGGGTGGTGTGTAGCGTATGGTGGGGGAGGGGGAGGGTAGGGGTTGGGTAGGTGGATGGGTGGGTGGGTGGTGCATGCAGTTGGTGGGAGTGGGTGGGGGGGGGTAGGTGGATGGGGTGCAGTCGGTGGTAGGTGGGGTGGGTGGGTGGGGCAGGTCTGGTGGGAGGGTGGTGGGTGGGTGGGTGCATTCTGGTGGGGTGGTTGGGTGGGGTGGGTAGGGGATGCGGTGGCAGTCTGCGTTGGGGAGGTGGGGTGCAGTCTGGTGGGGTGGGTGGGTGGGTAGGTGGGTGGGTGGGTGGTGTGCAGTCTGGTGGGGTGGGTGGGTGGGTGGGTGGGTAGGTGGATGGGGTGCAGTCTGGTGGGGTGGGTGGGTGGGTGGGTAGGTGGATGGGGTGCAGTCTGGTGAGGTGGGTGGGTGGGGTTATGGCTGTCCTCTTGCTGCCCTCTGTAGGGAGGCAGTGGAAATGTGAATCTGAAATGAATCCACCGAATCCACCTGACAAGACCACCCCCCACCCCGTTCTGAATCCCCGGTGGGCACTGCTTTTAGTACGGGTCCCACTTGCTGGGTGAAAATCATAAACAAAATCATACACAAATTCATAAACAAAATCATAAACAAAACGGAATCAACTTACCATAAAACAGTCCCTCCCTCTTGTCCACTGAATCCACCTGACAAGACCCCCCCACACCCCGTTCTGAATCCCCGGTGGGCGCTGATTTTAGTACGGGTCCCACTTGCTGGGTGAAAATCATAAACGAAATCATACACAAATTCATAAACAAAATCATAAACAAAACAGAATCAACCTACCAGAAACGATTCCCTCCCTCTTGTCCACAGAATCCACCTGTCAAGACCCCCCCCCACCCCCCAACCCGTTTTGAATCCCCGGTGGGCGCTTCCTAGTACGGGTCCCACTTGTTGACTTAAAATCATTAACAAATAATAAATAAACGGAATCAACCCGAATCAACCTACCAGAAAAAAGGCCCTCCCTCTTGTCCACAGAATCCACGCGACTCTTCTTGCCAGTCAACGCCTCAGAGTTTACGACAACCTTGGGCGTCTGCAATGGGACGATGTGTGTATAAATGCATGTATGCATGTATGTATGTATGTATGTATGTATGTATGTATATATGTATGTATGTATGCATGTATGTATGTATGTATAGGGTTGGGAAGCAAACGTATAATTTTATTTTTTTAAGCCATATAAACGTATTAACGTATAGACGTATACATATAATCGTATAAAAACGTGTAGGAAAATTAGGCACTTCTTGAGAAAATACTTTTACATGGTTTTAAAGGTATTGCTGCGTAGCTAATTTCATTGGCATCACATATCAACTCTCAGAAAAAGAATCTGGCAAGTTTAGGTTGACCAAATCTCAGAAAAGAAATAACGACCAGAAAGCGCGGTGCCAATCTAAAGGAGCCATTAAATGCCAGTTGGTATATTATAACTGTATGAGTGTATAATAATATACGTACATAACGGTATTGCAATTTTGTCCATGTTCACATTGCACTAGGCTTGCACCATAAATCCTTCAAGCCCACGTAGGAGCACAGCTTGTGGAATGGACGGCTAGGTGGCGCTCAGATATGTGTGCCATCCTGGCTACCTAGATCAACCATTAGGCCAAATGTTTATACAATTATGCGTGTGAATGGTGATTTTTGTTGCAAATTGTGAAAAAGGAGGTCAAAAGCTTTCCAATGAGCTATCTAAATCAAAAATATAATGAAAACCAAGAAAATTAAGTGCCGGGATGTGTGCTGTACTTTTGAAGTACAGACTATACGTTTTGTATACGACGCATATAAGGTCGAATTGAGAAAAAAATATACGGCGTATTTATACGTATAAACGTACATTATACGTTTATATGTCGGCCCAACCCTATGTATGTATGTATGTATGTATGTATGTATGTATGTATGTATGTATGTATGTATGTATGTATGTATGCATGTATGTGTGTATGTATGTGTGTATGTATGTATGTATGTATGTATGTATGTATGTATGTATGTATGTATGTATGTGTGTATGTATGTATGTATGTATGTATGTATGTATGTATGTATGTGTGTATGTATGTTACGGTCCAAGGGTAGGCAAATAGGCTAAAGGGACTTGCCCAACCATGTAAGAAGGGCTTAAAAAGAAAAAGCACTGATGAACTGAACCCCCAACAAAAGTTTTACCGACGGGGGCCCTGACTTCGTACTACAGTGATCATGTATATTGTGTATGTATGTACATATTCCATTACACCATGCCTTAGTGTGTGTATATGCGTCCCAATTCTACCATGCATATGTATGTGTGTATGTGAATGTATTCCCATTCCCATTCCCATTCCACCGTGCTTTGTTTGTGTGCATGTGTTCCGATTCCACTGTGCATATGTATGTGTGTATCTGTGTTCCAATTCTACCATGCCTATGTATGTGTGTATGGGAATGTATTCCCATTCCGCCGTACATATTCGTATGTGTGTATCTGTTCCAATTTCACCGTGCATGTGCATGTGTACCAAATCCAACGTGCACATGATTATGTGAGTTTAGGTATTCTAAATCCACCATGCCTATGTATGTGTGTGTCTGTCTTCTGATTCCACAATGCACATGTGTGTGTGTATGAGTATATGTGTTTCAATTCCACCGTGCATATGTTCGCGTGTGTATTCCTTCTGATTCCACCGTACACATGTGCGTGTGTGTGAGTATATGTGTTCCTATTCCACGGTGCCTACGTATGTGTGTGTATGAATTCTGATTCCACCCTGCCTATTTATGTGTGTGTCTGTCTTCTGATTCCACCGTGCATATGTGTGTGTGCATGAGTATGTGTGCTCCGATTCCACAGTGCCTATGCTTGCGTGTGTCTTTCTTCTGATTCCACCGTACACATGTGTGTGCATGAGTACATGCTTTCCAATTCCACTGTGCATATGTATGTGAGTGTCTTTCTTCTGATTCCACCATGCACATGTGTGTGTATGAGTGTATGTGTCACAATTCCACCGTGCCTACGTATGAGTGTGTCTTCCTTCTGATACCACCGTGCCTATTTATGTGTGTGGCTGTCTTCTGATTGCACTGTGCACGTGTATGTGTGAATGAGTCCCAATTATACAGTGCATATGTATGTGTGTGTCTGTCTTCTGATTCCACCATGCACATGTATGTTTATGTCTTTCTTCTTCCCCCACCCCACCCACCCCACCACCACCACCAGTACACGTGGACGTACCCAAGAAGCTGCAAGCTGGTCCCGCAATCTATCAAACAACAGGCTGGAGAGGAGCACAGAGCCGCATGCACATGCACAGCCCAAATCAACCATCAACAGCCTTAGTAGGACCCCACCACACACCACACACCACCACCACACACCACCAGTTCACATGGACATACCCAAGCAGCTGCAAGCTCGGTGCGCAATCGAGCAAATAACAGGCTGGAGAGGAATACAGAGCCGTATGCACATGCACAGCCCACATCAACCATTAGCAGGCTAGGTGGGACCCCACCCCACCCCACACACCCGCACACACCACTAGTACACGTGGACGTACCCGAGAAGCTGCAAGCTCTGCGCGCAATCGAGTGGCCTCCTCCTCGGCCTTTTGCAACCTAGCCAGCACGTCTTCGTTGATCAGTCCGCCCCCATCCTCTTTACCGGAGTTGCGAGCAATTAGTAGAGTGCGAGGAGCTGTGGACGTGGACGACCTGCCAGTACGGACGCTCACGCCCTTGCTCCTGGATGCATGGATCATCATCAGTATAAATCAAGCCTAGATGGTCTTGAGGGGCAATGGGTTTGAAAGGAAGAGAGCAATTCGTCAAATCGGTGAAATCTAGCCTGATACACGGGCGCGAGATCAACTAACGGGTATTGTGGTGGTGAAGGCTCCTCTCGTAAGTTCTCCCACACTCGCCCACACTTATGGGGCCCGATCCTGGGGCGCCACGCACCACAGCCATAAGAGTGGGCAGTAAGAGTGACCCTTTTCTGTTAGTGACCCAAGTTTCTGGGAATTCGGGTGGTGCGAAAGATCCGCCAAAACGGCAAGATGGAGTACTGGCTATGGCAGCATACATGTAACATGGCCCGTACCATAACATTCCTCTGTCCCACCAGTCCCGATGATCATGAACAAGCTGTATTTCCAGTAGACAAATCAATATTTCAATCGGCGACACAGTGCCGATCAGGGTTGTTGGAAACGTCAGGTTATATATCAAACGCAGAATTTTGAGGGTCAGTTAGGTTGGGAACTCCTAAGCAACGTCGCAGGCGACGCGGGAAATTGACGGGCTATCGGAACAACCCGGTGCGGAACGACAGGTGACAGCGGAACGGAGCCGGTAAGTTACGAAACAGTTGGCTGTGAGGGGGGGCTCCGCCCCAAACGTAGATTTTTGGCTCATGAAACGAAGATTTTGAATAATCAAATTGCCCATCCCTTATATTAATTTAACTGTTGCACATTGTGTTATGCGTAATGTTAGACGCCTGGACATGTGTGCAAATCATGGAACGATTCTTCTTCTGCTATGGTAGAGACGGCCAAGGTGGGGGGGGAGGGAGGAACAGAGCCACAGAGGAGGAGGGGGATCGCAGTCTCCACGAGCTGGGCAAAATACAAAAGAGGACGAGATGAAAGGTTGCCCAGGCAATTGCAATCCAGAAGTGGAAGGTGGAACGGAGCTTCCTCTGTTTATCCATGAATGTATTAAGCGATTGGAATAAATTTGATCAAGTATATTTTGACACGCTAGGAATACTTTGTTTTTGTGATTGATTGCTCAGAAAGGAAAACAAAATGTCCGCGTTCACATTCCTCTGGTAATTGTATTGAAACTGCCAAAGACGGCGAGCATAAAAATGCTGACTAAACCTATGTGCCGTAACCAAGTTCAAGCATGTTCCACCCCGAGATAGCCACATTAGCCCCTGTAGCACGAACTCAGGCCTCCGTCAGTAAAACGATTCTTTGGGGTTCAGTTTATCAATGCGTTTTCTTTTTAGCCCTTCCTATCACTGTCGGGCAAGTTTTAGCCTACCCCTGGCCTGTAACATGCATATTTTAGCCTTAAGGACTTTCCCAACCTCAAATATCGAGATCAACCCTAGATGTGTAAGAAAGAAACACTGGGTGGACTGGTCCCCAACAAATCGGAAGCATGCTGCGCACAACGGAGGACTTGATTCCCAGGATCTAAGGACATTTAGGACATAAGGTGTTAAATGTATTTATGTATTGAAGGTATTTCTAAAAACAATCTGCAGATTTACCGGCTTCAGAGCAGCCCAGGGATGGCAGAAAAAGTCCTAAGCGGAAAATCGGCGGAGTGCGTTGGCAACGGAAGGACAGGAGGCAACGGACTAGAGCTGACTGGAGCCAGTTAGTTATGAGGCTAGTTGGCTAACGTGTCAGGAATCAATTTTTCGGTCAGTCTGAGGGACCCTGGGGGCTCCCAGTCCCCAGAAGGAGAGCTCCGCCAAAAAACATGTAATAACATAAGATTTCCCGGCTTTTGAGCAGCCCAGAGTTGTCTAAAATACAAGCATGTAAAATAGTTCCCTGCTTGTGGTCTTAGCTCTCTTCCATGGGAGTGGGAGCCATTGCAGGGGATTGATTTGCCTGAACTCCCTCATCAGCCTTGACCATCCCTGCTTCTACTGTTTCCTCAGCATCCAATGGGGAGCTACCTGTGCCATTGGCTGGCTGTTCCTTGTTTTTAGGGAGCTCTCCTTCCTTGGTAGCAACATAATCATCTCGGGCTGTGGCTCCCTCACCCATGGGAGAGAGTGGAAGAGAGGTGGTGGCTCCCCCCCCTACCTGCACCCCATCTCCAACAGCAGCGCTCCTGAGCTCAGGCACAGGACTGGCATCTTGCCGGGTACCATCATCTGTCCCCTTACATGACGCCGCTGCAGGCTCTGTGGTACCTTGCACATCATTTGTTTGCTGTTGGTCGCCCTCCCTGCTACCACCAGCTGGCAAAGTACTTGCTACTGGCATAGTACCGCTACCACCAGCTGGCGTAGTACTTGCTACCGGCACAGTACCGCTACCATCAGCTGGCCTAGTACTTGCTACTTGCATAGTACTGCTATCACCAGCTGGAGAAGTGCTTGCTACTGGCATAGTACTGCTACCACCAGCTAGCATAGCACTAGGTCCCTCAGGAGCGGCCTCCAGCTCCAACTCAGGAGCAGCGGTTTGATTCAGAGCTTCTGTGGAGTTCGGGGCTGTAGAACAGTGGATGGCGGCGTCACTCTTAGGAGCTTCTGCTGTAGTACTGTGGACGGCAGCGTTACTCTTCGGAGCTCCTGCTGCAGTATCTTCATCAACCTCCATGTCTTCTAATCCCTTCTTACCACCATGTTTGTCACTCCCATCAGTCTTAGCTTCAGGCATAACCTGAGGAAGAGAAGGGGCAAAATATTGCTGTTGAAAATATGTGCAAGTTTATATTTGGTGGTAGCCCCCCACCCCCCTTCCCCACCCCCCTTCAATAACACCATGTTTGTCACTTCCATCAGTCTTAGCTTCAGGCTCGATCTATGGAAGGGAAGGGGCAACAAATTGCAGTTGAGAATACATCCAAGTATCTATCTAGCTATCTATCTATCTATCTATCTATCTATCTATCTATATCTATCTCTCTCCACATTTATATACCGTACATACTTGTATGCACACATGCATCACTATACCCTATCACATGCTGCAAATAGTGAGCATGATCTTGCAGGGCATGATGAGGAACTTATCTCTATGTATCTACATCTATATACTTGCATGCACACATGCATCAGTATACTCCATGTTTACTCTATGTATCACATGCTGCAAATGGCAAATGATCTCGCAGGGAATGATGAGGAACCTATCACCCCCTGCCCAGCCCCCATGTTCGTCATCCCCACAAGGAGGAGGAGGGGGATCGCAGTCTCCACGAGCTGGGCAAAATACAAAAGAGGACGAGATGAAAGGTTGCCCAGGCATATGCAATCCAGAAGTGGAAGGTGGAACGGAGCTTCCTCTGTTTATCCATGAATGTATTAAGCGATTGGAATAAATTTGATCAAGTATATTTTGACACGCTAGGAATACTTTGTTTTTGTGATTGATTGCTCAGAAAGGAAAACAAAATGTCCGCGTTCACATTCCTCTGGTAATTGTATTGAAACTGCCAAAGACGGCGAGCATAAAAATGCTGGCTAAACCTATGTGCCGTAACCAAGTTCAAGCATGTTCCACCCCGAGATAGCCACATTAGCCCCTGTAGCACGAACTCAGGCCTCCGTCAGTAAAACGATTCTTTGGGGTTCAGTTTATCAATGCGTTTTCTTTTTAGCCCTTCCTATCACTGTCGGGCAAGTTTTAGCCTACCCCTGGCCTGTAACATGCATATTTTAGCCTTAAGGACTTTCCCAACCTCAAATATCGAGATCAACCCTAGATGTGTAAGAAAGAAACACTGGGTGGACTGGTCCCCAACAAATCGGAAGCATGCTGCGCACAACGGAGGACTTGATTCCCAGGATCTAAGGACATTTAGGACATAAGGTGTTAAATGTATTTATGTATTGAAGGTATTTCTAAAAACAATCTGCAGATTTACCGGCTTCAGAGCAGCCCAGGGATGGCAGAAAAAGTCCTAAGCGGAAAATCGGCGGAGTGCGTTGGCAACGGAAGGACAGGAGGCAACGGACTAGAGCTGACTGGAGCCAGTTAGTTATGAGGCTAGTTGGCTAACGTGTCAGGAATCAATTTTTCGGTCAGTCTGAGGGACCCTGGGGGCTCCCAGTCCCCAGAAGGAGAGCTCCGCCAAAAAACATGTAATAACATAAGATTTCCCGGCTTTTGAGCAGCCCAGAGTTGTCTAAAATACAAGCATGTAAAATAGTTCCCTGCTTGTGGTCTTAGCTCTCTTCCATGGGAGTGGGAGCCATTGCAGGGGATTGATTTGCCTGAACTCCCTCATCAGCCTTGACCATCCCTGCTTCTACTGTTTCCTCAGCATCCAATGGGGAGCTACCTGTGCCATTGGCTGGCTGTTCCTTGTTTTTAGGGAGCTCTCCTTCCTTGGTAGCAACATAATCATCTCGGGCTGTGGCTCCCTCACCCATGGGAGAGAGTGGAAGAGAGGTGGTGGCTCCCCCCCCTACCTGCACCCCATCTCCAACAGCAGCGCTGCTGAGCTCAGGCACAGGACTGGCATCTTGCCGGGTACCATCATCTGTCCCCTTACATGACGCCGCTGCAGGCTCTGTGGTACCTTGCACATCATTTGTTTGCTGTTGGTCGCCCTCCCTGCTACCACCAGCTGGCAAAGTACTTGCTACTGGCATAGTACCGCTACCACCAGCTGGCGTAGTACTTGCTACCGGCACAGTACCGCTACCATCAGCTGGCCTAGTACTTGCTACTCGCATAGTACTGCTATCACCAGCTGGAGAAGTGCTTGCTACTGGCATAGTACTGCTACCACCAGCTAGCATAGCACTAGGTCCCTCAGGAGCGGCCTCCAGCTCCAACTCAGGAGCAGCGGTTTGATTCAGAGCTTCTGTGGAGTTCGGGGCTGTAGAACAGTGGATGGCGGCGTCACTCTTAGGAGCTTCTGCTGTAGTACTGTGGACGGCAGCGTTACTCTTCGGAGCTCCTGCTGCAGTATCTTCATCAACCTCCATGTCTTCTAATCCCTTCTTACCACCATGTTTGTCACTCCCATCAGTCTTAGCTTCAGGCATAACCTGAGGAAGAGAAGGGGCAAAATATTGCTGTTGAAAATATGTGCAAGTTTATATTTGGTGGTAGCCCCCCACCCCCCTTCCCCACCCCCCTTCAATAACACCATGTTTGTCACTTCCATCAGTCTTAGCTTCAGGCTCGATCTATGGAAGGGAAGGGGCAACAAATTGCAGTTGAGAATACATCCAAGTATCTATCTATCTATCTATCTATCTATCTATCTATCTATCTATATCTATCTCTCTCCACATTTATATACCGTACATACTTGTATGCACACATGCATCACTATACCCTATCACATGCTGCAAATAGTGAGCATGATCTTGCAGGGCATGATGAGGAACTTATCTCTATGTATCTACATCTATATACTTGCATGCACACATGCATCAGTATACTCCATGTTTACTCTATGTATCACATGCTGCAAATGGCAAATGATCTCGCAGGGAATGATGAGGAACCTATCACCCCCTGCCCAGCCCCCATGTTCGTCATCCCCACAAGGCTTGGCTTCAGGCTTGACCTGAGGAAGGGCAGGGACAGAGACAGCACTTAAGAACACTTGTATGCACACATGCCTCAGTATCCCCCACCACATGCTGCAAATGGGGAAAATGACCTCGCGGGGAATGATGAGGAACTGACTACACCGGGCTTGACCAGCCGGAATAGGGTATACATCACTTTATAGGTGCAAGTATATATGAGGTGGCAGCCCCCCCCTCCCCCGGTTATTATATATACACCCTATACCTACCTCTGCCAGTTTTAGTTTCACCGGTATTTGCGGCACGTGAGGTTTACTTGAGTAGGGCTTACCCCTCATATCCGGAACCTGCAGAGGGCAAGGAATAACTGTTGGAAGATACAGTCATGTACCATCGGTCATTTAGCAAGAATATGTTTTTTTCATTAGGCTAACTTGAGTGGGGCTCATCCTCCATATCTGATACCTGCAGAGGGAAAGTAATAACTGTTGGAAGATACGCTCATGCACCAGAGAGCATTGGTCATTTAGCAAGAATATGTTTTGTTTCCTGTTAGGTCTGCTTGAGCAGGGATCCCCCATATGGCCATATCTGATACCTGCAGAGAGCAAGTAATAAACGTTGGAAGATACGCTCATATCCCAGAGAGCATTGGTCATATAGCAAGAATATGTTTTGTTTCTTATTAGGTTTACTTGAGTGGGGCTTGCCCCCCAGATCTGGAACCTACAGAGGGCAAAGATAACAGTTGAGGGATACGGACATGTACCAGAGATAATTGGTTATTCGACAGGCATTGGTATTGTTTTTATTGGAAGGATTTCAACCCCAGGATGTGGGATCCTTCACACAAACCAGCGCCATCGAGGGTTCAGAAATGAGTACGGAGAAGTTCCTACAAAGGTAGGCACCCATTGAAATGATGGGGCATGCCAGACCACTGCCAATAGTGACGTATTTTGTCTTATTAGCCTCGTGATAGCACTAGGGAATATGTAGGGACCGGCATATCATATGATGTTGACCAAATGTGAGTTTTATATCATATGATATCATACAAATTGCATCATTTGATATTCCATATACATAGTAACTTTAGCCCAGTCAGACTTCCGACAAATTGCATCATATGATATCACATTGCCGTTCCCTACTTATAAGAGCCTTGAGATAGCCCCAGGGAATATGTGCCTGGCTGGTAGATTGGTGGGTGGACAGTAATGGGCTTCGACCTTAGGATGTGAGAAGTATATTTGTTTTGATCTTAGGATGTGATAAATATGTTTGTTTTGATCTTAGGATGTGATAAATATGTTTGTTTTGATCTTAGGATGTGAGAAATATGTTGATGGCTGCGGGGGCAAGGCTAGGGGGATAAGACTGAGCTGCGACAGATAGCAATCAGAAGATGTGGCCACAGCTCTTCAACATACCCTGGTCTTATTGACGCAACCAGGCAAACTATCCCTAAAGGCATTAAAGGAATTCAGCTGATGATTTGGAATTGACATTCGTTGGTCGTATTTCATACCTCCAGGCCAAATTTACCAATTTACCCAGAATTCTCAAAAATCTTGGAATTTCAAGCTTCATTTCAAGCCACATTTTTCAGTTCGAAGTACGACCTGTTCCAAAAAACAGAAATTCAAATCATCTGCTGTTTTGCTACCAGAGAATAAAAAATGCTCTCAAACTCCAATCGACAGACAGGCCTTAGACTTCAGAACCCATCTTCGCCCAGAATACCTGATACTCCTTTTGGGCGGAGCCACCTTTATAGCAATTCAGCGGATGATCCGGAAACGACAGTTAAAGCTCGTACGTAGTAACTCAACTTTTTCAGGCCATCTTTTCGACAATTCTCATACATTTTGGGAGTCCAGGCCAAATCTGAGGTACAACCTATAACTATGACCTGTTTCGAAATATCAAAAATCCTTATCATGATATCATCTACTGAATTGCTATAGTGGGGGCTGGAGCTTCTATGTTCAGCCATTTGTCCATTTGTCTGTTCATTCGCCACCCTCGCCCCAAATTCGAGCTAAACCCTGGCTTCAAGTCGAGCCACCTGTCGCTTCAGCAGCTAGACTTTATGCAGTGCCATCTTCCAATTTTTGCAGCACCAATGACTTCTGACTTTTTTCATACTTTGCCAAGGCTTTGTGAATGGAAAACTGCGACTATAGCTACATTATATGAAATATGATTAGGGTTGGGCCGGCATATGAACGTATAATCATACGTTCATATAATCATACGTATATTCATACGTATGATTTTTTCTCGAAACGTATTTTCATACGTATGTACAAACGTATGAGTAGTGTACGTCGAAAAGTGCAGCACGCTTCCCGGCATTTAACTTTCTCGTTTTTCATTCAATGTTTGATTTAGATAGCTCATTGGAAAGCTCCTGACCTCCTCTATCACAACATGCAATACAATTAATCCTTTTAAGTGTACAATGTTGTTTAAATTTTGCCCAAAGTTTGATTTACATAGCCAGATATCAGGCACATATATCAGAGTGTCACATAGACTTCCATTCCATTGAAGCTCCCATGAGGGCTCGGTGGATTGATAGTGCAAGCCTAGTGCAATTTGAACATGGACACTATTGCAATATAGTTATATTATTATACACATATACAGTTATATACTATACCAACTGGCGTTGAATGGCTCCCTTGATTGGCACCGCGCTTCTTATCCAAGATTGGGCGGGTATACACAAAGCTGAGGGCCAACCTCTCCGTTGAAAGGGGGGGAAATATGATATACATAGCTGCCAACGCTGACCTTGCCAACAAAGTCTACGTTGATGAGGAGGTGGCCTTGGATGCTATGGGCCTTGATGACTGAACCAGTAGCTGACTTAGGGAGCTGCCTAGAAGCTGCTACATACTTACATACTTCTGACACCTGTAGCTGACTCAGGGAGCTGCCTAGAAAGATGACCTGAGCCTAGTGCAACGTGAACATGGTTACGTAGGCAGTATGTCAATATTATTGGCAGCGAATGGCTCTCTTGGATTGGCACCGCGCTTCTCGATCGACGCGCTTCTGGTTGTGATTTATGTTCTGAGATTTGGACAATCTAAACTTGTCCGATTTTTTTTTGAGAGTTTATATGTGATGCCAATGAAATTAGCTACGCGGTAATAACTTTAAACCCATGTAAACGTGTTTTCTCGAGAAGTGTATAATTTCCCTCATACGTTTTCATACGTTTATACGCACACGTTCATAGGTTTATACGGCATATAAAAATCAAAATATACGTTTGCTTCCCAACCCTAAATATGATCAAAGGAATGTCAGATGATCAAGCCAAGGGGTGTGCAGGCTATGCATGGATGCCAAGGCATGGGTGGATGAATGCATGGATGCCAACGCTGTGGAGATTTCCTTCAGGCTTCTCTTCCATTGCCACAACAAATAATGCAATCTATGGATGCTATCAAATCTCTTGATCGAGACCTTATGAGCTCCATCCTCCCATCCAAATCAATCCATACCCTCATCATGATAGCCCGCCTTTAGCCATTCTCTTACCAGTTTGATGAATGGGTTGCGCCTCTTTTCAGAGCATCGGATATCTGGATTTCAGAAAGACAGAGGAAACGTGGGTTTCAGTCAGCTTGTGTTTGTCATAACCCATGAATGAATTCTTTCGTGAATAAACAAATATGTACGTTGCAATAATTTGAGAAACCAAGTGATACCAGATCCCCCCTCCAACCCCCATCTCACCCAAGGGAACCTAGTCATGATCCGATAGCATAATGTCCCAGGCAATGCCATAACTGATATCTGCTATATCATTCCCTTACACACTAGACTATGATATATGGTAGTAAATACTATCTGGACCACACACAAGGGGGGATATTTCAGTGGTGGACCACTGATCATAGTTAGATATTCAATTTGGAGTAGGCAGGGTGAGTCAAACATGATTTGACTAAGTGCAACTAAATAACAGAGGCACTTCCAGCTGGATGGGAGAACACAGCATGCTACGACAGATTTGAGGGTAAATAGAATATCCAGGCATAGTGAGAAATTAAATTGGAAGTATGTAGGGTGAGTCAAAAATTGCTTAATCAGGTGGGAGTAAAGAATGCAGAAGCACAGCCATATATGGTGGTAATACTATTTGATAGTGATATGTTCAATTGGAAGTGCCAAGGTTGAGTGAATAATGGATTTATCAGGTGCAAGTAAAAATTGCAGAAGCACGGCCAGCTGGATGGGATAACACAGCATGGGATTACAAATTTGAGGGCAAACGATAGAATATCCAGGCACAGTGAGATAATCAATTTGGAAGTATTCAGGGTGAGAGAAAAATGGCTGTGCCAGGTGCAAGTACACAATTCAGAAGCACGTCCATCTAGATGGGAGGACACAGAGTGCGTTGACAACTGTCTGGGCAAAGGAATATCCAGGCGGGTGATGAGTGATGGTTGGGGGAGTTTTAGGTTCATATCATCAGGAGACTGTCTGGACTTGTTACTCTGGGACTTAAGGACAAGTTGGGGGCAAATGAGCCATTTCAGTTGATTTGATCAAGCAGACCATGAGCCATTGGAGCACGGGCCATTTCAGCTGATTAGATTAAGCATACCAGAATGTAGCCCTCTGAATCTCACCTGTCGGTAGCCACTTCATCAATTCCAATCGAACCTCCCCTGACAAAGGACCTTTGCAATAAGGAGTCCATGTTCGGTCCCATTTTCTGACTCTGCCCTCGAAGATTTGCTCTTGGGCACCCCCACCCCCACGTAGTTTCGCCCTGGTGGTCATGCCTCCCTCTTAGAACGGGTGCGAGGCGCGAGGAATACGAAGACGAAAGAGGAACGGATGGCGAACTAGAACAAGAGTGTTTTTCGCAATACACGTTATTCGTCGGGTTGCCTGTTTGATTTGAACCATGCCGGGACTTGGGTGGAGCAACTTAATCAAACAGAAGGTGGCGTGGCTCCGAGGGCTGGCAACGCGAGCTGCTCATTCCTACTTGGGCCCGCCTTTTTGGCTGCTTCGAGTCCGCTATTCTTTCCCTAGTCCTACTTAACGCATCGACCTCATATCCTTCAAAGTCGGTGGAGTTGCTCCCGCAGATCGCCTGTTGTGGCTAAGGATTATCTCCAAACCTCGGTGTCTGTGTAGAGAGCTACCTCCACTTCAATCCCCACATCTTTTGAGTTCGTCTGCCAAGTACCAACAAGATGGCTCGAAATGCAGAGAAGGTACGATCGAAATCTCGTCAAGCCCATCCGCGGGTCCCTGTTGGTGTGTGCAACTCAGTTCATCTGAATCCTCCCCCCTTCTGAACTCAACAGGCCCAGTCCACGCTGAATCGGTATTTGGCTCATAAGAATGATGAAAAAACTGGGCCCAGAGCGAAGCGTCCCTACCTGGCCACTGAGTGCCATGACCTGAACGAGGCTGATAAATGGAGGCAGCAAATATTGAGAGAAATTGGGAAAAAGGTCATGGAGATCCAGAATGCTGGTCTAGGTGAACACAGGTGGGGATTTGGATTGATTGCATGGTCTATCAGCCTTCAGGGTGCTAATTTTCTGCATGCGGAGTAAACATGGGAAGGCTTTCACCGCCACCATCATCATTAGCATCCCAGGGGGATGTGTGCATGCCCACAAGATAAAGGCAAGGTCTCAGGACAATTGCATGAGGACTTCTGCTATTGCATGGACGAGTGTGTGTGTGGTGGTGGTGGTGGTGGTGGTGGTGGTGGTGGGGGGGGGGGTACACCTTCATATTTCCTTTACCGGGGTAGTGCGTGTATGAGTCACTATATATCTATCTGCCCATTGTAGTGTCCATGTGTCTACCTAGCTGTCCTACAGCCATCCACTTCTCTGCCCATGCATCGCGCACACAGACTCCCATGGTCCATTTTGTATTCAAAGTTACCTACCCACCCTCGACCCTGTCCATCCACCCTCCCACCCACCCACCCACCCACCCACTCTTCCCACCCAAAGTATCTCCTATCTAGCCCATGCGATCCAACTTCACGTCCATACCACCCAACTTACGCCTCTAGAGGCCCTGCAATTCGGATTACCCTCTTGACCACCCACTTTCCTGATGACTTTCATACCTGCAGAATTTGTGACTTGAACCGGCTTGAACAATGAAATTGATGATTAGCGTAAATTACATAAACAATTCTTTGCCATCCAATCGCCTGATACCTTGCATCAGAATTCGTAACTTGAATGGTTAAATTTACAATTCATGTAAATTAAATTAACATTTCTTGGCCACCCAATTTCCTGATAACTTGCATCATAATTCTTGACCACCCAATTTCCTATAGACTTGCATCATAATTCTTGACCACCCAATTTCCTGATGACTTGCATCAGAATTCGTTACTTGAACAATGAAATTAACAAGCTATCATCATCATTATCACCACCATCATCATCCTTATCAACACCACCACCACTACCACGGCCACCCACTTTCCCGGTGACTCTCATCACTACAGAATTCGGGACTTGAACCATTAACAAGCCATCATCATCGTCATCATCACCACCACCACCACCACCCACTTTCCCGATGGCTTTCATCACTGCAGAATTTGGGACTTGATTGATGAAATTAACAAGCCATCATCATCATCATCATCATCATCATCACCACCACTGCCCCCCCCCCTCCACCACCACCACGCATTTTCCCGGTGACTTAGCATGACTGTAGAACTCGGGACTTGAGCGATGAAATTCACAAGCTAATCAGAGAAAAGGGGCGAAACTACCACCACCACCACCACCATCCACTCTTTTGATGACTTGCATCACTGCAGAATTCAAGACTGGAACAGTGAAGTTAACAAGCTAATCAGAGAAAAGGGGCGAAACTACCACCACCACCACCACCACCACCATCCACTCTTTGATGACTTGCATCACTGCAGAATTCAAGACTGGAACAGTAAAATTCACAAGCTAATCAGAGAAAAGGGGCGAAACTACCACCACCACCACCACCACCATCCACTCTTTTGATGACTTGCATCACTGCAGAATTCAAGACTTGAACAGTGAAATTAACAAGCTAATCAGAGAAAAGGGGCGAAACTACCACCTCCACCACCATCCACTCTTTTGATTACTTGCATCACTGCAGAATTCGGGACTTGAACGATGAAATTCACAAGCTAATCAGAGAAAAAGGGCACCCACCCTTTCCACCCACCCACCTTTCCCACCTTGACCACCCACTTTCCTGACGACTTGCATCACTGCAGAATTCGGGACTTGAACGATGAAATTAACAAGCTAATCAGAGAGAAGGGACACTGGGAGCGAAGGATTGTTGAGTTGGGTGGACCGGACTACTCCAAGGCGGCTCCTAAGGATCCAGAGGCAAACAACACGGGTCCAATGCAAGGTATGAGGAGCAGAATAGTGTATGGTAATAATAATATATATAATATAATAACAATATTTATAATATTATATTATATCACTCTATATATTGTGGGTCCAATGCAAGGTATGAGGAGCAGAATCGTGTATGATAATTATATATATAAGATAAGAACAAAACAGGTCCAGTGCAAGGTATGCGGAGCAGACTCTGAAGTATAATAATATGTATATTATAATATCAATAAATACACTTTTGTATTATATTGTACTATATATTGTGGGTCCAATGCCAGGTATGAAGAGCAGAATACAATAGTAAAATAATAGTATGATAAGCATAATATAATAACAATATATATAATATGATATTGTATAGCACCACATTGTGCAATATCGAACAATATATCAATATCTTGTAGGATATGTTGGAGGGTATTGTATGAAAGGCAAATTCATCTGGGTGCTGTGCTGTGGCACATTGGTTTCTGCACACACACAAGCCCCGCTCACATGTGCCCACCTCATTAATCTGGATGCTGTGCTGTGACATGACATGATAGGCAAAAGTAAGGCCTATAGGTACTTTGGAGCTGCTAATATTGTATGCCCACCCCAACCCCACCCCCACCCCCCCCAGGCCCCCACCCCCACCCAAGCCCTTCTCACATGCGCCTACCTAATTCATGTGGATGCTGTGCTCTGACATGAAATGACAGGCAAAAACGGGGACTTTAGATACTTTGGAGCTGCTAATTTGTTCTGCCCCCCCCCCCCCCCCCCCCCACACACACACACACACACACACACACACACACACACATACACACGCAAGCCCCCCTCACATGCCCCAACCTAATTCATTTGAATGCTCTGCTACGTGACATAACATGACATGACAGGCAAAAGCGGGGGCTATAGGTACTTTTTAGCTGCAAACATTGTATGCCCACCCCCCCCCCCCCCCCCCCCCCCCCCCCCCCCCCCCCCAAAAAAAAGAAAACGTATACACACAAGCCCCCCCCCCCACATGCCCTAACCTAATGCTCTGCTGTGACATGACATGACAGGCAAAAGTGGGGGCTATAGGTACTTCGGAGCTGCTAATATCTTATGCCCCATATTACATCGCAAGCAAAATTATATATAGAATTATATTAATATTACTTATCCATATTACATCGCAGGCAAAAGCGGGGGCTATGCGTGCTTTGGAGCTGCAAATATCGTATGCCCCACCACCACCACCACCACCACACACACACACTCACCTCATGACATGACATGACATGACAGGCAAAAGCGGGGGCTATCGGTACTTTTTAGCTGCAAACATTGTATGCCCCCCACCACCACCACCACCACCACCACCACCACACACACACGCACATACACAGTCACATACACAGTCACATACACAGTCACATACAGTCACACGCGCACACACGCTACATCGCAGGGAAAAGCGGGGGCTATAGGTACTTTGGAGCTGCTAAGGCACTACCTGGAGTTAAAGAGCTCTTTGAAAAGGAGCCTCCTAGAGTGGTCCGAAAAACCCGCTACCAGATGCACAAGGCCATCGATCCTGATTACTATGGCTTCAGGTTGGTTATAATTAAATACTGTTTAAATTAATTACTAAACGATTAATTAACTACATTAATTATTCATGCCATGGAATCAATTAAGTGTTATATTTTTGATTAAATAAATATCTCCTTGGAAAGGAGCATCCGAAGGTGGTCAAAATAAAACGCTGCTACCAGATGTACAAGGCCATCGATCCTGATTACTATGGCTTCAGTTCAGTACTGATTAAATATTATCTAATATAATCTCATATAAATGGAGTGAATGGAATTTAATTCAATAGAGTATAATAGAATAGAAATGTAGTGAAGCGGAGTCTCCTAAAGTGGTCTGTTACACCCGATGCTACCAGATGCACAAGGCCATCCATCCTGATTACTATGCCTTAGGCCAGTGATGATCAAATATATATAATCTAAATGGAGTGGATGGAATTCAATTCAATATAATATAATATAATGTAAATGGAGTGAAACGGAGCCTTCTGAAGTGTCCATAAAACCCGATGCTACCAGATGCACAAGGCCATCCATCCTGATTACTATGCCTTCAGGCCAGTGCTGAATATACCCCTTCAATGCTCTTGTTGTGGTGGTGGTGGTGGTGGTGATTGCAGTTATAAAAGTAGTGATAACGCCTGGTGGGGCGTGGTTTTAAAGGAGCACCGTCTTACGGTGGTAGGGAGCGGGCTGCTACTTTACCTGGACAATGCTACCATGGCGGTTGCAGTCATTGGAGTGGTAGATGTGGTGGTTGGTGCCACATATGAGAATGTAAGAGTGTGTTTCCAGTGGGGTTTTCGGTCACCGCTGAAGTCCACGTAGGATCCGCTGAAGTCCAGCCCGGCGAGCACCAAGGATTCTCTCGATGAGGTTGGAGGGCTTTCAGATCATCGATAATTTGACGTCCGCGAGAAACCAGCCCCTGCCCCACTGGAAACACACCCTAAGGTGCTTTGATGGACCCACGTTGCTGCAATTATTTCCCTTACAACCGTCGCATGAAGGAGTCCGTACCGCCTGGAAGGCGAAACTTACTATGTAAAGAGCGTTCAGCATATGGAGCTCCAGTGTATCCTTCAACAACAAGAATTCCTTGTCCACTACCTAGTCTTCACCATAGGTACCACTGGTACCATACCCATCACAACTATTACCAACCTCTCCACCTTAGGGATCAGTCGTGAACACGTAGACAAACTCATCTCTGCTGCACAGAGAATATTTTGCCTCCTGTACCAGCATTCTTGCCACACGTTGCATGAAGGAGGCCCTACCCCCTGGAAGGTGACACTTACTATGTCTGCCATGGTGACTTTCCCCAGCTGCGGCGTGCGGGAGGGTCCCCTTAACACCACGCCCCTCCAGGTGTTATCTTATTTTCTTACCTTACAACTTACCCTGGGAAAACTCTGTCAGCCTGCTTGCTGTTTTTATTTTTTAAGAAAGGATTTTCACCTCGGAGAGTGGCTCTGCATGCACTGGCCCTACACTCGTGTATTTTGGAGTCCTAGCGCTAGCCCTAGACTCGTATATTTGGAATTGTCCTAGCCCTAGCCCTAGACTCGTGTATGTTGAATTGTCCTAGTGTCCTAGCCCTAGACTCGTGTATTTGGAATTGTCCTAGTGTCCTAACCCTAGCCCTAGCCCTAGACTCGTGTATTTCAAAATGTCTGAGCATTAGCCCTAGCCCTACATTCGTGGGTTTTGAAATGTCCTAGCCCTAGACTCGTGTATATTGAATTGTCGTAGTGCTAGCCCTAGACTCCCGGATTTTGAAATGTGGGCTTTCATTTATTTTCAATTCATTGCTATAAATACGTTTTTAAACATATTAAAACCACCCCTATTTGTATTGGGTCTCACTGCAGGGATGAAGATGATGGGGTGCTGGTAAAGACAGAGCCAGAGGCAGAGAAGCTTCTCCGTGCACAGGTGTGTTAGGTGAAGGAGTGATGATTGCATATCTGTAATCTTGAGGATTGTTGGAAGACCCCCCACCACCACCACACACACACACACACCACCACTGCACACACGTCGGAGCCAGAGGCAGAGAAGCTTCTCCGTGCACAGGTGTGTTAGTTGAAGGAGTGATGATAGCATATCTGTGATTTTGAGGATGGTTGGATGACTCCCCACCCACCCACCCACCCACCCACCACCAACACCACTACCACCACCCACCCACCACACACACACACACACACACACACACACACACCACCACCACTACACACACGTCAGAGCCAGAGGCAGAGAAGCTTCTCCGTGCACAGGTGTGTTAGTTGTTGTTGTTAGTTGAGGCAGTTGTGCACAGGTGTGTTAGGTGTTGTTAGTTGAGGCAGTTGTGCACAGGTGTGTTAGGTGTTGTTAGTTGAGGCAGTTGTGCACAGGTGTGTTAGGTGTTGTTAGTTGAGGCAGTTGTGCACAGGTGTTGTTAGTTGAGGCAGTTGTGCACAGGTGTGTTAGGTGTTGTTAGTTGAGGCAGTTGTGCACAGGTGTGTTAGGTGTTGTTAGTTGAGGCAGTTGTGCACAGGTGTGTTAGGTGTTGTTAGTTGAGGCAGTTGTGCACAGGTGTGTTAGGTGTTGTTAGTTGAGGCAGTTTGTGCACCAGGTGTGTTAGGTGTTGTTAGTTGAGGCAGTTGTGCACAGGTGTGTTAGGTGTTGTGAGTTGAGGCAGTTGTGCACAGGGGTGTTAGGTGTTGTTAGTTGAGGCAGTTGTGCACAGGTGTGTTAGGTGTGTGAGTTGAGGCAGTTGTGCACAGGTGTGTTAGGTGTTTTAGTTGAGGCAGTTGTGCACGGTGTGTTAGTTGAGGCAGTTGTGCACAGGTGGTTAGGTGTTGTTTAGTTGAGGCAGTTGGCACAGGTGTGTTAGGTGTTGTTAGTTGAGGCAGTTGTGCACAGGTGTGTGTTAGGTGTTGTTAGTTGAGGCAGTTGTGCACAGGTGTGTTAGGTGTTGTTGTTAGTTGAGGCAGTTGTGCACAGGTGTGTTAGGTGTTGTATGTTGAGGCAGTTGTGCACAGGTGTGTTAGGTGTTGTTAGTTGAGGCAGTTGTGCACAGGTGTGTTAGGTGTTGTTAGTTGAGGCAGTTGTGCACAGGTGTGTTAGGTGTTGTTAGTTGAGGCAGTTGTGCACAGGTGTGTTAGGTGTTGTTAGTTGAGGCAGTTGTGCACAGGTGTGTTAGGTGTTGTTAGTTGAGGCAGTTGTGCACAGGTGTGTTAGGTGAAGGAGTGATGATTGCATATCTGTGATTCCAATGATGGTTGGAAGACCCCACCACCACCACCACCACCACACTCACACACGCAGATGTTGTAGAGCAGGCAGTTGTGTTGGTGAGGGAGTGCTGATTATATATATCCCACATCCCCCTTCCCATATCTCTTCCCCACCCCCACCTCCATCCCCCCCTCCCCCTATCTCTTCCCCCTCACACCCCCACCTCCATCCCCCCCCACACACATACACACACCATTTTCATCCCCTTTTCCACCTCGATCTCCGCCTCCCCCTGTCTCATCCCCCGCCCCCCCACCCTTACCCACCTCCATCCCCCCCACAACCGCACCACCACGACCACCACCTCCATCCCCCACCCCACACACACCCACCACCCCACCATCTATCTCCCCCTCCCCCTATCTCTTCCCCACCCCCCACCTCCATCCCCCCTCCCCCTATCTCTTCCCCCTCACACCCCCACCTCCATCCCCCCCCACACACATACACACACCATTTTCATCCCCTTTCCCACCTCGATCTCCGCCTCCCCCATGTCTCATCCCCGCCCCCCCACCCCCACCCACCTCCATCCCCCCCCACACGCACCACCACGACCACCACCTCCATCCCCCCCCCCCACACACACACCACCACCACCCTCTATCTCCCCCTCCCCCTAGTCCTCTCTTCCCCCCCCCCCCACCTCCACCCCCCCAAATCAACCCCCCCCTCACACACTCCACCACCACCACCTCTTCATCTCCCCCCCCCTCCCCCTTATTCTCTCTTCCCCCCGCCCCCACCTCCATCCCCCCCCCCCCAACCCACCACCACCAACCTCTATCTCTCCCATTTCCCCTATCTCTTCCCCCACCGCCCCACCTACTCCCCCCCTCCCCCTATCTCTTCCCCCCACTCCCCACTCTCCATCCCCGCCCTCCCACCCCCCCACCTCCTTACCCTCCCCCCCCCACACACACACAACGCTACACACACACACAAACCTCCATCCCTCCCCCCCCCCCACACACACCACCTAACATCCCCTCCCCCTAGTCTCTTCCCTTCCCTCTCTCCGCCGTTTCCCTCCCCCTCCCAGACACCACTTCCATCCCCCACCACACGCACCCCCCCCCCCCCCTCCCCCCTTTAGTTTATTCCCCGCTACCAGCCTCCCTCCATATACCCTGCCATCTATCTCTCCCCTTCCCCCCCCCTCCATCCCCCCCCCCCTCCCTCACCTCTATCCCACCACACACACCCACACACACCACACACACACACACACCACCACACCCCTTTTCCAAACACAGGCGATGCTAGAGTGGGAGGAGAAGGAAATGGAACGCCAAGCAGCGTTCGCCGAAACACACGGTCCTGAGGCTGCTAAGTTGAGGGAGGCCGCTGCTGCGGGTGAAGAAGAGGATAGGTATGTGGCATATGTGCCTCTGCCGGACCAGAAAGCCATCGAGCTGCGTGTTCTGGAGAAGAAGAAGGCAGATTTGATCAACAAATACGCATCAGAGGCATTGTTAGGGCAGCAGGAAGAAGCTAAGGACATGCTTAATGTCCGATGAGCTTAATGCTCAATGTCCGATGAGCTTAATGCTTAATGTCCGATGAGCTTAATGCTTAATGTGAGATGAGCTTAATGCTCAATGTGAGATGAGCTTCAAATACGCATCAGAGGCATTGTTAGGGCAGCAGGAAGAAGCCAAGGACATGCTTAATGTTCGATGAGCTTAATGCTCAATGTGAGATGAGCTTAATGCTTAACGGGAGATGAGCTTTGGAGAGTGTTGGCAACGGAACGACAGGTGGCAATCATGGACATGACTGAAGCCAGTTAGTTATGAGACAGTTGGCTGACATGTCAGACTTCGTCTCGGTCGTCGGACGTCGGACGTTCAGACAAACGGACAATGGGGTGAATCTGGGGGCTCCCGCTCCCCACGAGGGACCACGGCTTTGATGGTAAAAGGAAATGATAGCGCCTGGTGGGGCGTGGTATTAAGGGAACCCGTCGTGCGCAGGAAGAGAGCAATCTTCTACCTCAACTGGACAAGCTACCATCGCAGTTGACAACGACCTGCAACGCTCAGGGCGACCGTAGGGGGGATCGAACCCCCGACCCTGCATCCTCAAAGCGATTTGGTGTACCACTAGACCAATTGATTCGCTGAAAGGGACTAGGGCTTTGATGGTAACAGTATCCTGGTTCCCATGATGAATCTGGAGGCTCCGGCTCCCCAGGAGGAGGGCTTTGCCAATGAGCTTTCTCCGCATGGTGGAACTTGGGCTTTGATGGTTACGGTGTCCCGGTTCCCAATGTGAGATGAATTCCATTGCTGTGTGTTGTAGAGAAGAGGAAGGCAGGAAACAAAAGTAACGCCTGGAGGGGCGTGGTGTTACGGGGACCCTCCCGCACGCTGCAGCTGGGGAAAGTCATCATTGAAGACTCCATCTCAAAATATGTCTCAGAAGCAGACTTAATCTCAAAATATGTCTTGAGCGTTGTTAGATCAGCAACAGGGGGCAAAAGGCATTAATGCTCAATGAGAGTTGATATTTCTCAAAATATGTCTCAGAGGCGTAATTAGTTCAGCAACAAGGGGCACAAGACATTGATGCTCAATGGGAGTTGAGATTTCTCCAAAAATTGGGATGGGTTGGATAGCATTGTTATGTGGAACTCTGGGCTGCTCGCCGTCTTCCCATCCCAAGTCCCCCCGTGCGACACCGACGGAAAGCAGGGAGCATCCTATGCGGATGCAGCTTGGGCTCAGGGCATTCTCTCGTGCTCTGCTCTATGTCAGGTGTATTATTCCCACATGCTTGCCCTTTGGTCAGTGTAGAGTGGGCATGTGATGTTTAGGACCTAGGGCAGTTGGATGTGCTCAAAGATGTGAGGATCCCACGTGCCTGCCATTTGGTCAGTGTGGAGTGAGCATGTGAGGTTTCATACCCAGGGCATTCTTTCGTGCTCTATGTCTTCAGGTATATTCCCACGAGCTTGCCCTTTGGTCAGTGTAGAGTGGGCTTGTGAGGTTTCGACAATTAGCTCAATGGCTGAGCTCGTTTAAATCCGGCAGAGGGTGCGGGGTTCGAACCCCTACGGGTGCGCTCTAGTGTTCGCGGTCGCTGTCAACCGCCATGGTAGCTTTGTCCAGGTAAAGTAGCAGCCCGTTCCTACCGCCGTAGGACGGGGCTCCCTTAATACCACGCCCCACCAGGCGTTATCATTTCCTTTAGAGTGGGCATGTGATGTTTCGGACCTAGGGCCTAGCACCTGAAGATCCCTCGTGCTTGACCAAAGGTCGGTGTGGAGTGAGCATGTTCTGTTTCGGACCTAGGGCAGTGTGTATCAGGGTACTACTTCTTGTCAAATTGGTCAGCGCTGTAAGCGCACAAACGTCGAATTGGTCAGTGCTTTTTTGTGCAAAAAGCGCAAAAACTGCGCGCTGCGTCCACAGGGGGGTGAAAAATCTGCGCGAAACGCGCAGAGGGGCGCAAAAAGGTAGCGCGCCACCACGGGTGCGTATCTTAACAGTCCTGGGGTAGCCAAATAGGCTGAAGGGATTTGCCCAAACTTAAACATTGGAAAGGCAGTTTAATAAACAAGCACAGGATAACTGAGCCCCAACAAGTAAAACGACGTCGGCCAAGTGTTTGTACTATGCAGGTGATTTATCTTGCGTTTTTTTGCAGGTCTCTTGCCACCTTTGTTAATAAATGTAACAATATGGGTGTGCACAATAGCTGAGCATCACACGTGCCTGCACCATCCAGTGTGCATGTCAATTTCCGGTTTTGTTGTTGTTGTTACAATCTAGGGGTAGGCCAAAGAGACTAGAGAGACTTGCCCGACTGTGACAGGAGGGGCTAAACCAAAAAAGCACATTAAAGCACGGTGTCAAACTTGAACTTGATTAAATGTTGCGTGTCAAAGGGTGGTATGGTAACAGGCTGGCATGAGGAGGGTACATTTTCAAGAGAACTCGATTTTTGTAGCAGAGCTCCAGCCGATTTGGCTGCTCGCCCTCTTCGGCAATAAAATTAATTTCTTGGGGGAAAGGAAAAGCTATCAAAACAATCAAAACTATAAGCATACTTTTCAAATCGTACTACATTTTAATGAGAGCAAGAACCTATTTGTTTTGGTTACGTGGGCAGTTACATAGCTTTTATTTTCAGCTACCAGCAGCAGATTCTATGACTTGAACTTAAACTTGGCTGCATAGCTCCAGCCTGGAATTTGGCTGTTCACCGTTTTCGGCAGTAAATCCAATCTCTTCATACATTCATGGATCAACAGAGGTAGCTTCGCAAGACCTTCACTTCTGTATTGCACATCAGATAATGTAGAGGAATTATTTTGCTTTCAGATTAGGAAATCAGGTTCTGGTACTTTCTTCTCGCATTCGGCAAGGCTTGTTATAGTGCTTATATGCCGTAGCCCGTGGCACACGAAGGTAACTACGAGAGATCGCTGTCCACCCTGTCCAGTCAGCTATTGACTTGGTTGGTTGGACCGCTGGCGTGTACCGCATCTTAGAAATGCCCTGCTATTAATCGACTGCACATCTCTCTAGATGCTTAACGATATAAATCCAATAACTATAAAAAGGCTTCGTCAGTAACTCAGTATATTCAAAGCAGTTTGTCAGCCAGTACATTCAAAGCAGCCAGTACATTCAAAGCAGATTCTAATCAGTAGATCCAAAGCAGATTCTAGTCAGTACATTTAAAGCAGACACTAGGCAGCTTCCGAGACTGCCACTGGGCCACACCCTGAGATGGCAGGAGCAACGGAGGGCTGACGTCAGCTTCCAGGTGCAATGAGCTGTTTAAGGTTTGGACGAAGAGAGATCCCGGGGAGCTGTCTAGAAGCTCCTGCTCGTTGCTGAAAAGAAAAGCCATGGTCTGGGTGTAGCCTGTGTCAGGCAAGTTCTCAGGAGTCAGAAGGGCTTGGACCAGATGGGAGGGATGCCACGAGAGGGGGTGGGGGTGGGGGCCTGGGGTGGGGTGGGGTGGGGTGGGGTGGGGGGCTAGGCCGTGGAATCCCTCCCCTCAGGCTTGAACCACATAACGTTCTATACTTCCCTTCCAGGCCACCCCGGGAAGCCACCCCCTCCACCACCCCGCACCCGCACCCGGGCCCCGCACCCTCCCGCACCCCCTGTACTCCACCAGCGGCGACCACAGGGGTTACCACGAGTTACCATGCCTGCGGTACCACGGTTTCGTTCACGCGGGCTGCGTGGCTGTCAAAAACAGGCAGTTGATACGGGCACCAACAGATGCGCTTGTCCATTGCACATCAGCCAAGTTTCGCGATCCAGCCTGTCTGACTTTTGGCGCCTCTGGTCCAACACCCATAATCTGCTGGCATCGAATTCGAAGTTTCCATGTGCCAAACGGATATCTTCCATCTCCTGCCATTGTTCGCGCACTGCAGCCTACCTTCCCGAACGGGATTTGAACTCGTCGACCTAGTTTGCTCAAGACTGTAGGTCACTCCAACAGCCATGCAGGCTGCAAAGGACTTCGTCAACTTAGCTGCACAAGACTTGAAAGATCTGATCATAGACGTCTCTAAGAACATCTCAAAACCAGCTGAACATTCTCAAGAAGTTTCTAGCAGTCATCCAAGATCAGGGGGGGTGGGGCCCGTCTCCACAGCACTAGCTCAGGCCTCATCATCAGCACAACCTTTCGAGGCACGGGTACATCGTTTCCAACAGGAGCTTTCAGCCAGCCGGGTAAACATCCATGCCATCAAGCGCCTTGCGTTTGATGGGATTCCCGATCACGAGAATCTTAGAGCCACGGTTTGGAAGGTATGTTAGCTTTGCCGCAATGCTTTATTGCTAGTACCCGGTGATTTTGAGGGTTGTCAGAAAAACCCACTGGATGATGCGGAGCAGGCTTGCCTTGGGTGAATATGGTCTGCCTACGACAATGACAATGACAATGACAACGACAATTACAATGAAAATATAAATTACGCGTGCACTGTTTATGCACGAGTCCCCCATCATGGTAAATCCTCTGTTTGTTGTCCACGTATATTATTTTAAGTTTTTCTTGTGCGTGAGTGATTCAGAGTGCATTGGAGTGGTGTGTATGTTAGTGTGTGTGTTATTGTGTGTGTGTTAATGTGTATGTGTGTGTTTTTTTTGGGGGGGGGTCGCTATACTAAGCCTCAGACCTTTCCATGAATGACGTCAGCAAGGCGGGAGGGCGGTCCCCCCTTGCCCTCCAGGGAGGGTCCACAGCGCAGCAGCATAGGGGACCAGAGCATCGCCCCCCCCTCACCCTCCAGGGAGGGTCCACAGCGCAGCAGCATAGGGGACCAGAGCATCGGCCCCCCCTCGCCCTCCAGGGGGGATCCGCAGTGCAGCAGCATAGGGGGCCAGAGCATCACTCTACTAGGCAGTAGCGTTACAATTTCTTTTAGTTTTTTTTGGCATAGCCCCCCCTCCTGGGGGGCAGGAGCCCCCAGATTCACCCCCCATGTACAAGTGTGGGTGCATGTGCACTGTACATGTTCATGTGTAGGTGCATGTGAGCTGTACATGTACACGTTTGGGTCCGTGTATGTGACCTATATTACATTTATATTTACATTTACATTTACATGGTCATAGACAGGCCATAGTTGAGCCAAGACAAGCCCGCTTCACAACATCCATGCATACATGATATGACATGCATTCGTTCCTGTCATACATTCTCATAGACAGGCCATGCTTGAGCCAATACAAGCCCACTTCGCACCATCCATACATGATATGACATGATGTGCATTCTTTCCTGTATTTATGTGTCATAGCCAGGCCATAGTTGAGCCAAGCCAAGCCCGCTGCACAACATACATACATCGCATAACATGCATTATTTCATGTATTTATGTGTCATAGACAGGCCATAGTTGAGCCAAGCCAAGCCCGCTGCACAACATATATACATGGCATCACATGCATTATTTCATGTATTTATGTGTCATAGACAGGCCATAGTTGAGCCAAGCCAAGCCCGCTGCACAACATACATACATGGCATTACATGCATGATTTCATGTATTTATGTGTCATAGACAGGCCATAGTTGAGCCAAGCCAAGCCCGCTGCACAACATACATACATGGCATAACATGCATTATTTCATGTATTTATGTGTCATAGACAGGCCATAGTTGAGCCAAGCCAAGCCCGCTGCACAACATACATAACATGGACATAACATGCATTATTTCATGTATTATGTGTCATAGACAGGCCATAGTTGAAGCCAAGCCAAGCCCGCTGCACACATACATACATGGCATTAACATGCATTATTTCATGTATTTATGTGTCATAGACAGGCCATAGTTGAGCCAAGCCAAGCCCCGCTGCACAACATACATACATGGCATACATGCAGTATTTCATGTATTTATGTGTCATAGACAGGCCATAGTTGAGCCAAGCCAAGCCCGCTGCACAACATACATACATTGGCATAACATGCATTATTTCATGTATTTATGTGTCTAGACAGGCCATAGTTGAGCCAAGCCAAGCCCGCTGCACAACATACATACATGGCATAACATGCATTATTTCATGTATTTATGTGTCATAGACAGGCCATAGTTGAGCCAGCCAAGCCCCGCTGCACAACATACATACATGGCATAACAGGCATTATTTCATGTATTTATGTGTCATAGACAGGCCATAGTTGAGCCCAAGCAAGCCCGCTTGCACAACATACATACATGGCATAACATGCATTATTTCATGTATTTATGTGTCATAGACAGCATAGTTGAGCCAAGCCAAGCCCGCTGCACAACATACATACATGGCATAACATGCATTATTTCATGTATTTATGTGTCATAGACAGGCCATAGTTGAGGCCAAGCCAAGCCGCTGCACAACATACATACATGGCATAACATGCATTATTTCATGTATTTATGTGTCATAGACAGGCCATAGTTGAGCCAAGCCAAGCTCGCTGCACAACATACATACATGGCATAACATGCATTATTTCATGTATTTATGTGTCATAGACAGGCCATAGTTGAGCCAAGCCAAGCCCGCTGCACAACATACATACATGGCATAACATGCATTATTTCATGTATTTATGTGTCATAGACAGGCCATAGTTGAGCCAAGGCCAAGCCCGCTGCACAACATACATAATGGCATAAATGCATTATTTCATGTATTTATGTGTCATAGACAGGCATAGTTGAGCCAAGCCAAGCCGCTGCACAACATACATACATGGCATAAACATGCATTATTCATTCATGTATTTATGGTCCAGACAGTCCATAGTTGAGCCAGGCAACCCCTGCACAACATACATACATGGCATTACATGCAATTATTTTCATGTATGTATGTGTCATAGCCCGGCCCTAGTTGAGCCAAGCCAAGCAGCCTGCACAACAACATACATGGCATAACATGCATTATTTCATGTATTTATGTGTCATAGACAGGCCATAGTTGAGCCAAGCCAGCCCCGCTGCAAACAACATACATACATGGCATTAACATGCATTATTTCATGTATTATGTGTCCATAGACAGGTCCATAGTTGAGGCCCAAGCCAAGGCCCGCGCCACAACATAACATACATGGCATAAACATGCATTATTCATGTATTTATGTGTCATAGGACAGGCATAGTTTGAGCCAAGCCAAGCCGCTCTGCACAACATACATACATGGCAAACATGCCTTATTTCATGTATTTAGTGCATAGACAGGCCATATTGAGCCAAGCCAAGCCCGCTGCACAACAATACATTACCATGCATACATGCATTAATTTCATTATGTATGTTTCATAGACAGGCCCATAGTGGCCAAGCCAATCCCGCTGCACAACATCCAGACATGGCATTACATCATTATTTACAGGTAGTGTATGTGTCAATAGCCAGGCCTAGTTGAACCAGGCCACGCACGCTGCACAACATACATACATGGCATCACATGATTATTTCATTTATTTATGTGTCCATAGACAGCATAGTTAGTGGCAAGGCCAACCCGCTGCACAACATACATACATGGCTAACATGCATTATCATGTATTATGTGGTCATAGACAGGCCATAGTTGATCCAAGCCAAGCCCGCTCACACACACATACATTGCATAACATGCATTATTTCTGTATTTAAATGTGTCATAGACGCTATAGTTGAGCCCGCCAAGCCCCCGCTGCACCACAACTAGCATGCATAACATGCATTTTTCATGTATTTATGTGTCATAGACAGCCATAGTTGGACCAAGCCCAGCCCCCGCTGCATCAACATCCCACATGGCATTACATGCATAGTTCATGTATTTATGTTGTCATAGCCAGCGGCCATATTGAGCCGGCAAGCTCTCTGCACACATACATACGTGGCATACATGCATATTTCATGTCATTTATGTGTCCTAGACAGGCCATAGTTGACCACGCCAAGCTCCGCTGCACAACATACTACATGGCATTACATGCATATTTCATTTATTTATGTTCATAACAGGGCCTAAGTTGAGCCAGCCAAGCCCGCTGCACACCATCAATACAATGCATGAACATTCATTATTTCATGTTTTATATGTGTCATAGACAGGCCATAGTGTGAGCCAAGCCAAGCCGCTGCACAACATACATACATGGCATAACATGCATTATTCATGTATTTATGTGTCATAGACAGGCCATATTGAGCCAAGCCAAGCCCGCTGCACAACATACATACATGGCATAACATGCATTATTTCATGTATTTATGTGTCATAGACAGGCCATAGTTGAGCCAAGCCAAGCCCGCTGCACAACATACATACATGGCATTACATGCATTATTTCATGTATTTATGTGTCATAGCCAGGCCATAGTTGAGCCAGGCCAAGCCCGCTGCACAACATACATACTTGGCATAACATGCATTATTTCATGTATTTATGTGTCATAGACAGGCCATAGTTGAGCCAAGCCAAGCCCGCTGCACAACATACATACATGGCATAACATGCATTATTTCATGTATTTATGTGTCATAGACAGGCCATAGTTGAGCCAAGCCAAGCCCGCTGCACAACATACATACATGGCATAACATGCATTATTTCATGTATTTATGTGTCATGACAGGCCATATTGAGCCAAGCCAAGCCGCTGCCAACATACTACATGGCATACATGCATTTTCATGTATTTATTGTCCCCATATTACAGGCCCTAGTTGAGCCAAGCCAAGCCCTGCTGCAAAACATACATACATGCATTACCTGCATTATTTCATGTATTTTATGTGTCATAAGCCGGCCATATTGAGCCAGGCCAAGCCCCCTGCACAACATACATACTTGATGAACTTGCATTATTTCAGTCATTTATGGGTGCATAGACAGGCCATAGTTGGAGCCAGCCAGCCCGCTGCCAACCTCCATACTGCATCACATGCATTATTTCATGTCTTAGGTGTCACGACGCCATAGTTGATCCCAGCAAGCCCGCGCCCAACATACATACTTGGCATACATGCTTATTTTCATGTATTTATGTGTCATAGACAGGCCATATTTTGAGGCCAAACCAAGCCCCTGCAGCAACCCATACTACATGGCATAACATCATTATTCATGTATTATGTGTCATAGCCCGGGCCATAGTTGATCCAAGCCAACCCGCGCACAACATACATACATGGCATAACTTGCAATATTTCATGTATTTATGTGCATAACAGGCCATACTGAGCCAAGCCAGCCCGCTGCCCAACATACATACTGGCATACATGCATATTTTTCATGTATTTTATGTGTGCATAGACGCCATAGTGAGCCAAGTCAGCCCGCTGCAACAACAGACATCATGGCATAAACAGTCATTATTTCTGTATTTATGTGTCATAGACATGCCATAGTGAGCCAAGCCAAGCCCGCTGCACAACATACATACATTGGCATAACATGCATTATTTCATGTATTTATTTGTCCATACCCGGCCAAGTTGAGCCAAGCCAACCCACTTACACATCACCATCAATGACCATGACATGACGTGCATTCTTTCCTGATCAAGAGCAATCTGCCAACTTTCTTTTTTGCAACCAGGAGTAAAAAAAATAAGTTTGGACACCTATCACTATAGAACCTGAGGAGGGCTGTTCCCCCCCCCCCCCCCCCCCCCTCCTCCTCCTCTTAAAAACCCAATTTTCCTGTTGCAACAATTGATTTTGGGATATCTATCTCCCTAAAAAGCAATCTGACGACTTTCTTTCTTGCAACAGTTGATTTTGGGATATCTATCCCCTTCATCTGAAGACTGGCCGAAAGACTTAGCTGCGAGGAGGACCCAGTACCACGTGTTCTGTGATGTAAGTGCAACTTATGCTGGTGGTAATGGTAGCAGACCCTAATGTGAATAGTAGCAGTGCTAGCAGTAATAGTTGCAGAAGAAGTAGCAGTCATAGCGGTACATGGTGATGACTGGCCGCAAGACTTAGCTGTGAGGAGAAACCAGTACCACGTGTTCTGTGATGTAAGTGCAACTTATGCTGGTGGTAATGGTAGCATACCCTAATGCTAATAGTAGCAGTGCTAGCAGTAATAGTAGCAGTAGTAGTAGCAGTAGCAGTAGCAGTAGCAGTACATGGTGATGACTGGCCGAGAGGCTTGGCTGCGAGGAGGACCCAGTACCACGTGTTCTGTGATGTAAGTGAGATCTATGGTGATCTGCAAAGGAAGTGAGATCTATGCATGCAGTAGTAGATGGTGATGATGGTAGTTATAGTAGTATTGCTAGCAGTAGTAGTAGCAGTGGTAGCAGTGGTAGCAGTGGTTGTAGCAGTGGTAGCAGTGCAAGGTGAGGACTGGCCAGAAGACTTAGCTGCGAGGAGGACCCAGTACCATGTGTTGTGTGGTGTAAGTGAGATCTATGCATGCAGTAGTAGATGGTGATGATGATGGTACTAATAGCCGCAGTGGTAGCAGTAGTAGTAGCAGTAGCCGCAGTAGTAGCAGTGCAGGGTGATGACTGCGATAAGGGGCCAGTAATGACCGGCACACCACCATTACACCTCCAGACTACCATTACACCTCCACACCACCAGACCACCACCACACCACACCACCATAACACCACAACAACACAACGCCACACAACATAACACACCATACCACACAACACAACGCACCATACCACACAACACAACACACCATACCACACAACACAACACACCATACCATACCACACAACACAACACAACACACCATACCACAAAACACAACACACCATACCACACAACACAACACACCATACCACACAACACAACACACCATACCACACAACACAACACTCCATACCACACCACACAACACACCATACCACAACACAACAACACACCATACCACACAACACACCAGTAGTAGCAGTGCATGGTTATGACTGCGATAAGGAGCCAGTTCCGTAGCCCCTTTCAGTGATGTACATTGGTCTAATGGTAGACCAAATCGCTTGAGGAAGAAGATTCGGGGGTTCGATTCCCCCTACGGTCGCTCTCAGCGTTGCAGGTCGTTGTCAACCGCGATGGTAGCTTGTCCAGTTGAGGTAGAAGACCGCTCTCTACCCGCGTACGACGGGCTCCCTTAACACCACGCCCCACCAGGCGTTATCATTAGCCAGTGCCATGTGTTCTGTGACGTAAGTGCAACTTATGCATGCAGCCGGAGATGGTGATGATGGTAGTAATAGCAGCAGTGGTAGCAGAAGTAGTAGCAGTGCAAGGTGAGGACTGACTGGAAGACTTCGCTGTGATAATAACCCATTACCTTGTGTTCTGTGATGTAAGTGAGATCTATGGTGATCTGCAAAGGAAGTGTGATCTATGCATGCAGTAGCAGATGGTGATGATGGTAGTTATAGCAGCAGTGGTAGCAGAAGTAGTAGCAGTGCAAGGTGAGGACTGACCGGAAGACTTCGCTGTGATAACAACCCAGTACCTTGTGTTCTGTCATGGAAGTGAAATCTATCTTTTAATGTGTTTCGATGTGTTTCAATGTGTTTCATTGCCAACCATCTGTGCCATTCAATTTCATTATATTTCAATGTCCACCATGTGATCCATTCAATTTCATTGTCTATCAATGCCGACCACATGTGAGGTGACTGAACCTGACCCACCCACCCACCCACCCACCCACCCACCTGATCCCTCTCACCCACCCACCTGACCCCCCACCCATCTGATCCACCTGACCCACCCACCCACAACACAACGCAACACAGGAACTGATTGTTGATCCGCGGAGAGGGGCCGATGTGTCGACTGCTGAGAGAAAAGAAGAAGTAGATGATCCCCTGCGTGCAAAAGACGTGACCAGCTCTGACCACCCATTGAGTGTAGATCCCTGCAGCTCATGGAATACATACTTCGAGGACAACGAAATCATGATACAGGTGTGTTCAAGTTTACTTCAAAATCTACGATTCAGGGTGTACATCAGTTTTTTTTCTCCGGCGATGCGTTGTACTGCGTCGCTATTGCATCGTTGCATGGCGGCACATGAACCCTGGGCTCCGCGCTTTGCGTGCCGCAATTTAAAAAGGGTTCCTGCAGGTCATGGAACACCTACTTCGAGCACAACGAAATCATGATACAGGTGTGCTTCGCCTGAAGTTCAATTCAGTGGCATAAATGCATTCAAACAATTGGAATATAAAAATGGGCAGAGCAGCTCTTTGTCTGATAAGCTACCCAACACTCATACAATGGAAATCATTTCCGAAATCATGATACATGTGTGCTTCGCTAAGTTCCAGGGGACAGCCCGTTTCAGTGAATCAATTGGTTTAGTGGTACACCAGATCGCTTCAACGAAGCAGGGTCGGGGGTTCGATTCCCCCTACAGTCACACTGAGCATTGCAGGTCGTTGTCAACCGCGATGGTAGCTTGTCTAGTCGAGGTGGTAGACCGTTCTCTGCCCGCGTACGAATCATGATACAGGGGTGCTTCGCCTGAAGTTCAGTTCAGTGGCATAAATGCATTCAAACGATGGGAATATAAAAATGGGCAGAACAGCTCTTTGTCTGATAAGCTACCCAACCCTCACACAATGGGGAAGACTGGAAATACATACAAAGCTGCTTTGGGGCTTTTATTTTTGGCTACAAGAAGTTCCAGGGGTCATATATGACTAGGGATCGGCAATATGATATCAAATGATATCATGTCATCATATGATGCCGGCGGTCTGACTAGGTAACTTTGGCCTGGGGCATCATATCATATGATATTAAATCATTTGATTTTTGTATGATATCATATGATATCATACTCGTCTTTGGTCAACATCACATGATTTGCCGTTCCCTATTTATGACTAGTTTAGACCCATCCTTCTCCATGCAGCGATGGAATGGCGAGGCGTCTGTGGGTAAAAAATGAGGGAGAAGGACTATACTCTAGGGCTCCTCTTTTTGTTGGAGCCCCCCCTTCTGGGGAGCGCCAGCCCCCAGATTCATCCCGTTGTCCGTCGGTCCAAGCGTCCGATCGTCCGACCGACGGCCAAGACGAAGCCAGACACGTCAGCCAACTGTTTCATAACTAACTGGCTTTGGTCAGCTGCATCGTTGCCTAATGTTGTTCCGTTGCCAACACTCTTGGAATTCATACTTTGAGGACAACGAAATCATGATTCAGGTGTGGGCTAGGGTTTAGGGTTTACACACTAATGTGTTGGGAACGTAATGGGCCCTCCAAATCATTCTGAGAGGTCCAGTGTTTCTTTTTTCGACGACGCGTCGCCATTCTGTCGCCATTCCGTAGAATGCTACACCCCCGGACCCCCCAATATCGGGACGCGCTGCCCCTCGGCCCCCCCAGGCTCCGCGCTCCGCCATGCGATGGCTACGCAACTTTCCTGAAATCAGGGTTGAGTAGCCCAAGTAGCTACTCAACCTGGACTACAGAAATCTGAAATGAAAAACACTGGAGAGGTCTCTGTCAAGGCCTTCCAGATTTCTCACTTTCTTGATGTACAAGAAAGGAATTTCTTGATGTACTGAAATATAATTTCTGGATGTGCAAAAAAATAATTTATTGATGTTCAGAAACGGAAATTCTTGATGTACAAGACAGGAATTTATTGATGTACAAGAAATAATATATTAATGCGGGTATTTATGTAAAAAACGGAATTTCTTGATGTACAAGAAAATAATTTCTTGATGTATGTACAGAATGTGTTGATGTATGTACGGAATGTGTTGATGTATGTACGGAATGTGTTGATGTATGTACGGAATGTCTTGATGTATGTACGGAATGTGTTGATGTATGTACGGAATGTCTTGATGTATGTACGGAATGTGTTGATGTATGTACGGAATGTCTTGATGTATGTACGGAATGTGTTGATGTATGTACGGAATGTCTTGATGTATGTACGGAATGTCTTGATGTATGTACGGAATGTGTTGATGTATGTACGGAATGTCTTGATGTATGTGCGGAATGTCTTGAGAGGGCCTTGTTCATGAACGCCAAGCTAGGCCGTACTGCCTTTTGACCATATTGTAATGCCTCTTCGGCTACATTGTTTGACCACACATGCAGGTTGAGAGGGACGTGATGCGAACACATCCTGACATGCCCTTCTTTACTGGAGAGGACTCCGAGGCACTGAGCCGCTGAGAGGAAATGAAGAGGGCCTTGTTCATGAACGCCAAGCTAGGCTGTACTGCCTCTTTGACCACATCGTACTGCCTCATTGACCACATTGTTTGATCGCACGAACAGGTTGAGAGGGACGTGATGCGAACACATCCTGACATGCCCTTCTTTTCTGGAGAGGACCCTGAAGCAGTGAGCCACCGAGAGGAAATGAAAAGGGCCTTGTTCATGTATGCCAAACTCAACCCGGGTCTGAGGTACATCCAGGGAATGAACGAACTCATTTCTCCACTCTATTACCTCTTCAAGAACGACTCAGATCTATTAGTGAGTTCCTTGTTGAGCGTGGGTATGCGAGGGAAAGCAGGGAGGGAGAGGGGATGAAAAGGGCCTTGTCCATGTATGTTGAGCTCAACCCGGGTTTGAGGTGTATCTAGGTAATGAACAAACTCATTTCTCCACTCTATTACCTCTTCAAGAACGACTCAGATCTATTAGTGAGTTCCTTGTTGAGCGTGGGTATGTGAGGGAAAACAGGGAGGGAGAGGAGACGAAAAGGGCCTTGTTCATGTATGCCAAGCTCAACCCGGGCCTGAGATACATCTAGGGAATATAGCCTTTTGGTGCTTAATAAAATATATCTTGCTTTTCGAGCATCTAGTAATTTAAATTAAACCCACCCACACCAAACCCACTCACACAGGCTCGTAAATACGGGGAGGCAGATGCCTTCTGGTGCTTCATGGATATAATTTCCTAATTCAGGGACCTCTTCTGCCATAAGCTCGACAATGCAGAGCCTTGTATCCTGGACAAGATGTTTGGCACTTGGCATTTTTGCCTCGCCACCAACAACAGCCCAACACCACCCAACACCACCACCAAACCCCACCAACCAACAACACGAACAACACGAACAACACGAACAACACGAACAACAGCCAAACACCACTTTACACCACCACCAACCCCCACCCACCAACAACACCAACAACACCCACCAACCAACCACCAACAACACCCACCCACCAACAACACCAACACCAACAACACCAACACCAACACCCACCCACCAACAACACCAACAACACCAACAACACCACCAACCACCACAACACCACCCCCACCACCAACAACACCACCACACCAACAACACCAACACACCCACCACACTCACAACCACCAACAACACCAACAACACCCACCAACCACCACCAACACCCACCCACCAACAACACCAACAACACCAACAACACCCACCACCACCAACAACACACACCAACCACCAACAACACCAACAACACCCACCAACCACCACCAACACCCACCCACCAACAACACCAACAACACCAACAACACCCACCAACACCCACCAGCCACCAACAACACCCACCAACACCCACCCCGCCCGCACCAACCAACACCAACAACACATACCACCACCACAGACAACCATACAACACCACCACCCACCAACACACCCAGCCCACAACACCCACAACACCAACAAACCCCATCAACACCCACCAATCCACCAACAACACCCCCCAACACCCCCATACCCCCACAACAACACCACAACACAACCAACCACCACACACCACCAACAACCCACCAACACACCCAACACACACAACACCCACAACATCCCACCATCCCACCACCACACCACCAACACCCACCAACCACCAACAACACCAACAACACACACCAACCACCAACAACACCAACAACACCCACCAACAACACCAACAACACCAACAACACCCACCAACCACCAACAACACCCACCCACCAACAACACCAACAACACCCACCAACAACCCGTGTTTGACTCAGCTTTTACTTGTGCAGGCTCATAAATACAGCGAGGCCGACGCCTTCTGGTGCTTCATGGATCTCATTTCTGTGTGTGTGTGTGTGTTTGTGTGTGTGTGTGTGTGTGTGCGTGTGCGTGTGTGTGTGCGTGCGTGTGTGTGTGTTTGTGTGTGTGTGTTTGTGCGTGTGCGTGTGTGTGGGGGGGATTCAGTACTAAGCATGTTTGCCCCAACTTAACCTTGTGCAGGCAGACGCATTCTGGTGCTTCATGAATTATCTCTTGCTCTTCGAGCTTCTAGTAATTAAAATCAAACCCACCCACACCAAACCCACTCACACAGGCTCATAAATACGGTGAGGCAGATGTATTCTGGTGCTTCATGGATCTCATTTCCAAACTATGTATTTTACAGTCCAGGGGTAGCCACTTCGTTTCTGGCACTTAGCATGTTTGCCCCAACTTAGCAGGCTCCAGCCCTAACTTTGCAGGCTCGTAATGATAACGCCTGGTGGGGCGTGGTGTTAAGGGAGCCCGTAGTACGCGGGTGGGGAGCGGTCTCCTACCTCAACTGGACAAGCTACCATCGCGGTTGACGACGACCTTATTATTTGCAGGCTCGTAAATATGGCAAGGTAGACGCCTTCTGGTGCTTCATGGATCTCATTTCCGTGTGTGTGTGCATGTCTGCGAGTGTGAGTGGGGATTATTCAATACTAAGCATGTTTGCCCCAACTTAATCTTGTGCAGGCTCGTAAATACGGCGAGGCAGATGCATTCTGGTGCTTCATGGATCTCATTTCCGAATTCAGGGACCACTTCTGCCAGAAGCTCGACAATGCTGAGACAGGCATCCGCGCTACCATGCGGCGCTTGATGCGGCTGCTGAAGTATTGCGACCACAACTTGTGGCACCACATTGAGGTGGTGGAGAAGGTGAGTGAGTGGTGTCATACTGTGCACCTTGTGATGAGCTTGTTGAAGTGTTGCGGCCACAACTTGTGGCACCACATCGAGGTGGTGGAAAAGGTGGGGGCTCTCATACTTAGAGGGGAAATCTCCTCCCTCCTCCCCCTCCCTCCTCCCTCCTCCCTCACCCCCCCTCCCTCCTCCCTCCTCCCTCCTCCCCACTCCCTACTCCTTACTCCCTACTCCCTACTCCCCCTCCCTACTCCCTACTCCCTACTCCCTACTCCCCCCTCCCCCCTCTTGCACCCCCACACACCATCATGACCCTCATCTCAGATATACCAAAGCAATCCTGCCATGCATGTCAAGCCATCCTACTGACAACTGCTGTTGTGCATTTCGTTCTACCACCACTGTAAACAACCTTGGGCCCTTGGCATCCCCCCCCCCCACCCCACACACCCCACACACCCCACACACACACACCACACACCACACACCACACACACACAACCATTCACACACCCCTCGCAGGTTGACCCCCAATTTTATTCCTTCCGATGGATCACGCTCCTCTTGTCACAAGAGTTTGCTTTCTCCGACACACTGCGCATTTGGGACACCATTCTGTCTGACCCTCAAGGCCGTATGGACTGCTTGTTGCGAATCTGTGCTGCCATGATTCTCAACCAGAAAGAACAGCTTATGAAGGTGTGTTTCGTGCGTGTGTGTATGTGTGTTTATGTGTGTGTGTGTGTGTATGTGTGTGTATGTGTGTGTGTGTGTGTGTGTGTGGTGGTGTGTGTGTGTGTGGTGGTGTGTGTGTGTATGTGGTGGTGGTGGTGTGTGTGTGTGTTGTGTGGTGGTGGTGGTGGTGGTGGTGGGGGGGGGGGGGGCGTGCCGAGGGCCCAAGGTTGACAAGAGAGGGAGAGAAACCATTATGTCGTCCCCTCAAGTGAAGGGCGCATGGACTGGCTGTTGCGTATCTGTGCTGCCATCATTCTCAACCAGAAAGGACGACTTATGAAGGTGTGTTTGGTGTAGGTGTCTGGGTGTGTGGTGGTGGTGGGGGTGCTTTATGTGTGGGAGGGGGGGCTGGGGTGTGTGTGTCGGTGGGGGTGGGGTGGGGTGGGGGGGTCTTCAGTGTATCACTGGTGGTGGTGGTGGAGGGGGGGGGTGGGGGTGGGGGTGGGGTGGGGGGGGTCTTCAGTGTATCACTGGTGGTGGTGGTGGAGGGTGGGGGTGGGGTGGTTGGGGGGGGGGGGTCTTCAGTGTATCACTGGTGGTGGTGGTGGTGGAGGGGTGTGTGTGTGGGGGGGGGGAATGGGGGGTGGGGGGGTGGGGGGGTCTTCAGTGTATCACTGGTTGTGGTGGTGGAGGGGTTGTGTGTGGGGGGGGGGGGGGGGGGGATGGGGGTGGGATGGGGGGGGGGGGGGGGGGTCTTTAGTTGTATTAATTTGCTTGTTTGTCTCCTGGTTATTGCGCTTGACAAGAGAGAGGGAGAAACGATTCTCAACCCACCCATCTCACCCACCCATCTCACACATCTCACCCCACCCCAGTACTGCATGCCTCACCTGCTCCACCTCCCCCACCCCCCACCTCACTTCACCCCCCACCACCCCTCACCTCACCACACAACCGCAGTACTGCATGCCTCACCTGCTCCACCTCCCCCCACCCCCCACCTCACTTCACCCCCCCACCACCCCCTCAACTCACCACACCGCAGTACTGCATGCCTCACCTGCTCCACCCTCCCCCCCCCCCCCAACCCCCCACCTCACTTCACACCCCCCACCACCCCCTCACCTCACCACACCGCAGTACTGCATGCCTCACCTGCTCCACACTCCCCCACCCCCCACCTCACTTCACCCCCCACCACCCTCAACTCAACCACACCGCAGTACTGCATGCCTCACCTGCTCCACCTCCCCCACCCCCCACCTCACTTCACCCCCCACCACCCCTCACCTCACCACACCGCAGTTACTGCATGCCTCACCTGCTCCACCTCCCCCCACCCCCCACCTCAACTCACCCCCCACCACCCCCTCAACTCACCCCACCCCAGTACTGCATGCCTTACCTGCTCCACCTCCCCCACCCCCCCACCCTTCACTCACCCCCCCCCCACCCCTCAACTCACCACAGTACTGCATGCCTCACCTGCTCCACCCTCTCCCACCCCCCACCTCACTTCACCCCCTCCACCCCCCCACCCCCCACCCCCCACCCAACCCAACCCCACCCAACCCAACTCAACCCAACCCAACCCAAACCCCCAACGTCCCACCCCACCCCCGCAGTCTGATCCCCCCCCCCCCCCCCCCCAACCTAACCCAACCCAACCAACCCAACCCTAACCACCCACCCCTGCAGTCTGACTTCTCAGCCATCATGAAGACACTTCAACGCTACCCTCCTGTGGATATCCATGCTCTCCTGTGTTTGAATTTGAATTTGAATTGTTACACTGTGTTTCCGCAGTCTTATCCCCCCTCCCCCCCCCACACACCTCTCTTCACCCCCCCACACCCCCACACCCCAACCCACGCACACACAGTCTGACTTCTCAGCCATCATGAAGACACTTCAACGCTACCCTCCTGTGGATATCCAAGCCCTCTTGAAGTTGGCTGCGAGTCTTCCGTCATGCTCCGTGGCTCTTGGTGTCAGCTTGTAATGATAAGGCCTGGTGGGGCGTGATATATGTTGTTACAGTCCAGGGATAGGCTAAAGGGTCTTGCCCAACCGTGTAGGAGGGGCTTAACAAGAAAAAGCACTGATGAATTGAACTCCAGAAGTGAACGCCTGTTGGGGCTTGGTATTAAGGGAACCTGTCTTACAGCGGTAGAGAAAGGGCTGCTACTTTACCTGGACAAAGCTACCATGGCGGTTGACAGCGAACACTGCACTGAAGCGCACCCGTAGGGATTTGAACTAGGCACCTCCTTGTTAGTTCAAGCTCTAGTGGTCTACCATTTAGCCATTCGTCGAACCGGGATTGTAATAACTTAAATAAATAAATGGTTCACCAAATTACGAGGCGTGAGGTTGAGGGGGCCAGCCCGTTTGCTTGCCCTGGGCCACTGAGGACACTGAGGGCAACAGGGGGGGCACTGAGGGCAACTGGGGGGCACTGGGGGCAACAGTCGGTTTGGTTGTTGATTTTGATTCTTTGAGGTTGGGTAAGACCCTTGGGCCAAAGTGGCTACCCCTAACTCTATGTTACATACTGTACATACAACTAGGCATTATGGTGTTTGTTTGTTTGTTCATTCGTTAGGGAGGTAGGGAGGTAGGTAGTTGTGCCGTGTGTGAACTCCTTGAATTTGATTTTGATGGATCCACCGAGGTAACTTCGTACGATTTACTTGTTTAATGCACATCAGCTAATGTAGAGGAATCATTTTGCTCTCAGCATGGAAAAAGAGGTTCTCATATTTTCTTCTCGTACGTACTTCTTGAGGACAACTGGACATCATGCTATCACTACCTCTCGGGATTGATTATTTGAGGTTGGGTGAGTACCTACAGTCTTATTGGTTACACCTGATAAAATCACGCCCCTCGTGGTGTCATCCTTTTTTTGCTACACCTGAGCTGTAACATACGCACTCACACACATCCCTGGGGCTACCGCTTGGCCACAGTTTGCAACACAGTTTGGCACACTTTACAATATTACACGACTAAAATTGGAAAAGCGGGAAATTGGCGGAGAGAGTTGGCTATCAGAGCAGCAGATGGCACAAGATTAAAGTGCAGCGGACCAACTAACGCGTTAGCAACTTCGTCAGGGCCAGGGTTGCTTGCCGACAACACTGCAAACAACCGGACGCAGGGGAGACCCTAGGGGCTCCACCAAAAACAGCACACACACTAGAGGACGTCAGCATACGTATGCAGAATGAACAACATGACATCAGGGTACTTCAAACGGACCCCAGGGGCTGCGTCATGGGACGCACCCTAATTCGGTTTGTCGCGTCCTGAGACGCACCTAATTTGGTATGTTGCGTCCTGGGACGCAATCAAGCCCTTAGGCTGCGTCCCACTCTCAACAGAACCCGTAGCCCACGGCAATAGAGTGGCGGTGGGCCAATCAACTGCTGGATGAGACGCAACTAACATCCTGAACCTGCGTCTGCGACGCAACCAACATCCTGAACCTTTTGAATTTCAATTTCCCGAACCTGTGTCTGGGACGCAACGGACCCTCCCATGCTGCGTCTGCGACGCAACGGACCCTTCCCTTGTTGCGTCCTGCACTACCCTGCATGACATACGTGAGTTGTGCAACAAGAAGTCGCAGAACAGGTCAGATACACATTTGGGATATGCTGCATCACAGTAGCACAGTTTATTCTGCTTTACTTAGCAATTTTTCATTGTAGCACGAGCTCAGCGCATCAGTCAGTAGAACGATTGTTTGGGGTTCAGTTCATCATAGCTTTTTATTTTCAGCCCTTCCTGTCACAGTAGGGCAAGTCCCTTCAGCCTATTTGGCCTACCTCTAGATTGCAACATATATGCATACAGTTTATTTTGCTGGTTGGCTCCAGTGCCAGCAAACGGCCACCCCCCTCAACCTCACACCCCTTCCGAGGCGTACTGTTTATTTATTTGTCTTTGTTACGGTACGGCTTATAGGCCGTACCCTGAGCCACGCTGAGTCACCTGCGAGAGGCTGCGTACACTCTCTATCCAGTCTGCTAGTGGCTGTGACCGCCAGCCAGCTAGTGACTGTGTCCACGCCAGTCAGTTGTTCTGCTGGCGTACTTAGCCGCTGAGGTTGTATATTTCTGAAGGATACTTAACCTCTCCCTTGACACAAATAGATATAAATCGCCTGTGTGAGTACAGCAGCTGCTGACTACACAAGTTTTAGGTATTCACTTAATACCGTATGACATGCACACAGCCTGTTTCGGTGATACGATTGGTCTAGTGGAACGCCAAATTGCTGAAACGAAGCAGGGTTGGGGGTTCGATTCCCCCTTAGTCGCCCTGAGCGTTGCAGGTCGTTGTCAACTGCGATGGTATCTTGTCCAGTTGAGGTGGTAGACCGTTCCCTGCTCGCGTACGACGGGTTCCCTTGATACCACGCCCCACCAGGCGTTATCATTACTTTAATATATATATATATATATATATATATATCGCCTCTACGAGTACAGCAGCTGCTGACTACACAAGTTGTAGGTATTCAGTTAATACCGTATGGCATGCACATCGACCCCTGCAAACACTAGTCACCGCTATCGAGTCATGTTTCAGGAATTCGTACATGGTATACAAGATCCGGGCTGGCATCAGATAGACAGACGATCTGACAGATGGATGGATGGATGGGTGGACGGAATAAACCCCGAACGGATGGACGGATAAATATATAAATATATATAGTAGTCATCTGTAGTAATATATAGTTTTTTCCGTGCCCTGACTTATCAATCAATCTTTCTACCTATCTATCTGTCTAATATATATAAGATAGCTAGATAGATAGGTATAATTATATATTGATCAGTCAGGGCTTGAGAAACAACTTTTCAACTTCTAATACCACGATCATCTAATAGGGCAATGTCTACAAAATAAGGATTTGGCGATCATCCCCCTTAATCCTTCTTCTGGACGCTGTCAGCATCAGAAACAGCGTCCTGTGGAGTTGAGGATGTGGACGAGCCAATTTCAGCATCAGAACCAGCGTCTTCAAGTGTTGAGGATGCGGACGAGTCAATTTCAGCATCAGAACCGGCGTCCTTAGGTGGTGAGGATGCAGGCGGGGTGCTGGGTGCGGGCGGGGCGCTGTCCGATGAATTGAACGCACTCTTCAATGCAGATTGCGCGGCAAAGTAGTTTACAGTCTCAGTCAACACCTCCTGCAGGGTGGAAGAGAAAGTGGTGGTGGTGGTTGGTGGTGGTTGTTCTTAAACAGGGTGGTGGTGGTGGTGGACAAGTGGTGGTGGTGGTGGTTCTTAAACTGAGTGGTGGTGGTGGTGGGCAAGTGGTGGTGGTGGTGGTTCTTAAACTGAGTGGTGGTGGTGGTGGACAAGTGGTGGTGGTGGTGGTTCATAAACTGAGTGGTGGTGGTGGTGGACAAGTGGTGGTGGAGGTGGTTCTTAAACTGAGTGGTGGTGGTGGTGGTTCATAAACTGAGTGGTGGTGGTGGTGGACAAGTGGTGGTGGTGGTGGTTCTTAAACTGAGTGGTGGTGGTGGTGGACAAGTGGTGGTGGTGGTGGTTCATAAACTGAGTGGTGGTGGTGGTGGACTAGTGGTGGCGGTGGTGGTTCATAAACTGAGTGGTGGTGGTGGTGGACAAGTGGTGGTGGAGGTGGTTCTTAAACTGAGTGGTGGTGGTGGTGGACAAGTGGTGGTGGTGGTGGTTCATAAACTGAGTGGTGGTGGTGGTGGACAAGTGGTGGTGGTGGTGGTTCTTAAACTGAGTGGTGGTGGTGGTGGACAAGTGGTGGTGGTGGTGGTTCTTAAACTGAGTGGTGGTGGTGGTGGACAAGTGGTGGTGGTGGTGGCTCTTAAACAGAGGTAATGGTAGTGATAGTGCTGGTGGTGATTGTTCTTACAAATCAGTAGTGGTGGTGGTGGAGGTGGACAAGTGGTGGTGGTGGTTCCTACAAATAGTGGTGGTGGTTTTGGTGAGGTGGTGGTTTTAAAACCGAGTGGTGGTGGTGGTGGCGGTGATTCTTGGACATAGTGGTGGTGGTGGTACTTAAACAGATAGTGGTGGGGGTGGGGTGGTTAAACAGAGGCAGTGGTGGTGCACTGACTGAGGAGGAGAGGAATGAGGCAAACACACGCAGACGTTTAGCCTATGCTGCTGCCCAAGAAGGCAGGCCTCAGGATTTTCACAAAGCTGTTAATCTCTCCCTTGCACCCCACCACCACACACACACCCCACCACCACACACACAACCCACCACACATACATACACACACCAGCACCACACACACAAACAGGAGGAACGCGAAGCTGTCAATCTCGCCCTTGCACCGCTGACCGCGCGAGAAGATAATGATAACGCCTGGTGCGGCATGGTGTTAAGGGAACCCGTCGTACAGGTAGGGAGCGGTCTTCTACCTCAACTGGACAAGCTACCATCGCGGTTGACAACGACCTGCAACCTTAGGGCGACTATAGGTTGAATCAAACCCCCGACCCTACATCTTCAAGGCGACTCGGTGTACCACAACACCAATTGATTCGCTGAAAGGGGCTACTGCCCGAGAAGAAGAATCCGCAGGTCTGCAGATTTTCAATTGGGCTGGTCTGGTGTTCTCAGCGGGGACGGAATCTGATTAACTGCTCACAAGTTGACCATAATAGGTCGAATCTGCAGCCTGCACTTAAATCTCCTGAGTCGTTCTGCACGATCAAAATGTGTAACCTGTTCTGTAACCCAGACCAGGAACAAGGATTTGGGTGGTGGGTAGGGGTGAGGGGTGGCCAACAGCCACACGGGCAATGTACTAGTAATACTAACGAGAATAATGTGTGATGATGTACTAGTAGTAATAAATAATAAGAATAATATGTAATAAGAATAATGTATGATAAGAATATGTATACATATGTAAAAATATATCTAATAAGAATAATGTATAATAATGTCCCGCTTCCACCCACCTTCTCCTTTTGTAAGCGCTTCACGATGCTATTCTCCTCAAGCATCTGCACCAACAGCATCACACATGTATGTTAGTATGGGTGTCAGGTATGTACGTTAGTATGGGTGTCAGGTAGAATCCCCTTTAGACGAATGGCTCAATGGTAGAGCTCGTTGAAACAAAACGTGCGGGGTTCAAATCTCAACGGGTGCGCTTTAGTGTTCAAGGTCGCTGTCAACCGCCATGGTAGCTTTGTCCAGGTTAAGTAGCAGCTCGTTCCCTGCTGCAAAGACGGGGCTCCCTCAATCCCACGCCCCACCAGGCATTATCATCACCCCCTTCAGACTTACTATCTGTTGTAGCACACTGAACACCACACACACACAACACACAAACACACCAACCCTCACCTCCTGTTGTAGCACTCTGAAGTCACTGAAGAATGTGATGACCCAACAGTTCAGTTCACAAGGGCTTACACTAGCTAGCTTCTCTGGATCAAGCACCCCACGCATCCAACCCTGTAAGCCAAGCACAATCACCCCGCCCCTGTCCCCCCCCCATTACACCAATCCCAGCCCCAAACACCCACACACACCAAACCCACTCACACCAACCCATACCAACCCCAACCCAAACACACCAACCCATACCCACCCACATCAAACCCACCAACACCAACCCACACAAACCAACCCATACCCACCCACATCAAACCCACCAACACCAACCCATACCCACCCACATCAAACCCACCAACACCAACCCACACACACCAACCCATACCCACCCACATCAAACCCACCAACACCAACCCATACCCACCCACATCAAACCCACCAACACCAACCCACACACACCAAACCAAACCAACCCACATCAAACTAACCAACACCAACCCCAAGCACCAACCCATACCAACCCAAACCCACCCACATCAAACCCACCAACACCAACCCACACACACCAACCCATACCAAACCCACCAACACCAACCCCAAGCAACAACCCACACCAACCCAAACGCACCCACACACATCAAACCCACCAACACCAACCCACACGACCAACCCATACCAACCCACATCAAACCCACCAACACCAACCCACACACACTAACCCATACCCACCCACATCAAACCCACCAACACCAACCCACACACACTAACCCATACCCACCCACATCAAACCCACCAACACCAACCCACACACACTAACCCATACCCACCCACATCAAACCCACCAACACCAACCCACACACACTAACCCATACCCACCCACATCAAACCCACCAACACCAACCCACACACACTAACCCATACCCACCCACATCAACCCACCAGCACCAAGCCTCACCACCTGTTGTAGCTCTCTGAAGTCACTGAAGAATGTGATCACCCAATAGTTCAGTTCCCGAGGGCTTACTCTAGCTTCTAAGGACCGAGCACCACTATCACCACCCAATCAGCCAAGCACAATTACCACGTCCATGCCTCCCCCCCCCACACCCCACCCCACCCCCTTACACCACCAACAACCTCAAACACCCACCCACACCAAACCCACTCACACCAATCCCAAGCACCTACCCATACCAACCACCCCCCCACACATATCCAACCCACACACACCAACCCACCAACACCAAGCCTCACCTTCTGCTGTAGCTCGTTGAAGTCACTGAAGAAGGACATCATCCAGTAGCTCAGTTCACGAGGGCCCAAGCCAGCTAGCTCCTCAGGCTCTAGCTGGTCTTCCGTTGCTGTGCAAATGGGGTGGGTGGTGTGTTGAGAGTGGTGTGTGTGTGTGGTGTTTGTGGTGGTGGTTGAGGTGGTGGTTGAGGTGGTTGTGGGGTATGTGTGTGAGTGCAAGGTCTTCAGGCTCTAGCTGGTCTTCCGTTGCTGTGCAAATGGAAAATGGAAGGGACTATATGTGTGTGGTGTGTGGTGTGTGGTGTGTGTGTGTGGTATGTTGTGAGTGGGGTGTGTAAGTGTGTGTGTGTGTGTGTGGTGGGGGGGGGGAGCTGCAAGGGTGGTGGTGATGGTGGTGTGTGTGTGTGTGAGAGAGAGAGGTTTGAGATCATATTTGAGTTGAAAAGGAAATGACCAAGCTCTTGAGGCTCTAGCTGGTCTTACATTGCGGTAACAAAAGAAATTTCAGTGGAAATTGGCAAGCGACTTTAACAAGAGACATTGACAAGATGGGATGAGAAATTGACAATATATTTTGAGACATTACCCCCCCCCCCCCCCCCCCCCCCCCACACACACACACCACCTTTCCCCTCGCACATCCCTCACGCACTCCCACACACACCTTGAATGTTATTCATCTTCTGGTTCAGGCGGATGGTGTTTCGCAACAAGTCAGACACTTCCATTGCAAGCTCTTGGCACTGCGGGACAAGCAGACAGGGCGGGTGGAGTGCGTGGGTATTTGTTGGGGTTGGGGTCAGGGAACTACATTTTGTCATTTTTTGGTCAGCGCCAAGAGGGCAGAAACGTCAAATTGGTCAGCGCTTTGTGGTGCAACAAGCGAAACAACTGTGCCCACACTACAGGGGGTTGAAAAAACTGCGCAAAACGCGCAGTGGGGCTCAAAAAGGCAGCGCGTTAATGCGCTGCCGCCCGCGCTTAGTAGTACCCTGGTTGGGGTTGTTGTGTTTCACATCAAGTCAGACTCTTCCATTGCAAGCTCTTTGCACTGCAGGACAAACAGACAGGGTGGTTGGAGTGGTTCAGGCGAATGGGGTGGGATGGAGTCGGGGTGGGTGGAGTGTGTGGGTGGAGTGCGTGGGTATTTGTTGGGGTTGGGGTTGTTGTGCCACGCAGGGAGTCAGACACTTCCATTGCAAGCTCTTTGCACTGCGGGACAAATAGACGGGGTGGGTGGAGTGGGGGTAGGGGTGGGACGGGGTAGGGGTGTGCATGTGGGTGGTGTGGAGTGGTGTGGAGTGGTATAGGGTGGTGTTAGGAGGTGTGGGGTGGTTTAGGGTCAGGGTAGTGGATTTCACACAAAAATAGAATTTGACCAAAACCAGACAGTAGTACCCGATGTCCATAATATTATGGTACATCAAGTTTTGTTTTTGAAAAAGTTTATTCGGCACCTAGAAAGGGATTGTCCGGTTAAATTGGGCCCATAAACGGGAATTGGGGCCTCGGAGCCTTGAACCAGGGATATTGTTTTCAAATCGAAAAGAGGAAATCTCATTCCTTGTCACTTTTCTCCTCCCTTTTCCCCTCTCAAAACAGGATCCTTACTCCAATTTGGGTCGATTTGGGTCATTTTTAGTCAATCTCAGTAAGATTGTTTTTAAAATTTAGGTTTCTTATTCCGGCAATTTTAGCAAAAACGGGGTCTCGAATTCCGATCGGAATGTATTCCGGAAAAAAATATCCCTGCCTTGAAGGCACTACATTTTGTCAAATTGGTCAGCGCTCGAAGGGCACAACTGTCAAATTGGTCAGCGCTTTGTAGTTCGCAAATACTGCGCGATGCGCCCACAGGGAGTTCAAAAACTGCGCGAAATGAGCAGCGGGGCTCAAAAAGCGTGCGCGGAATCGAGCCGCCGCGCGCACTTCGTAGTACCCTGCCTTGGAGCCTTGGAGGTGGGGGTCGGGGGTCAGGGAAGAAGGACGTAGTTAGGACATGCTGAGAAAGCTGTTTCTTTTTGGGGCTACCGGTAGCAGCTTCTAGGCAGGTCCATTTCCCTGTCCTTGGGCAAAAACTGAATCTAGCTAGCGCCGTTCTGAAAGCTAATATGACAGGCATTCAAAAGCAGCTCAAAAAGCTCTGAGCTTGACTCAGTTGAGTGGCTGTTCCAGGGGTTGTTTTCTGCTACATACCAGGGCACTACATTTTCTCAAATCGGTCAGCGCTAACAGCGCACAATCGTCAAATTGGTAGTGCCCTGCCGTACACAGCAAAAACTAGTTTTGACCTTGTTTTCGCTCAATTATCGGTACAAACATGCACACAGGTGTTTTTTTTCTGCCCTGAAAGCTTTAAAAGGCTATAACAGTTATACAAAGCTACTAAATGCTGTCCCTGAAGGAGGCCTACAACCATAGAGCTATAAAAAACCCACTTTCAGATTTGAAAAAAAACTGGGCTGGTCAATGGAGCTGGCTGGAAGTATATGAGCTGTACACCCCTGCTCTGAATAATCACACTCCTCTAGTCCTCTTGACATCAGGCTTGAGTGGAACTAGTAGATGCTTAACCTGGCCATATTGGAGACATGGTAGCACTGTCCAGGCAAAGTAGCAGCCCGTTCTCTACCGCCGTAAGACAAGACTTGATACCACGCCCAGGCGTTACCATCACATTTGGAAAAGGAAACACTGCCAATATGCGCGACACACACACGCCAGCTCTGAATCATCACCCTCCTCATACAATCAGGCTTGAGTGGACCTAGTAGCTGCTTAACCTGGCCTACATACATTTGGGAGAAGAAGAAAAACACTGCCAGTCTGTGCAACACGCACACACACCCATACACACACACCTCCACACACACCTCCACACACAAACATGCACACACAAACACCGGCTCTGAAACATCACCCTCCTCCTGGAATCAGGGTTGAGTGGATCTAGTAGCTGCTTAACCTGGCCTCCAAACATTTGAGAGAGGAAGAAAAACACTACCACGCTGCGCGACACACACACACACACATACCGACACCCACCCACTCACCCACCCACCCACACACCTGCTCTGAATCATCCTCCTCCTCCTCTAAAAACTCGACATCACAAGTAAGGACTGGCAATTCCTGGGATACCTTCAAAATCTTGAACCTTTCCTTGCCCTGCACAGGTGACAGACAGGGTTTAGGGTTTAGGGTTCCTGGCCCTGCACAGGTGACATACAGGGTTTAGTGTTGAGGGATCTTGGCCCTGCACAGGTGACAAACAGGGTTTAGGGTTCCTGGCCCTGCACAGGTGACAGACAGGGTTTAGTGTTGAGGGATCTTGGCCCTGCACAGGTGACAAACAGGGTTTAGGGTTCCTGGCCCTGCACAGGTGACAGACAGGGTTTAGTGTTGAGGGATCTTGGCCCTGCACAGGTGACAAACAGGGTTTAGGGTTCCTGGCCCTGCAAAGGTGACAGACAGGGTTTAGTGTTGAGGGATCTTGGCCCTGCACAGGTGACAAACAGGGTTTAGGGTTTAGGGTTCCTGGCCCTGCACAGGTGACAGACAGGGTTTAGTGTTGAGGGATCTTGGCCCTGCACAGGTGACAAACAGGGTTTAGGGTTTAGGGTTCCTGGCCCTGCACAGGTGACAGACAGGGTTTAGTGTTGAGGGATCTTGGCCCTGCACAGGTGACAAACAGGGTTTAGGGTTTAGGGTTCCTGGCCCTGCACAGGTGACAGACAGGGTTAGTGTTGGGATCTTGGCCCTGCCACAGGTGACAAACAGGGTTTAGGGTTTTAGGGTTCCTGCCCTGCACAGGTGACAGACAGGTTTAGTGTTGAGGGATCTGGCCCTGCACAGGTGACAAACAGGGTTTAGGGTTTAGGGTTCCGGCCTTGCACAGGTGACAGACAGGGTTTAGTGTTGAGGGATCTTGGCCCTGCACAGGTGACAAACAGGGTTTAGGGTTTAGGGTTTTTGGCCCTCCACAGGTGACAGACAGGGTTTAGTGTTGAGGGATCTTGGCCCTGCATAGGTGGCAAAAGGGTTTAGGGTTCCTGCCCTGCCACGGTGACAGACAGGGTTTAGTGTTGAGGGATCTTGCCCTGCACAGGTGACAAACAGGGTTTAGGGTTTAGGGTTCCTGGCCCTGCACAGGTGGACAGACAGGGTTAGTGTTGAGGATCTTGGCCCCTGCACAGGTGACAAACAGGTTTAGGGTTTAGGGTTTCTGGCCCTGCACAGGTGACAGACAGGGTTTAGTGTTGAGGGATCTTGGCCCTGCATAGGTGACAGACAGGGTTTAGGCTTGGGGATCCTGGCCCTGCACAAGAGACAAACAGGGTTTAGGGTGTAGGGATCCTGGCCCTGCACAGGTGACAGACAGGCTCTACTTATGTATTAATTGATTAAATACATTGGTTAGATACTGGCTTAATTGATTAATTTATTCATTAATTGCACCGGTGAGAGACAGGCTCTACTTACGTATGAATTGATTAAATACATACAAGAAATACAGGCTGTACTAATTAATGTACTGATCTGTACTGAATGATTAAATTCACGGGTGAGAGACAGGCTTTATTAATTAATGTATTCATTAAATGCACAGGCCAGAGACAAACTTTAGTAATTAATGTGTGGGTTAATTTATATTTATTTATGAATTTGTATGAATGAATTCCATAATTTTCTTGCCCTGCACAGGAGAGAAACAGGCTCTACTAATGTATGTATATTAAATTATATTTGATAATTAATTACCTTGACGGGCACAGGTGACAAACAGGCTGTAGTCCCTCCAGGCTACGTCCCCGGTCACTGCTTTTAGCGGAATCGGCTACTTTCCGTGGGTTCTCAGCTACCATGTGGGATAGGGACCTGGTCGCCCTTCTCTTAGTCGCCAGATGGCCGAAAAGCGAAAAATAAAAGAACAGCCGTTCGTAGTTCATTTTTGCTCCCTCTGCCTGCCTACTAATTTTCCAATTTTCAGGTGAAACTAACTTCAGTGAAATCAAGGTACATGCACGGAGTTCGTTTTAATCCCCTCCGCCTGCCTACCAATTTCCAATTTACCAAGGAAAAACTAAATTTCGATGGAATCCACTACATACTCCAATACACTTTAAGGTATATGAATGGTTGTAGGCATAGTCAGACCACTTTTGTATTTCAAGTTTCCATTATCTCCATAAGTGCCTAAGTCTGACCCTGGGTGGTACGGATGTTTTTCACCTTTTACCTCAAGTCCAAAGAAAACTTTTTTTTGCTAATGAGTTACCTTACCACATCAGTTCAACATATAAATACTCAGAGTTGGGTTCTCTCAGGTTGTGGGAAGCAGGCGAAGCAAAACATGTGATTTTTTGAACTATGGGGCTCCCTGAGTCGGTACGGATGTTACGGAGAAGCGGAACGGAGCCTATCGCTATCAAAAACAAGTTTTCGTAAAATAAAAGTAGGTAGCCCTATTGTGCACACCTTTCCTCATAAGTAATTGTTACATCAGGTTTTGGACATGGGCAATACGGGTGAATATGGATCCCCAAAATACTGATTATTTACATATTGTGGATGCCCTAAGTGTGGTACAACGCTGCACAAGCTGAATTGTTTCATGTTGGGTCTTAGCTTTCATTCGTAGCAGGAAGACTAACTTTTTTTATTTTATTTGAAATTTCAAAATTCAAATTTATTTTCAAAATAAATTCAAAAAATAACTTTATTTTCACCTTTGTTTTAAACATTTACATCTGAAGTTAGTTTTTGGTTTGGGAAAGGGGGTGAAATCTCAAGTTGGGAGGTGATCAGGTGAATTTTCGAGTTGTACTGCTATCTCAGTAAATTCCGATGCCAAGGCTGAAGCACAGCCTCCGACCTTGTGGTAGGGGTTTGATAAGCCTTTCGTCCCGCGGTAATATGATTCGGAATAGCTCGCGCATCCTCGTGTCTTGCGAGATCTGGATTTGGGGTACCACAATTTATTGCACATCTGATGTACTGCCACCGGCCTTCCGTGCAAGGCTGCTCGCGACCGCATGCGAATGCGGAGCGGAAATACATGTGCGCGTAGCTGACACAATCGCGCGAAAGGTGGGCCAGACAGAATTCGATTCAGAGCATTTTGGGGCCTGTACGGCTCTGTACCACAATCTTGTACCAATGGCGTTTTTAGACGTAAACACCTATGGAGATATTTGTAAAATAATATATCAGGGCGCAGGTTTATTTTAAAAACAATATACAGGTTCTGCAGGCAGTTTAAAAAGCAGGTTCAGCGCGTTTATAAAACTGATACATTTTAACAACTCGGATCTTGTTGTATATACGCATTTATAAAATAAATAAAAAGGAACAGGAAAAATTAAGTTTGGGTGAAACCCACTGCATTGACAGGGATAATCTTTTCGATTTTTCCAACTTACATCCCTAGTAATAAGTTCGGTGAAATCCAAACTAAGTTTGGTGAAATCCACTACCTTGACAGGCATAATCTTTTCGAATTTTTGAACTTAGATCCCTAGTACTAAGTTCGGTGAAATCCACACACACACGCACACAATCACAATCATACACCACCCCCATGCATACCTTGGCAGGCACAAACTTTTCAACTTCGATCCCTAGTACTGACTGCCCGGAAAAAACTCTATCTATTACCCCCGCACACACGCACACACGCACACAAACACACACGCACCACCCCCACCCTCATGCATATCTTGGCAGGCACAAACTTTCAACTTGGATCTCTAGTACTCACTGCCCGGGAAAAACCTTATCTAACCCCCAAAAACAACAAAGGACCAACAAAAAAACCCAAAAAAAAAAATTAAACAACCCAAAAATATACAATAAAACCTAAAAAACAACTAACTCCACCAACACACCACAAAACAGAACAAGAAACCCTAACCAAACACCTAAAAAAAACCCAAAAACACCAGACAAATAAAAGAACACACCAAAAACACACAAAAAAACCCACGACCAAATAACAGACAACCAAAACGCCGCACCCACTAAACACACCCCACACACAAAAACCGAAAATAACCAACCAAACACCACAAAACAAAAACAAACCACACACAAAAACCACAACCCCAACAAAACCAACACAAAAGAAAACAAACAAAAGACAAAGACAAAACAAACAAAACACAACAAACAACAAAAAACAAAAAAAACAAAAACAAAAACCCACACAAAAACAAACAAACACACAAATAAAAAAGAAAAAAAAAAAAAAAAAAAAAAAAAAAAAAAAAAAAAGAAGAAAAAAAAGTATTAAAAATAAACAAAGATAAAAAAACACAAAACACAAACCCCCACCCCCCCCACCCCCCCACCCCCCCCCACCACCCCACCACCCCCCCCCACCCCCCCCCCCCCACACAACAAACAACAACACACACACCACACCACACACCCAAAACCCTTACACACGCCCCCCCCACCCCCCCCACCCCATTCATACCTTGGCAGGTTATAACTTCCGAAAAATTCAAACCTTAGATTGGTCCCTAGTAGTCGTCACTGGTGGAAACCCCCGTCTACTACACAACAACAATCCACAGCCCCACCCCGTTCTACCTTGGCAGGACAAACTTTCCGAAAAATTCAGCTTAGACCCCCAGTAATCACTGCCCGGAAAAAAATATGTACCCGCTACACACACACACCACAAGCCCCATGCAAACCTTGGCAGTCACAAACAGACAAC
>JACBWV010000626.1:19314499-19347076 GCA_013435795.1 Chlamydomonas sp. ICE-L
ACCTAAACGCAGAGTTTCCTCAAGCTCCTGGGTTTCCCATGTCCTTAGTAATAGGCTCAACATGGGGTTTCCACCCGGATTGGAGTTTACAATTTCTCCAATCTTGTATTCTCATGCTTAAATCCCAGGAACTCTTAAGCCAAAGAGTACCAGGGATTGGGGGAATGTTATGCTACGGCATATGGCCGTAGTATAGCGTCTTACACAAGGAACGCCTGATCCGCGTGACCGGCATGGGTGACTACCGGCAGGCACACTGTAGAACCTAAACTAGGTTATACCGTGCTACTTAATACCAGTCCCACTATATAACACTATCGAGACTACCGTATCAATAACATTTGGCTACCCCCCGGACTGTATAAGATCATCAATGTCATCTAATCTCGCGATACCATCGCAGCATGAAGATTCACATGGGCCAACATATACATTCTCCCCGGGGCCAACCGTACTGCCCGAGCTAAAGTGACCGGGCAGCCACACAACAACATCGTCATCAAACATCGCCTTGACACCTTTCTTTGCATCGTTTGCGTTGTCAGTCACGTTGAGTGGTATAACTGCACGGCAGCCCTCAGCCCAGGTGCATGGAGGGATGAGGATGGTCTGGCCAGCGAGTGGGGTTTTGGGGCCATCACCGGAGCAGGCATAGCACTCAGCAAGCTCCACGCCGGCCCACCAGTTGGCATGATAGATGACAGAGAATCTGTGACAGACGGGGTCGTGACGTTATCATGAGTGTGCATAAGTGACTATTCAATTACATGATGCATGGTGCAGCCCGCAATGTGGAATATTGCCGCAGGTTATTCAAATGTCCATGTAGTGGGGGTGTGAAGAATTAAGGGAAGAGTGAGGGGGGAGGGGGAGGGGAGAGGAGAAGGTGGAGGGGTCAGGGGGAGGGAGTTGGGGGGGGAATGTGGGGGATGGGGGGGGCGGGGGGGGGGGGGGAAGGGAGGGAGGGCCAGGGGGAGGGAAGGGAGGGGAGAAGAGGGGTCAAGGGGAGGGAGTTGGGCGGAAGGGGGGGATGGGGGGGGAGGGGAGGGAGGGAGGGGGGGAGGGGGAAGGGAGGGAGGGGGAGGGAGGGGAGAAGGAGGGGTCAGGGGAAGGGAGTTGGGGGTCAGGGGGAGGGGGAGTTTGGGGTGAATGGGGGGCATGGGGGGGGAGGGGAGGGAAGGAGGGGGGGGAGGGGAAGGGAGGGAGGGGAAGGGGGAGGAGGGGAAGGGAGAGGAGCAGGAGGGGTCTGGGGAGGGAGGAGGGCTGGGGGGGCAGTGGGGGTAGGGGGGGAGTGGGGGTCAGGGAGAGGGAGTTTGGGGGTGAATGGGGGGGGCGGGGGAAGGGAGGGAGGGGAAGGGGGAGGGAAGGGAGGGGAAGGGGAGGGAAGGGAGGGAAGGGAGGGGAAGGGGGAGGGAGGGGCAGGGGGGAAGGGGAAAGAGGAAAGGGGGACATGGTGCATGTTGCAGCCAGCCATGTTGCATTTGGCTGTGGGTTAGTCCTGTATGCCTTTAGTGGTCGTGTGCGTGAAGTGAAGAAAGAAAGAAACAGAGAGGGCTTTCAAAAAAGGGCTTACATGAAGCCAGGAGTAGGCACGTGCATAAGCCCCCCCACCACTCCCTCCTCCCAAAACTAGTGTGTCTGTCCCCAAAACGGGAAATGTGCATGGAGAGGGGGGGGACAAAAGGGGGCGGGTGGGTGGGTGGGTGGAGGTGGGGGGAGGGAGAAGGGAAAGTGGCTGGAAAAAGATAAGATCTGATAGGATGCAACAAATGTTTGTGTGGAAAAATAAACGAACATGACAAGTTACAGATTTGCGCCATTTCGGGCCTAGGGAAATTTGCAATAAAATCGGGAAATGTACAATGGGCTCACACAATGTCCACACCATCACCGTAATCATTCCATGAGTTAATTAATCAGTTACTAAGTACTTGTTAAGGTTTTCCCACTTTCATTCTATTATCAATCCATTTAATGTTCACCACTTGACTTTTAATCCATTTAATGTTCACCACTTGATTTTTAATCAGTTCCTAAGTACTTGTTAAGGTTTTCCCACTACTTTCATTCTCACTATTATCAATCCATTTAATGCTCACTACTTGATTTCGTGTATAACTACCCCTATTTGTTTTATGTTCACAGCTGCTTTCTCTTGTAGTGGCCAGATACATGTTCAATATTCATTATGTGTAGCTGTGTTTACACACACCCAGGCATGCCTGCATGGAAGTTGCTTAGAAGCTGGGTGTACACAAATGCGCATGCCTGCAGCGTAGCTGCCTAGAAGCTGGGTGTGCGCACACACAACCATGCACGCATTGTGTCAAACAGCCACAGCCACAGCCACAGCCACAGCCACAGCCAGGAAGAAACTAAACACAACAAACAGATGAACAGCAAGATGAGGCAAAGATGCACTCACAGGTACCAAAGATGCACTCACAGGTACCAAAAATGCACTCACAGGTACCAAAGATGCACTCACAGGTACCAAAGATGCACTCACAGGTACCAAAGATGCACTCACAGGTACCAAAGATGCACTCACAGGTACCAAAAGGTGGCTCCTGTTATCGGATCATCGGATTGCCTCTCAGGGTAGAAACGCTCAGTGATGGCGATATAGTCCTCTTCGCCGTTTGAAATGTAGCTCCGCTCGCACTTTGGGGGTTCGCCTTGGTTCAAAGCCTGCGCAGAACCAGACAGGTGGTTTTTTTTGTTTTAGTAGTGAAAGGACTTTCCCCCCAGGAGGTGGGTCTCCCGACACAAACCAGCGCCCCGGAGGATTCACTTCGAATGGTGTTGCCCCTCCGACAATTTGCAAAGTAGGCGCACTTAGGGTTGGTGGGACAGTATTCTGGACCTTAGGTGAGAATGAATCCAATGTTGTGTGTTCAGACATAGGTAGGAAAGTGCGACATGATATCCTATGATATGCCGATCCCTAGACATAGGTATTGTGTGGCTATACATTAAAATCACCATTGGCTTTTTGGCGTCTTGCCCCAAAGCAAACCTTATGTTTGTGTGTGTGTGTGTGAGTGTGTGGTGGTGGTGGTGGTGGGTGGGGTGGGGTGGGGTGGGGGTACGTGTGTGTGTGTGTGTGTGTGTGTAGTGGTAGAGAAAGTGCTAGTGGGCAAGCAAGAAAAGGAAGGTAGCGCAAGAGAAGGGAACAATTATACGGCAGCATACACAACACAGTGCCTGCCAGGCTGGCCTGGCCTGCTCTCGTACTGGCTCTCTCGTACACGCAAAACACATAACACTACAATTCAGAATATGAATGCGATACAAAAACAGTACTGTACAATTCAGAATATGAATGCAGTACAAAAACCAACACAATACGATTCAGAATATGAATGCAGTACAAAACAGCACAATAACAATTCAGAAAAATGAGGCGATACAAAAAAGCACAATACAAATTTTAGAAAAATTGATGCAGTACAAACGGCACAATAACTTTATGAATATGAAGACTAGTACAAAAAAACAGTCCAATACAAATCAGAAATAGACTTGCAAATAACCAAAAACGCACCGTACAATTCAGAGGAATATTGAATGTCATAAATGGCTATTGACCCCAAATACTGAACGTATCAGGCAAACCCCTGCTTAAAGGTGGTAAACAACTTGCAATGGGGAAACAGCTTTAAGGTGGTGTAAACAACTTTGCCATGGGGAAATAGCTTTTAAGGTGGTAAACAACTTGCAATGGGGGAACATAGCTTGAAAGGTGGTTTCAACAACTTGCGAATGGGGGTAAATAAGCTTGAAAAGGTGGGTGGGTAAACAAACTGGCACTGGTAAGGTGGTGTGGTAAGGTGTTTAAATAGTTGAAAGGTGGGGTAAACAACTTGCAAGGGGTTACCGGGTAAGAGAGCTTGAAAGGTGGGGGTAAACAATTGCACTGGGGTAATGGTCGGTAAATAGCTTGAAATGGGGGAAACAACTTGCAATGGGGTAAATAGCTTGCAATGGGGTAAACAACTTGCAATGGGGTAAATAGCTTGAAAGGTGGTAAACAACTTGCAATGGGGTAAATAGCTTGAAAGGTGGTAAACAACTTGCAATGGGGTAAATAGCTTGAAAGGTGGTAAACAACTTGCACTGGGGTAAACAGCTTAAAAGGTGGTAAACAACTTGCAATGGGGTAAACAGATTTGAAGGTGGTAAACAACTTGCAATGAGGTAAACAGTGTAGTGGTAGAGAAAGTGCTAGTGGGCAAGCAAGAAAAGAAAAGGGAAGGTTTTAGCGCAAGGAGAAGGGGGGAAAGCAAATTCGGACGGCAAGCATAACAACACCAGTGCCGGCCAGGCTGGCCATGGCCGCTTCTCGTACTGGCTCTCTAGTACACGCCAAACAAAACATAACACTTACAATTTCAGAATTATGAATGCGAGTAACAAAAAAACAGTACGGGACATCAGAATATGTAATGCAGTACAAAAAATAACCAACACATACGATTCAGGAATATGAATGCAGTTACATAAAAACAGTACAATACAAATTCAGAAAATGAATGCGATACAAAAAAACAGCAAAATTACAATAGAAAAGAATGCGTACGGAAATAAAGCCAAACAAAAAATTCTGCATATGAATGCGAGTACAAAAACAGTCCAATCAAATAGATATTCCAATACAAATCAGGTAATATGGACTGACAATACAAAAAACAGCACATACAATTCAGAATATGAAATGCAATACGGTATTGACCCCAAATACTGACGATATTCGGGCAAACTGCTTAAAAGGTGGTAAAAACAACTTGCAATGGGGTTAAAAACCGCTTTGAAGGTGGTTAAAACAGCTGAAAAGGTGGTAAATGCTTTAAAGGTGGTAAACAACTTGCAATGGGGTGGTGTAAATAGCTTGCAATGGGGAAACAACTTGCCAACTTGGGTAAAATAGCTTGAAAGGTGGGGTAAACAACTTGCATTGGGGTTGTTGGGGTAAATAGCCTTTAAAAGGTGGTAAAACAACTTGCAATGGGTGGTAAAAAGCTTGAAGGTGGTCAGGTAAAAGTAACAGCTGAAAGGTCGGTGGTAAATAGTTTACAAGGTGGTAAAACGATTGCAATGGGGGTAAATAAGCTTGCAATGGGTGTAAACAACTTTGCACTGGGGGTGGTAAATAGTTGGAAAGGTGGTAAAACCATTGCAATGGTGGTGGTACATAGTCGCTTGAAGGTGGTAAACAGCTGAAAAGGTGGTAAATAGCTTTAAAGGTGGTAAACGACTTGCAATGGGGTAAATAGCTTGCAATGGGGTAAACAACTTGCACTGGGGTAAATAGCTTGAAAGGTGGTAAACAACTTGCAATGGGGTAAATAGCTTGCAATAGGGTAAACAGATTTGAACGGTGGTAGAAACAATGCAATGAGGGTAAAAGCTTGCAATGGGGGGGTAAAAACAGCTGGAAAGGGGGTAATACAAACTGCAATGGGGGTGTAAACAGCTTGAAAGGTGCGTTTGGTAAACAACTTGCAATGTTTTGGGGTACATAGCTTGCAAGGTGGTAAACAACTTGCAATGGGGTAAATAGCTTGAAAGGTGGTAAACAACTTGCAATGGGGTGTAAGGTAAAAAATAGACCTGAAGGTGGTAAACAACTTTGCAATGGGGTAGGTAAATGCTTGAAAGGTGTAAAACAAACGTGCATGGGGGGTGTGTAAATAGCTTGAAAGGTGGAAACAAAAATTGCAATGGGGTAAATAGCTTGAAAGGTGGTAAACACCTTGCAATGGGGTAAATAGCTTGATAGGTGGTAAACAACTTGCATGGGGTAAGTAGTTAAAAGGTTGTAAACAATTGCAATGGGGGTGTGGGTAAATAGCTTGAAAGGTGGAGTAAACAACTGGAAATTGGGGGTAAATAGCTTGAAAGGTGGTGAAACAACTGCAATGGGGGTAAATAGCTTGGAAGGTCGGGGGGTAAACAAACTTGCACATGGGGTAAATAGCTTGAAGGTGGTAAACAAACTTGGCAAATGGGGTAAATAGCTTGAAAGGTTGATGTAAACAAGTGCAATGGGTAAATAGCTTGAAAGGTGGGAAACAACTTGCAATGGGGTGTAAGGTAATGCTTGAAAGGTGGTAAAACAACTTGCAATGGGGTAAATAGCTTGAAATGGGGTAAACAACTTGCAATGGGGTAAATAGCTTGAAGGTGGTAAACAACTTGCAATGGGGTAAATAGCTATAAAAGTGGTAAACAATTGCAATGGGGTGGGTAAGGTAAATAGCTTGCAATGGGGGGGTTGTAAACAACTTCAAAGGGGGTAAAACAGCTTCTTGATTAGGGGTAATAGCTTGAAAGTGGTAAACACTTGCAATGGGGTAAATAGCCTTGAAGGTGGTAAAACACTTGCCAATGGGGAAATAGCTTGGAAAGGTGGTAAACAACTTGCACTGGGGTAAAGGTAAACAGCTGAAAAGGTGGTAAAACAACTCAATGGGGGTAAAAACGATTTGAAGGTTGGTAAAGTGGTAAACAATTGCAATGAGGTAAACAGTGTAGTGGTAGTGAGAAAGTGTAGTGGGCAAGCAAAAAGACTGGTTAGCGCAAAGAGGAAGGGAACAATTATAGGCAGCATACCACAACACAGTGCCTGCCAGGCTGGCCTGCTGCTCTTTTCCGGTACTGGGCTCTCTCTACACGCAAAAACACATAAACACTACAATCAGAATATGAATGCGATACAAAAAACAGTACTGTACAATCGAATATGCATGCAGTACAAAAAAAACCAAAACACCAATCGATCAGAATATGAATGCAGTACAAAAACAGTACAATACAATTCAGAAAATGAATGCGATACAAAAACAGCACAATACAATTTAGAAAATGAATGCAGTACAAAAACAGCACAATAAACTTCTGAATATGAATGCAGTACAAAAACAGTCCAATACAAATCAGAATATGACTGCAATACAAAAAACAGCACAGTACAATTCAGAATATGAATGCAATACGGTATTGACCCCAAATACTGAACGTATCAGGCAACCCTGCTTAAAAGGTGGTAAACAACTTGCAATGGGGTAAACAGCTTTGAAGGTGGTAAACAGCTGAAAAGGTGGTAAATAGCTTTAAAGGTGGTAAACGACTTGCAATGGGGTAAATAGCTTGCAATGGGGTAAACAACTTGCACTGGGGTAAATAGCTTGAAAGGTGGTAAACAACTTGCACTGGGGTAAATAGCTTAAAAGGTGGTAAACAACTTGCAATGGGTGTTAAAACAGCTTGAAGGTGGTGTAACAGCCTGAAAAGTGGGGTTAAAATAGCTTTAAGGTGGTGGTAAAACGACTTGCAATGGGGTAAATAGCTTGCAATGGGGTAAACAACTTGCACTGGGGTAAATAGCTTGAAAGGTGGTAAACAACTTGCAATGGGGTAAATAGCTTGCAATAGGGTAAACAGATTTGAAGGTGGTAAACAACTTGCAATGAGGTAAATAGCTTGCAATGGGGTAAACAGCTTGAAAGGTGGTAAACAACTTGCAAAGGGGGTGTAGAGTGTAGGGGGTAAACAGCTTGAAAGGTGGGTAAACAACTTGCGATGTGGTAACATATGCTTGAAAGGTGGGTAAACAACTTGCAATGGGGTAAAAATGCTTTGAAAGGGTGGTAAACAACTTGCAATGGGGTGGGGGTAGGTATAGCTGATGAAAGGTGGTAAACAACTTACAATGGGGTAAATAGCTTGAAAGGTGGTAAAACTTGCACTGGGGTATAGCTTGAAGGTGGTCGGAAACAATTGCAAGGGGTGGGGTGTGCAATGGGGTGGTAAAAATAGCTTGAATGAAAGGTGTAAAGTAACAACTTGCAATGGGGTAAATAGCTTGAAAGGGTAAACAATTGAATGGGGGTATTAGCTTTAAAAGGTTGTAAACAAACTTGCAAGGGGGTAAAGAGCTTGAAAGGGGTAGGTAAACAACTGCAATGGGGTAAATAGCTTTGAAAGGTGGTAAACAACTTGCAATGGGGTAACTAGCTGGAAGGGTGGTAAACAAACTTTGCCAATGGTGTAAATAGTTGAAAGGTGGTAAACCAACTTGCAATGGGGTAAATAGCTTGAAAGGTGGGTGGTAAACATTGCAATGGGGGTAAAGCTGAATGAAAGGTGGGAAACAACTTGCCAATGGGGGTAAATAGCTTAAAGGTGGTGGTAAACAACTTGCAATGGGGGTAAATAGCTTTGCAAAGGGGTAACAACTTGCAAGGGTAAAAACAGCTTGAGATGGGGTGTGGTAAAATAGCTTGAAGTGGCAAACAACTTGCAATGGGGTTGGTAATAGCTTGAAAAGGTGTTAAACAAATTGCCATGGGGTAAAATAGCTTGAAAGGTGGTATAATGGTAAACAACTTGCAACTGGGGGAAACAGCTTAAAAGGTGGTTGGGGTAAACAAACTTGCACTGGGGTAGGTGGTGGTAACAGATTGAAGGTGGTAAACAAACTGCATGAGGTAAAACAGTGTATGGTTAGAGAAAGTGCTAGTGGGCAAGCAAGAAAGAAAAGGAAGGTTAGGTTGGTTAGCGGCAAGAGAAGGAAAACAAATTATACGGCAGATACACAAACACAGTGACCCACAGGCTGGCCTGGGCCTGCTATCGTACTGGCTCTCTCGTACACGCAAATAAACAAATAACACTACCAAATTCAGAATATTGAATGCGATACACAAAACAGTACTGTTACAATTCAGAATATAATTGCAGTACAACAACCAACACAATACGTTTAGAATATGACTGCAGTACAAAAACCGTACAATTACAATTAAGAAAATGAAATGCGATACAAAAACAGCACAATACAATTTAGAAAATGAATGCAGTACAAAAACAGCACAATAAACTTCTGAATATGAATGCAGTACAAAAACAGTCCAATACAAATCAGAATATGACTGCAATACAAAAAAACAGACCACCGTACAATCAGAATAGATTGCAATACGGTATGACCCCCAAATTACTGAACGTATCAGGCAACCCTGCTAAAAGGTGGTAAAACAACTTGCAATGGGGGTTGGGTGTTAAACAGCCTTGAAGGTGGAGGAAAAGCTAAAAGGTGGGTTATAGCTTTAAAAGGTGGTAAACGAATTGCAATGGGGGTAAATTAGCTTGCAATGGGGTACAAAATTGCACGGGATAAATAGTTGGAAAAGGTGGTAAACCAACTGCACTGGGGTAAAGAGCTTAAAAAGGTGGTAAACAATTGAAGGGGTGTAGGTAAAACAGCTTTGGAGGTGGTAACAGCTGAAAGTGGTAAATAGCTTTAAAGGTGGAAAGAATTGCAATGGGGTGAGGTAATGTGGTAAAGAGACTGGCATGGGGATGGTGGTAAACAATTGCACTGGGGTAAAATAGATTGTTGAAAGGTGGTAAACAACTTGCAATGGGGTAAATAGCTTGCACTAGGGTAAAACAGATTTGAAGGTGGTAGTAAACAACTTGCCACTGAGGGTAATAGGCGTGCAATGGGGTGGTAAAACAGCTGAAAGGTGGTAAACAAACTTGCAATGGGGTAAACAGCTTCTTGAAGGTGGTAAACAACTGGCAATTGTGGTACATAGCTTGAAAGGTGTAAACTAATGGCAATGGGGTGGTGGGTTAAATCGTTGAAAGGTGGTAAACAATTGAATGGGTAAATCGCTTGAAAGGTGGTAAAACAAATTGACAATGGGCGTAAATGACTTGAAAAGGTGGTAAACAACTGCACTGGGGGTGGTGGTTAAATAGTTGAAAGGTGGTAAACAAAACTTGGCAATGGGGTAAAATAGTTGAAAGGTGGGTAAACAACTGCAATGGGGTGGAAAAGCTTGAAGGTGGTAAACAACTTGCAATGGGGTAAGTCGCTTAAAAGGTTGTAAACACTTGCAAATGGGGTGGGCAAATAGCTTGAAAGGTGGTAAACAACTTTTGCAATGGGGTAACTAGCTTGACAAAGGGGTAAACAATTGCAATGGGGGAAATAGCTTGGAAGGTGGTTGGTAAAACAATGCCAATGGGGTACATAGCTTGAAACGGTGGTGTAAACAACTTGCAATGGGGTTGGTGGTAAATAGCTGAAAGGTGGTAAACAACTTGCAAGGGGTAAATAGCTTGAAAGGTGGTAAAACAACTTGCAATGGGTAAATAGCTTAAAAAGGCTGGTTTAAACAAACTTGCAAGGGGGTTAAATAGCTTGCAACTGGGGGTAAAACAACTGGCAATGGGGTAGTTAGTTAAAAAAGATTTGATAGGGGTGGTTTAAGGTGGGGGTGTAAATCGCTTTGAAAGGTGGTAAAAAACTGCAATGGGTAAAAGCTTGCAAGGTGGTAACCAATTGCAATGGGGTCAAATAGACTTGATAAGGTGGTGTAAACAAAATGCACTGGGGTAAACAGCTTAAAAGGTTGGTAAACAACTTGCAAGGGGGGTAAACAGATTTGAGGTGGTAACAACTTTGCAATGAGGGTAAAACAGTTTTTGTAAGTGGAGGAGAAAGTGCTAGTGGGCAAGCAAGAAAAGGAAGGTAGCGCAAGAGAAGGGAACAATTATACGGCAGCATACACAACACAGTGCCTGCCAGGCTGGCCTGGCCTGCTCTCGTACTGGCTCTCTCGTACACGCAAAACACATAACACTACAATTCAGAATATGAATGCGATACAAAAACAGTACTGTACAATTCAGAATATGAATGCAGTACAAAAACCAACACAATACGATTCAGAATATGAATGCAGTACAAAAACAGTACAATACAATTCAGAAAATGAATGCGATACAAAAACAGCACAATACAATTTAGAAAATGAATGCAGTACAAAAACAGCACAATAAACTTCTGAATATGAATGCAGTACAAAAACAGTCCAATACAAATCAGAATATGACTGCAATACAAAAAACAGCACAGTACAATTCAGAATATGAATGCAATACGGTATTGACCCCAAATACTGAACGTATCAGGCAACCCTGCTTAAAAGGTGGTAAACAACTTGCAATGGGGTAAACAAGCCTTTTGTGAACGGTGGGGTAAACAGCTGAAAAGTGGGTACAAGCTTTAAGGTGGTAAAGACTGCAAAATGGCGGTAAATAGCTTGCAATGGGGTAAACAACTTGCACTGGGGTAAATAGCTTGAAAGGTGGTAAACAACTTGCACTGGGGTAAATAGCTTAAAAGGTGGTAAACAACTTGCAATGGGGTAAACAGCTTTGAAGGTGGTAAACAGCTGAAAAGGTGGTAAATAGCTTTAAAGGTGGTAAACGACTTGCAATGGGGTAAATAGCTTGCAATGGGGTAAACAACTTGCACTGGGGTAAATAGCTTGAAAGGTGGTAAACAACTTGCAATGGGGAGGTGGTAAATTAGTTGCAATAGGGGGTAAACAGATTTGAAGGTGGTAAACAACTTGCAATGAGGTAAATAGCTTGCAATGGGGTAAACAGCTTGAAAGGTGGTAAACAACTTGCAATGGGGTAAACAGCTTGAAAGGTGGTAAACAACTTGCAATGTGGTACATAGCTTGAAAGGTGGTAAACAACTTGCAATGGGGTAAATAGCTTGAAAGGTGGTAAACAACTTGCAATGGGGTAAATAGCTTGAAAGGTGGTAAACAACTTGCATGGGGTTTAACAGATGAAAGGTGGTAAACCAATTGCACTGGGGTAAATAGCTTGAAAGGTGGTAAACCAACTTTGCAATGGGTAAATTAGCTTGAAGGTGGTACGTAAACAACTGCAATGGGGTGGTAGGTTGGTAATAGCTTTGAAAGTGGTAAACAACTGCAATGGGGTAAGTAGCTTTTAAAAGGTTTGTAAACACTTGCATGGGGTGTTAAATAGCTTGAAAGGTGGTAAACAACTTGCAATGGGGTAAATAGCTTGAACGGTGGTACAACAACTTGCAAGGTAAATAGTTGGGAAGGGTGGTAAACCAACTTGCAATGGGGTAAATAGCTTGAAAGGTGGTAAACAACTTGCAATGGGGTAAATAGCTTGCAATGGGGTAAACAACTTGCAATGGGGTAAATAGCTTGAAAGGTGGTAAACAACTTGCAATGGGGTAAATAGCTTGAAAGGTGGTAAAACAACTCTGCAATGGGTAAGTGGTGGTAAAATAGTGGAAAGGTGGTAAACAACTTTGAAATGGCGGTAAATAGCGTGAAAGGTGGTAAAACCACTTGCAATGGGGGTTAAAATAGCTTAAAACAGTGGTAAAAACTGCAATGGGGTAAGGTAAATAAGCTTGAATGGGTAAACAACTTGCAATGGGTAAACAGCTGATATGGGTTAAATAGCTTGAAAAGGTGGTTAAACATTGCCATGGGGTAAATAGCTTGGAAAGTTGGTAAACAACTTGCAATGGGGTGGTAAATAGCTGAAAGGTGGGGTAACAACTTGCACGGGGTTGTAAACAGCTTAAAAGGTTGGAAACAATTGCAATGGGGGGTTAAACAGATTTGAAGTGGTGTAGTAAACAACTTTGCACATGAGGTAAACAGGTGTAGGGTAGAGAAGTGTAGGGGGGCAAGCAGAAGAAAGGAAGGTAGCGCAAAGAGATGAGGGAACAATTAGACGGCCAGCATACACAAACCAGTGCATGCCAGGCTGGCCTGGCCTCGCTTCGTAGGGTCTCTGTACACGCAAAACCACATTAACACTACAATTCGAATAGAATGCGTACAAAAACAGTTTACTGGACAATTCAGAATATGAATTGCAGCAAAAAAACAAAACACAATCGATTCAGAATATGAATGCAGTACAAAAAAACCGTACAATTACACTTCAGAAATGAATGCGATACAAAAACAGAACAATTACAATTTAGAAAATGAATGCCGTACAAAAACAGCCACAATAAACTTCTGAATATGAAGCCAGTACAAAAAAAACGTCCAATAATACAAATAGAATATGATGCAATACAAAAACAGCACAGTACAATCAGCATATGAATGCAATAAGGTAGTGACCCCAAATACTGAACGTATCAGGCAACCCTGCTTAAAAGGTGGTAAACAACGTGCAATCTACCGTTACCAATCACAATAACTTATGAATATACGAATAGCTAGTACAAAAACACGTTCCATACAACCTCCACGGAATATGAATCTGGACACTACAAAAAAAACAGACAGACAAGTCAGAAGCATGAATGAAATCAATACGGTATTGACCCCAAATGACTGAACGTATACAGGCACCCTGCTTAAAAGGTGGTAAACAAACTTGCAATTGGGGTAAACACGCCTTTGAAGGTGGGGTAAACAGACCTCTGGAAAAGTGGAAATAGCTTTAAAGGTGGTAAACCGACTCTGCAAGAAGCAGGGTAAATAGCTTGCAATGGGGGTGGGTCTAAACAACTGCACTGCGGGAGGTAAATAGCTTGAAAGGAGTGGTAAAAAAACTTGCCACTGGGGCTAAAGAGCTTAACTTCAATAAGGTGGCTGTAAAAACTTAGCCCAAGGGAGGGAAACGTAAAAGCTTTGAAGCGTGGTGCTGGTAAAACAGCTGAAAAGGTGATGGTAAATAGCTTTTAAAAGGTGGTAAACGACTTGCCACATGGCGGGTGTAATAAGCCTTAGCAATGGGGTAAAATAAACTTGCACTGCCGGGAAATACAAATTAGACTGTTAAGGTGGGTAAACAACTTGCAATGCCGGGTGGTGGTAAATAGGCATCTGCGAATAGGGTAACAGATTTAATGGCTGCGTGGTAAACAACTTGCAATGAGGTAAATATGCTTGCAATGGGGTGCGTTAGGGTGTTTGTGTAACACAGCTTGAAAGGCGTGCTAAACAACTTGCAATGCGTGTGCTAAACAGCTTGTTCTGAACGCGTTGGGTAAACAACTTGCAATGTGGTACATCGCTTGCACAGGTGATGGTAAAACAACTTGCCAATGGTGGCGCTGGGGAACGTTGGAAATAGCTTGAAAGGTGAGATACTAAAAAAATTGCAATGGGTCGAGTAATAGCCTTAGCGAAAGGTGGTAAACAACTTGCAATGCTGGGAAGTAAATAGCCTATGAAAAGTGGTAAACAACCTGCCACTGAGGCTAAATCAGCTTGAAAAGGTGGCCCTAACAACTAGTGCAAGGGTAAATAGCTTGATGAAAGGTGGTAAAACCAAGCTTGCCAATTGGAGGTGTAAATAGCTCTGCAAAGCGTGGTTAAACAACTTGCCAATGGGGTATAAGATAGCTTAAAAGGTTGTAAAAAAATTGCAAGGGGATAAATAGCTTGAAAGGTGGTAAAAACAACTTGCAATGGGGTTGGTGAATAAATTAGACTCGAAAGCCCGTAGGGGTAAAAAATCTGCAATGGGCGGTTCATAAATAGCTCTTGAAAGAGTGAGCTAAACAACCATTGCACTGGAGGTAAATAGCTGCCAATAGCGGTAGGTAAACACTTGCAATTGTAGTAGGGTAAACGCTTGATATGGCTGAGTAAACTAGTGTAAATATGCTTGAAAGGTGGTAACAACTTGCCAATGGGCGTAACTTAGCTTTGAAAAGGTGGTAAACAACTTGCAATGGGGCGTCGCCGGGTAAATAGCTTTGAAAGGTGGTAACAACTTGCACGTGCGGGTGCTAACAGCCTTAAAAGTGGTAAACAACTGCCAATCGGGTATAAACAGATTACATTTGAGGTCAGGTTATAAACAACTTGCAATGAGCCGGTAAACATGTAGTGGTAGAGAAGTGCCGAGTAGCCAGGCAGCAAGGAAGGAGAAAAGGAAAAAGGAAAGGTTTAGCGCGCAAGAGAAACGTAGGAACATATCTATACGGCGGAATACACAACACAGTGGCCTGCCACAGCCTGGCCATAGCCGCCTGCTCTCGTACTGGCTCTCCGTACCGCAAAACACATACAATACAATTCAGAATATGAATGCGATAACAAAACAGTACTGTACAATTCAGAATATATGATATGCAGACTACAAAAAACAACACAATAGAATTCAGAATATGAAGCAGCTACAAAAACAGCTACAATACATTCAGAAAATGATCGCGATACCAAAAAAGCACACCAATACAATTTAGAAGAGATGAATGCACAGTACAAAAACAGCACAATAAACTTCTGAATATGAAATGCCAGTACAATAAACAGTCCAATACAAATAAGAATATGACCTGACCAATACAAAAACAGCACAGTACAATTCAGCAATAGCAATGCAATTACGGTTATTGACCCCAAAGTAATTGAACGTATAAGGCCCAACCCCTGCTTTAAAAGGTGGTAAACAATGCCATGGGGTAAACAGCTTTAAGAATGGTGGAGTACAACAGCTGAAAAGGTGGTAAATAGACCTTGAAAGGATGAGCGTAACGACTTGCAATGCGGGTAAATAGCCTTAGCCAATGGGGTAGAACAACTTGCACTAGCGGTTGTAAATAGCTGAAAGTTGGTAAACAACTTCACTCGGCAGCGAGGGAAATAGCTCTTAAAAGGGTGGTCTAACAAAAAACTTGCCCAATGGGGATGTCGGTAAACAGCTTTGAAGCGTGCAGCATAAGCGTAACAGCTGAAAAAAGGTTGGTAAATAGCTTTAAAGGGGTAAACCACTTGCAATGGGGGTAAATAGACTTGCCAATGGGCGGTAAACAACTGCCCAATGCGGGCTGGCTAAATAGCTTGAAGGTGGATCAACAACTTGCAATGGTGGGGCTAAATAGCATTGCAATAGGGAAACAAGATTTGAAGGTGGTAAACAACTTGCAATGAAGTCGTAAATAGATTGCAATGAGGGTAAACGCTTGAAAGGTGTGTAAACAACTTGACAATGGGGTAAACAGCTTGAAAGAGGATGGTAAACGACTTGCAATGTGGTACATAGCTTGAAAGGTGGTAAACAACTTGCATGGGCGGGGTAAATAGCTGAAAGGGTGGTAAACAACCTTGCATCGCGGGCGGTAAAGAGCTTTGAAAGGTGCAGGTTAAACACTTGCAATACGGGGGTAGCGAAATATGCCTTGAAAGGTGCGTAAACAACTTGAAACTGGGGGGTAAATAGCTTGAAAGTGGGGTAGTAATAAACAACTTGCAATGGAGGTAAATAGCTGCAAACGGTGGTAAACAACTTGCACAATGGCGGCTAAATAGCTGAAAGGTGCGCTTGCCCCGTAAACAACTTGCACTAGGGGTAAATAGCTAAACAGTGTGGCTAAACACTTGCAATCGGCAAAGGTGAAATAGCTTTGAAGGGTGCGTAAACAACTTGCAATGGGTAAATAGACTTGCAATGGGCGGTAAGGTGGATGTAAACAACTTGCCAATTGGGTAGGCGTGTAAACAGCCCTTGCATATGGGTTTAGGTAAATAAGCTGTGAAAGGTGGTCAACAACTTGCAACGAGGGGTAAATAGCTGAATGGGGCTAAAACAACTTTGCCAATGGTGGTCTGGACTAAACAAATTGCAATGGGTGGGTAAGCGGACTTGTAAACAGCCTTGCAATTGCCGGGGTGGTAAATAGCTTGAAAGGTGGAACACTTGCAATCGGGGGTGTAAATAGCTTGAAAGGGTGCGTGCTAAACAACCTTGCAATGCCGGGTAAATAGCTGAAATGTGCGTAAACAACTTCTGCAAGGGGTAAACAGCTTTGAAGGTGGATAAACAAACTGGCAATGCGGTGTAAATAGCTAGCTTGAAAGGTGCGTAAACAACTTGCAATGGTGGTGCAGTAATAGCCTGAAAGGTGGTAAAGCAACTATGCAAAGGTGCGGGGTGTAACAGCTTGAAGCCGTGGTAAACAACTGCAATGCGGGGGAATATAGCTTGGAAGGTGGTAAACAACTTGAAATTGGGTGCGATAAATCGCTTTCGAAAGGTGGTGTCGTAAACAACTTGCAATGCCGGGTAATAGCTTGAAATGCCGTGGTAAACAACTTGCACTGGCGGATAATAAAACAGCTTAAAAGGTGGGTAAACAACTTCCAATGGCGGGTAAACAGCTTTGAAGGTGGGTTACGCCATCGAAAAGGTGGCTAAATAGCTTTAAAGGTGGGAGTAAACACTTAGCCAATGGGGGCCTAAATAGCTTGAACAAGTGGGAACTTTGCAATGGGGGTAGAATAGCTGAAAGGTGGTCAAACAACTTGACAAATGGGGTAAATAGCTTGCAATGGGGCTAAACAACTTGCAATGGGGGTGTAGGTACAACTTGCCCCAATGGGGTAAACAGCTTGCAATGGGGTAAATAGCTTGAAAGGTGGTAAACAACTTGCAATGGGGTAAATAGCTTGAAAGGTGGTAAACAACTTGCAATGGGGTAAATAGCTTGAAAGGTGGTAAACAACTTGCAATGGGGTAAATAGCTTGAAAGGTGGTAAACAACTTGCAATGGGGTAAATAGCTTGAAAGGTGGTAAACAACTTGCAAGGGGGGCAAACTAGCTTGAAGGTGGTAAAAACTTTGCACTGGGGGTAAATAGCTTGAAAGGGGGGGTAAACAACTGAATGGGGTAAGTAGGTGTAAAGTTAAAACAGCCTTGAAATGGGGGTTAGTAGGGTAAATACTTGACATGGGGTAAACAAATTGAAAGGGGTAAAGAGCTTGGCAATAGGGTAACGCCATTTGAGTGTAACAAACTTGCATGAGGTAAATAGTTTGAATTGGGATAACAGCTGCAAATGGGGTAAACATATGCCAATGGCGGTTGGTAAATAATGAAATAGCGCGGTAGTAGAACAGGCTTTTTATTTTAAATGGGAACAGCTTAAAGGTGGGTAAATAGCTTTAAAACTGAGTAAACAGCTTGAAAATGAGGTGTGTGGTAAACAGCTTGAAAGGTGGGTAAACAACTTTGCAATGGGGTAAAATAGCTTTGCAATGGGTAAGAGCTGAAATAGGGTGGTAAACAGCTGAAATGGGGTAGGTAAACAAACTTGCAAATGGGGTGGGATAAATAGCTTGCCAATGGGGTAAAAGAGCTATGAAATGGGTTATTATTTTTGTTTAAAGTTAACAGCTTGAAATGGGGTAAACAACTTGCAATGGGGTAAATAGCTTGAAATGGGGTAGGGCGGTAAAAGAGCTTGAATGGGTGTTTAATTAAAACAGTTTGACTGGAGGTAAACAATGGCAAGGGGGCAATAGCTTGCAATGGGTGTAAAGAGCTGAAATGGTGTTAAACAGCTTGCAATGGGGTAAACAACTTTGCCAATGGCGGTAAATAGCTTGAAGGGTTAAAAGAGCTGAAATGGGTTTTAACAGTTGAAAATGGGGGTAAACAACTTGCAATGGGGAAAGAGCTTGAAATGGGGTAAACAACTTCATAGGTTGTAAACAGCTAAAATGGGGTAAACAGCTTTCGAGGTGGTAAACAACTTAAAATGGGGTACACAACTTTACTGTTATAAATACATTTACACTTAAAGCATGTTTGGGGGGCTGGGGGGGGGGGGGGGGGGGGGGGGGGCACCAAAATATGATGTGGGAATCAGTGGACACAACTCATATCCGCAACAAAACATATTTTCCCATTTTTTGAGCATACACACTACTTCTTACAGTCTAGGAGCACTTTGCTTGAAAGGTGTTCTATTCCGACCCCTGCTTGGTCACCCAACTATGTTTCTCCGACCTTGATAAACTGGCCACACTGAATATATGCACTATAACTGCTTTAACACCCAAACCAGTTTTTTCAGTTATTAAATCAGCTTTTAATAGGGGAAAAGCTGCTTCGCTTTAAATAGAGCCTATCCTTGGGATACGATTACAACTTTTGTTGACCCAAAATAAAGTTGAACAGGTTGTTTGAGGGGTCCAAAGTTGTTTTGACCCAAAGCGGCCCAGATTATTGGACCAGGACCTGGATTGGAGAAACTTAATTTGGTTCCCCCCCCCCCCCCGTATGGCGCCACTTGTAACCTTCTAATGAGGAATATTTTATGGGTCTGAAACGGAAGTAGGAAATCTATGGTAACGACCTACGAGCGACTGCTGTGGCAGCAAAACCGAATCGATCCACCGAAGTTACTAGATTCGAAGTAAGCTATCGCCGACTGAAAAATTGTGAAATCGGGCTTACTCGCGGATCTGCCATGTTGCTAAAATCGGCCCAGAAGTTTGCCCCAAATACCTGTTTCCCGCGCCAGAGTTGCCATCCATCTTTCTAGCCTCTGTTGATAGAGAAAATATGTCATGTTGCCATTCCTCGCATCTTGGCGCCATTGGGGTTACCCTATCCTATTATTGGGGGCATAAAATCCGGCCGCACTCACTTTGGCACTGGAGGCTTGAAGCGCCAGGAGGCAGAAGAAGAGCATCGGCAGATTCATTTTCAGAGAGAGCTCCCCTATGAATGAAACCGGCAATTATTACACGGTCTGCCCAGGGCATTTTTTGTAGACACGGTATAGGGTTCTTGATAGCTGTCAAAATCTTAAAACCTGAAAATGTCATTTGTCATCCGACTTTCTTTTTCGACAGGTTTGATGTAAAGCTTGTCCTTTTTTTTGCCCGGTAGAAGAATTGTGATGACTCTTCAAACTTGGGGTGGGAAGGGGGGGGGGGGGGGGGGGGGGGGGGGTAAGCTGCTCAGGAGGACTTTTGGAAAAATAGGTACAACAGGCTAGAAGGGACCCGCCCACCAAAAATGGGCGCAAACCATTATGTGAAATCTCCCGAATCATTTAATTTATCGAATCCATCGCAGCATGAAGATTCCCACGATACACTTTCCCCGGGGCCTACCGTACTGCCCGGCTGAAGTGACCGGGCAGCCACACATCAACATCGCCATCAAACATCGCCTTTACACCCAGCCGTGCACCAGTTACGCTTTCAGTGGCGTTGAGTGACACAGCAGCACGGCAGCCCTCAGCCCAGATGCATGGAGGGGTGACGATGGTCTGGCCAGCTAGTGGGGTCCTGGGGCTATCACCGGAGCAGCCAAGGCACTGAGCAAGCTAAACGTCGGCCCAACTGTTGGCCAACTCGATGACAGGGAATCTGTGGCAGACGGGTTGCAACTTGATAATTAGGGGGGAGGGGGGAGGGGGCATGGGCCATGGGGAATTGGGAGGGGGAGGGGGAGGGGGAGGCAAATTGCTGGCTGGAGCCATATAACCAAGTTCAAGTTCAAGTTCTGACCATCAGCAGGCAGGCAGAGTCCACATGGTTATATAAACTTGCAAATATATGTTCACTGTAGCACGAACTCAGGGCCCCCGTCGGTAAATCGATGGTTTAGGGTTCAGTTCACCAGTCTTTATTTCTTTTCAGCCCCTCCTGACATCACTGTGGGGCAAGTATCGTTAGCCTGTTTTGCCTACTCCTGGACTGTAACAACATACATACGTGCATACACAAACTGGCAGGCGGAGTCAACGTGGCCCCGACAAAATCCTTAAACACCAGGAAACAGAAATCATACATTGGGTGGCAAGGGGTCACACTTTACAGAAGTATCTAAACCCTAAGCCTTCGGCTTCAGAAAAGTATCTAAGTTTTGAAACTTCTCAACATGAGAATTGATCAAAAATTACATAAATATTCCGTGACACTCTTCGACTCAATTGTGTATTAAAAACCATCTCATCTACCCCAACCTCGCCTCTACCCACCCAAACCCCAACACCTCACCTTACCCCCCGCTGCATCCTTACAGGCGGAGCACACACGGGTATGAGCCACACACCACACTCATGAGTGTTGTCCAGGGTTGTTCAAAACACTGCGTCTTGCGTCTCAGACGGAGACTTTTGAGTGTCTGTTGCATCTCGCAGATCCATTACGTCGGTCAATAGCCATCGACAAAATCTTTATGGCTAGGGCTGAGACAACCCTTCGAGTTAGACACAGATTTTGGAGGGTCCACTGCGCTGATCCAGTTGGTCGGTTGTGTCCTTAGAGGGTCTGTTGCGTGGTGCAGGTGTGTGTGTTCGTGGGTCGGCATCTCCTGCGGTCCTGCCGACTCACAGGTGCATAACAGCCTACTCCCTCCTAATGTAGGATTGTCCCCGCCAATCAAAATTCTGGAGGCTAGGGCCGAACTACTCTTTGAGACCGACACTTAGAGGGTCCGTTGCACAAATGCAGTAGGTCAGTTGTGTCCTTGGAGAGTTTGTTGCGTTAAGACACAGATTTTAAAAGGCCTGTTGCAGGTCTGTTGTATATATTTTCTTCTCTGCTACGAGCAGCAGCTTCTAGGTGGCTCCCCTGGCTTGCTACCCAGCCAAACCTAAAGCAACGTAGTGCACCTGGAAGCTGACATAATTATTGTTCCAGTACTATTGAAACCTTGGGGCTTGGCTTCTAGGCAGCTCCCTTACCCTGTCCTTGATCCAAACCAGATATTAGCTAGTGCGCCTGAAAGCTGGTATAACAGTCACTCACATGCAGCTGAACAATTTGGGCTTGCCTCAGTGGCTGGCTCATGGAGCTACCTAGAAGCTGCTGCTAGTAGCGGAAAAGAAAAGTATGGTCCGTTGCGCCTACGATGCAGATCTTGGAACTTGATGAGCCTCAATATGCAAATCTTGGAGTCCCCCTGTAGGCCTGGACAACCCTGGTGGTGTCTACACTGTTTCTTTTTTGGGCTACTCACGGCAGCTACCAGTCAGCTCCATCAGCCAGCCACTGAGGCAAGCCCAAAGTTTTCAGCTGCATTGGAGTGACTGTCATATCAGCTTCCAGGCACACCAACTAGCTTCGGGTCGGGCCCAAGGATAGGGAAAGGGAGCTGTCTAGAAGCCGCTATGTGTAGCCCCCCAAAATAAACAGTGGGTGTCTAAGCTAGTATGGATAGGGACCGGCAAATCATATGATGCTGACCAAAGACGAGTATGATATCACATGATATCATACAAATATCATCTGATTTAATATCATATGATATGATGCCGTAGGCCAAAGTTACGTAGTCAGACCACCGGCATCATATGATATCATATGACATAATATCATATTGCCTATCCCTAAGTATGGATGGCTGCATCCAAGCATTGAACACACCATGGTGCTCCTAGTAGCCTTCGGGGTGCTACTATTTGCTTTGGGGCATACAAACAACCCCCAAAGGCTCTAACGTAGCACCACCAAAATAGGTACATAGGCACCACCAAAAAAGGTACATAATGTAGCACTTGCGCTACAAGTAGAAGTGCTTGAAGAACCCCCTGGTGTCTAAGCTAGTATGGATGGCTGCCTCCAAGACTTGAACGCACCATGGTGCTCCTAGTAGCCTTCAGGTTGCTACTCAGTGATATACAATGGTCTAATGGAAGACCAGATCGCTTGAGGATGAAGAGTCGGGGGTTTGACTCCCCCTTCGGTCGCTTTTGGCGTTGCAGGTCGTTGTCAACCGCGATGGTAGCTTGTCCAGTTGAGGTGGGAGACCGCTACCCACCCGCGTACGACGGGCTCCCTTAACACCACGCCCCACCAGGCGTTATCATTACCTCAGCCTTCAGGTTGCTACCAGGGTTGCTCAGGACGCTGCGTCCTGCGTCTCAGACGCAACGTCAAAGGCTCCGTTGCGTCGCAGACCGCAACCTTGGGAGGGTCCGTTGACCAGAAGGAAGGATCTGTTGCGCCGCAGGACGCAGGCTAAACAATTGGTTGCATCTCAGGAAGCAGAGCTGGGGGTCCTCCTGAAGTACCCTGGTTGGTACTAGCTGCTTTCAAGGGGCATAAAATCAACCCCCAAAGACTCTAACGTAGCACCACCAAAATAACAAGGTACATAATGTAAGTAGTAGTGCTTCAAGAACCCCCTGGTGTGTAAACTAGTACGGAGCTCCGCCTCCAAGAATTGTGCGCACCATAGTGGCCGCAGTGACTGCAATGGGGTAAGGTTGGGGTTGGTTAATGGTTGGGTTGGGTTGGGGTTAGGTCGGTTTGAGGGGTTGGTTTGGGGCTGGGTTGCCCATCACCAGAGAAGATGGGGTCCAGTCGGACACAAGGACGCCTAGGTTGGGTTGGGTTGGGGTTAGGCATGAAGAGGAAGAGAGAGGGAGCAGTGGTGGAAGGTAGTGTGCAGTGCGTCGTAAGTATGTGGGTAGCATGTGGGTAGTATGTGGGCACCATGGTGGCCGCAGTGACTGCAAGACGAGGAGGGAGAGAGGGGGCAGTGAAGGAAGGAAGTGTGTAGTGCGTAGTAGATATGTGGCTAGTTGGTGGGTAGTAAGTACCTCAATGCTTAACCTGGATTCTAACCCCGGACTTTCCAACCCCCAACCGAGGATTTTATTACTATACAGATTGGCACATGTATGTTTCGTGAGGTTCAGAAGTCCCCCTTGACTCTGTCAAGTTGCGGGCACATTTGGAGTCCTCAAGGACACCAGGAAAAATGTCATCATCATCATCATCATCATTACCGCAACCACCACCATCATTACTACCACCACCACCACCACCATCAACATCACCATTATCATCATCATCATCACCACCACTATCCCCATCATTGTCATCATCATCACCACAACTACTATCATTACCAGCACCACCAGCACCACCAACATCATCACCATCATCATCATTACCACCACCACCATCCTCCTCCTCCGCATCAACATCACCATCAACAAGAAAAGCACACCTACCAAATTCGCTTCTGTCCAATGTTCCATCAGCATCCCCAAAAGTGTCGGCTCTCCTGTAATTAGAAAAACAAACACAAATGTGCTCAGTATGAAGTGTCGGCTCAGTAAAAAATATTGCCCAGTCCGGCTCAGTATAACAAAAAAAACATAAAAGTGCCGGCTCAGTATAAAACATGTGCTCATTAATAAAGCAGAAACAGAAATGTGGGCCCCTCAGTATAACTGTTGTTGGCTCAGTATAAAATAATGTGCCCATATAAAAGCATAAACTAATGTGCTCAGTATAAAGTGTTGCTCAGTATAAAATAAATGTGCCAGTATAAAATCATAAACATACAATGTGCTCGTATAAATGTTTGGCTCAGTATAAAATAATGTGCCAGTATAAAAGCAAAACATAAATGTGCTCGTATAAATTGTTGCTCAGATAAAATTAAATGTGCCCAGTAGAAAAGCATAAAACAAAATGTGCTATATAATATGTTGCTCAGTATAAATAAATGTGCCCATTATAAAAGCATAACATAAATTTGCTCATTATAAAGTGTTGTTCATTAATAAATAGATTGCCCAGTATAAAAGCATAAACATAAATGTGCTCAGTATAAAGTGTTGGCTCAGTATAAAATAAATGTGCCCAGTATAAAAGCATAAACATAAATGTGCTCAGTATAAAGTGTTGGCTCAGTATAAAATAAATGTGCCCAGTATAAAAGCATAAACATAAATGTGCTCAGTATAAAGTGTTGGCTCAGTATAAAATAAATGTGCCCAGTATTAAAGCATAAACATAATTGCTCAGTATAAAGTGTCGGACTCAGTATAAAATAAAATGTGCTCGTATAAAGGCATTAAACATTAATAGATAGTGGAGGAAGAAGAAGAGAAACAGAGAAAGGGGGGGGAAAAGGAGAGGGAGAGAGAAGGCAGGGAAGTGGAGGGAGAATGGACGGAGAAAGGAGGCGTGAGGAGTGAGGAAAAATTTTAGGGGATAGGATAGACTAAAGAAAAGAGAGACGAAAGAGGAAGGAGGAAGAAGGGAGAGGAAGTGAGAGAGGGTAGGGGAAAAGGAGGGAGTGGAGTAGGGAATAGTAGGAGTGTGGAGGAAAAGAAAAGGAAAGAGGGGGCGAAGGAGAAAAGGAGAAAGAGAAAAAGGGAAAAGGGGCGCAGGGAGAAGGAGAAAAGAAAGGGGGAGGGGGGGGGGGGTGGGGGGTGGCGACAGTAGAACAGAAAGGGAGAAGTATAAAAGGAATGGTAATTATATAAGAGGTAGAATAATATAAACATAAATGTGACTAAGTTTAAAGGCAGGACTCGTTAAAAATAAATGTTGCACAGTAATAAAAAGCATAATATAAATACAATATAATTATTTTAAAATAAATGTGCTCAGGTCTAAAGTGCGGCTCAGTATAAAATAAAATGGTGCCTCAGTATAAAAGCCAGTAACATAAATGTGCTCAGTATAAGGGTGCAGCTCAGTATCAGTAGTATAATATAAAATGTGCTCAGTTTCTCAGTATAAAAGCATAAACATAACTGTGCTCGGTTTTTTAATTATTTTTTATTATATAAAGGCGGCTCACGGCTCGTATAAAATAAATGTGCGCAGTATAAAAGCATTAATTAACGAAAATGTGCTCAGTTATAAAAGTGCCGGCTCATTAATTAATAAATGTGCTCAGTATAAAGCATAAAATAATGTGCTAGTATAAAGTGTTGGCTCAGTATAAATAAAGTGCCCAGTAAAAAGCATAAACATAAATGTGCTCAGTATAAAGTGTTGGCTCAGTATAAAATAAACGTGCCCAGTATAAAAGCATAAACATAAATGTGCTCAGTATAAAGTGCCGGCTCAGTATAAAAGCATAAACATAAATGTGCTCAGTATAAAGTGCCGGCTCAGTATAAAATAAATGTGCCCAGTATAAAAGCATAAACATAAATGTGCTCAGTATAAGGTGCCGGCTCAGTATATAATAAATGTGCTCAGTATAAAAGCATAAACATAAATGTGCTCAGTATAAAGTGTTGGCTCAGTATAAAATAAATGTGCTCAGTATAAAGGCATAAACATAAATGTGCTCAGTATAAAGTGCCGGCTCAGTATAAAATAAATGTGCTCAGTATAAAAGCATAAACATAAATGTGCTCAGTATAAAGTGTTGGCTCAGTATAAAATAAATGTGCTCAGTAGTAGTATAAGGCATAACATAATGTGCCTCAGTTTAAAGCTGCCGGCTCAGTTATAAAAAAATGTGCCCAGTATAAAAGCATAAACATAAATGTGCTCAGTATAAAGTGCCGGACAGTTATAAAATAATGTTGCTCAGTATAAGGTGCCGGCTCAGTATATAATAAATGTGCTCAGTATAAAAGCATAAACATAAATGTGCTCGGTATAAAGTGCCGGCTCAGTATAAAATAAATGTGCTCAGTATAAAGCATTAACATAAATGTGCTCAGTATAAAGTGCCGGCTCAGTATATAATAAATGTGCTCAGTATAAAAGCATAAACATAAATGTGCTCAGTATAAAGTGCCGGCTCAGTATAAAATAAATGTGCTCAGTATAAAGCATTAACATAAATGTGCTCAGTATAAAGCATTAACATAAATGTGCTCAGTATAAAGTGCCGGCTCAGTATAAAATAAATGTGCTCAGTATAAAAGCATTAACATAAATGTGCTCAGTATAAAGTGCCGGCTCAGTATAAAATAAATGTGCTCAGTATAAAAGCATTAACATAAATGTGCTCAGTATAAAGCATTAACATAAATGTGCTCAGTATAAAGTGAGGCTCGTGCTATAAAATAAATGTGTCATATAAAAAAGCTTAACATAAATGTGCTCAGTATAAACGCATAACAAAATGTGCCAGTAAAATTGCCGGCTCAGTATAAAATAAATGTGCTCAGTATAAACGCATTAACATAAATGTGCTCAGTATAAAGCATTAACATAAATGTGCTCAGTATAAAGCATTAACATAAATGTGCTCAGTATAAAGTGCCGGCTCAGAATAAAATAATGTTGCTTTTCAGTATAAAAGCATTAAAATTAAATGTGCTCAGTTATAAAGCATATTAACATAAATGTGCCTTCCAGTTATAAAGTGCCGGGCTCAGTATAAAATAAATGTGCTCAGTAGAAAAAGCATTAACATAAATGTGCTCAGTTATTAAAGCATTAAACATAAGTGCTCAGTATAAAGTGCCGGCCGGATCGGTATAAACTAAATGTGCATCGTAGATAAACGCATTAACATAAATGTGCTCAGTATAAAGCATTAACATAAATGTGCTCAGTTATAAAAGTGCGGCTCGTGTTATAAAAATAAATGTGCTCAGATAAAAGAGCATAACATAAAATGTGGCTCTATTATAAAAGCTAACATAAATGTGCTCAGTATAAATTGCCGGCTCAGTATAAAAAAATGTTGCTGCAGATTAAACGCATTAACATAAATGTGCTCAGTATAAAGCATTAACATAAATGTGCTCAGTATAAAGCATTAACATAAATGTGCTCAGTATAAAGTGCCGGCTCAGAATAAAATAAATGTGCTCAGTATAAAAGCATTAACATAAATGTGCTCAGTATAAAGCATTAACATAAATGTGCTCAGTATAAAGTGCCGGCTCAGTATAAAATAAATGTGCTCAGTATAAACGCATTAACATAAATGTGCTCAGTATAAAGCATTAACATAAATGTGCTCGTATAATGCGGCTCGTATAAAATAAATGTGCTCAGTATAAAGCATAAATATAAATGTGCTCAGTATAAATTGCCGGCTCGGTATAAAATAAATGTGCTCAGTATAACCGCATTGTCATAAATGTGCTCAGTATAAAGCATTAACATAAATGTGCTCAGTATAAAGTGCCGGCTCAGTAAAAAATAAATGTGCTCAGTATAAAAGCATTAACATAAATGTGCTCAGTATAAAGCATTAACATAAATGTGCTCAGTACAAAGCATTAACATAAATGTGCTCATTATAAAGTGCAGGCTCAGTTTAAAATAAATGTGCTCGGTATAAACGCATTAACATAAATGTGCTCAGTATAAAGCATTAACATAAATGTGCTCAGTATAAAGTGCCGGCTCAGTATAAAATAAATGTGCTCGGTATAAACGCATTAACATAAATGTGCTCAGTATAAAGCATTAACATAAATGTGCTCAGTATAAAGTGCCGGCTCAGTATAAAATAAATGTGCTCAGTATAAAAGCATTAACATAAATGTGCTCAGTATAAAGCATTAACATAAATGTGCTCAGTATAAGGTGCCGGCTCAGTATATAATAAATGTGCTCAGTATAAAAGCATAAACATAAATGTGCTCGGTATAAAGTGCCGGCTCAGTATAAAAAAAATGTGCTCAGTATAAAAGCATTAACATAAATGTGCTCAGTATAAAGTGCCGGCTCAGTATATAATAAATGTGCTCAGTTATAACAAAGCAATAAAATAAATGTGCCTCCAGTAAAAGTGTTTGGCTCAGTATAAATAAATGTGCCCAGTATAAAAGCCTATAAACATAAATGGGCCTCAGTTAAAAGTCTGGCTCCGTATTATAAAATAAACGTGCCCAGTATAAAAGCATAAACATTAAATGTGCTCAGATAAAGTGCGACGGCGTCAGTAGATAAAAAGCATAAAACATAAATTGTGCCTCAGTATAACGTGCCGGATCAGTCTTAAAATAAATGTGCCCAGTATAAAAGCATAAAAACTGTGCCTCAGTATAAAAGTGCCGGTCAAGTATAAAATAAATGTGCTCAGTATAAAGCATAAACATAAATGTGCTCAGTATAAAGGGTGGGCCTCCATTATAAAGTGTGGAGCAGTATAAAGTGTGGCTCAGTAGAAGTGCGGCTCAGGATAAAAATAAATGTTGCCCAGTATAAAGCATAAACATAAAATGTGCTCAGTATAAGAGGGCCGGCTCAGTATAAAAAATAAAGTCCCCAGTATAAAAGCATAAAACATAAAATGGCCAGTATAAAGTGCCGGCTCAGTATAAAATAAATGTGCTCAGTATAAACGCATTAACATAAATGTGCTCAGTATATAGCATTAAATAAAGGTGCTCAGGATAAGGTGCCGGCTCAGTAGGATATAATAAGGTGCTCGTATAAAAGCATAAACATAAATGTGCCTCAGGATAAAAGTGTTGGCTCAGTATAAATAAAGTGCTCAGTAGTATAAAGGCATAAACCTAAATGTGTCAGTTATAAAGTGCCGGCTCAGTATAAAATAAATGTGCTCAGTATAAAAGCATAAACATAAATGTGCTCAGTATAAAGTGTTGGCTCAGTATAAAATAAATGTGACTCAGTTAAAGGCCATAAAACATAAAATGTGCTCAGGTTAAAGTGCCGGTCTAGTATAAAATAAATGTGCCCAGTATAAAGCATAAACATAAATGTGCTCAGTATAAAGTGCCGGCTCAGTATAAAATAAATGTGCTCAGTATAAGGTGCCGGCTCAGTATATAATAAATGTGCTCAGTATAAAAGCATAAACATAAATGTGCTCGGTATAAAGTGCCGGCTCAGTATAAAATAAATGTGCTCAGTATAAAAGCATAAACATAATGTGATCAGATAAGGGCATTAACATCAAATGGCTCAGTATACAAGTGCCGGCTCTCAGTATTAAATAAATGTGCTTCAGTATAAAAAGCATATTAACATAAATGTGATCAGTCTAAAGCATTAACATAAATGTGTCAGTATAAGTGCCGGCTCGTATAAATAATGTGCACGCAGTAGAAAAGATAACAAAATGTGCCCTCCAGTATAAAGCATTAACATAAATGTGCTCAGTATAAAGTGGCCGGACTCTGTATAAACAAATGTGGCTCAATATAAAGATAACATAAATGTGCGTCAGTATAAACCATTAACATAAATATGCTCAGTATTAAATTGCCGCTCAGTATAAATAAAGTGCTCGTATAAACGCATTAACATAAATGTGCTCAGTATAAAGCATTAACATAAATGTGCTCAGTATTAAGCATATTAACATACAATGTTGTCAGTATAAAGTTCCGGTCAGAATCACAAATGTGCTCAGTATACAAGCATAACATAAAATGTGCTCAGTATTAAGCATTAACATAAATGTTGTCAGTATATAAAGCTGCGGCTCGGTATAAAATAATGTGCTCAGTTATTAAAAGCATTAACATATTAAATGTGCTCAGTTAAAGATTAACATAGAGTGGCGCAGTATAAAGTGCCGGCTCTGTAGAAAATAAATGTGCTCAGTATAAAAGCCATTACCATATGTTGCTCAGTATAAAGCATTAACATAAATGTGCTCGTATAGTATAAAATTGCGGCTCAGTATAAAAATAACTGTGCTTCAGTAGAAAGCTTAAAAATAAATGTGCTCGTATAAAGCAGTAACTAAACGTGCTCAGGTAAAGCATAAATTACATGTGCGCAGTATTAAAGTGGCCGGCTCAGATAAAATAAATGGCTCAGTATAAAAGCAGCATAACATAAAGTGCTCAGTTATTAAAGCATTAAAATAAAATGTGCCTCAGATAAAGTGCCGGCTCAGTATAAAATAAATGTGCTCAGTATAAAGCATTAACATAAATCTGCTCAGTATAAAGTGCCGGCTCAGTAAAAAATAACTGTGCTCAGTATAAAAGCATTAACATAAATATGCTCAGTATAAAGCATTAACATAAACGTGCTCAGTACAAAGCATTAACATAAATGTGCTCATTATAAAGTGCAGGCTCAGTTTAAAATAAATGTGCTCGGTATAAACGCATTAACATAAATGTGCTCAGTATAAAGCATTAACATAAATGTGCTCAGTATAAAGTGCCGGCTCAGTATAAAATAAATGTGCTCAGTATAAACGCATTAACATAAATGTGCTCAGTATAAAGCATTAACATAAATGTGCTCAGTATAAAGTGCCGGCTCAGTATAAAATAAATGTGCTCAGTATAAACGCATTAACATAAATGTGCTCAGTTATAAAGCATAAATAATGTGATCAGTATTAAAGTGCTGGTCAGTATAAAATAAATGTGCTCAGTATAAAAGCATTAACATAAATGTGCTCAGTATAAGGCATAAACATAAATGTGCTCAGTATAAAGTGCCTGCTCAGTATAAAATAAATGTGCTCGGTATAAAGGCATTAACATAAATGTGCTCAGTATAAAAGCATTAACATAAATGTGCTCAGTTTAAAGCATTAACATAAATGTGCTCAGTATAAAGTGCCGGCTCAGTATAAAATAATTGTGCTCAGTATAAAGTGCCGGCTCAGTATAAAATAATTGTGCTCAGTATAAACGCATTAACATAAATGTGCTCAGTATAAAGCATTAACATAAATGTGCTCAGTATAAAGTGCCGGCTCAGTAAAAAATAAATGTGCTCAGTATAAAAGCATGAACATAAATGTGCTCAGTATAAAGCATAAACATAAATGTGCTCAGTATAAAGAGCCGGCTTGGTATAAAATAAATGTGCTCAGTATAACCGCATTGTCATAAATGTGCTCAGTATAAAGCATTAACATAAATGTGCTCAGTATAAAGTGCCGGCTCAGTATAAAATAAATGTGCTCAGTATAATGTTGCCGGCTCGATATAATAAATGTGCCCTCGTATTAAAAGCATAAAAATAAATGTGTCGGATAAGATGCCGGCTCCCAGTATAAAAAATGGCCTCAGTATAAAAGCATAACATCAATGTGTCAGTAATAAGCATTAACATTAAATGTGCTCAGTTATTAAAGTGCAGGCCATCAGTTATAAAATAAATGTGCGCAGTCTAAAAGCATAACATTAAAGTGCTCAGTATTAAAGCATAACATAAATGTGCTCAGTATAAAGTGCCGGCTCGGTATAAAATAAATGTGCTCAGTATAAAAGCATTAACATAAATGTGCTCAGTATAAAGCATTAACATAAATGTGCTCAGTATAAAGTGCCGGCTCTGTATAAAACAAATGTGCTCACTATAAAAGCATTAACATAAATGTGCTCAGTATAAACGCATTAACATAAATATGCTCAGTATAAATTGCCGGCTCAGTATAAAATAAATGTGCTCAGTATAAACGCATTAACATAAATGTGCTCAGTATAAAGCATTAACATAAATGTGCTCAGTATAAAGCATTAACATAAATGTGCTCAGTATAAAGTGCCGGCTCAGAATAAAATAAATGTGCTCAGTATAAAAGCATTAACATAAATGTGCTCAGTATAAAGCATTAACATAAATGTGCTCAGTATAAAGTGCCGGCTCAGTATAAAATAAATGTGCTCAGTATAAAAGCATAAACATAAATGTGCTCAGTATAAAAGCATTAACATAAAGTGTGCACTCAGTATTAAAGTTGCCGGCTCTGTTATTAAATAAATGTGCTCAGTATTAAAAGCATTTAACATAAAATGTGCTCAGTATAACGCATAACATAAATGTGCTCAGTAATAAATGCAGGCCTCAGTATAATAAATGTGCTCAGTATAAACGCATTTAACATAATGGCTCAGTAATAAAGCATTAACAAAACGTGCCTCAGTATTAAAGCATTAACATAAATGTGCTCAAGTATAAAGTGACCGGCTCAGAATAAAGAACATGTGTTCAGTATAAAAGATAACATAAATGTGATCAGATAAGCATTAACTGTAAATGTTGCTCAGTATAACGTGCGGCTCAGTATTAAAATACATGTGCTCAGTATAAAGCATAACATAATCTGCTCAGTATCAGTGACTGGCTCAGAAAAAAATAACTGTGCTCAGTATAAAGCATTAACATAAATATGCTCAGATAAAGCATGAAAGAACGTGCCAGTACAAAAGCATTAACATTAAATGCTATTATAAAGTGCCGGCTCAGTTTAAAATAAATGTGCTCGGTATAAAAGCATTAACATAAATGTGCTCAGTATAAAGCATTAACATAAATGTGCTCAGT
>JACBWV010000626.1:19347576-19392576 GCA_013435795.1 Chlamydomonas sp. ICE-L
CGAGTTTGTGAGCGTTCTGCACGCCGAGACCTTCTGGAAGCGTGACTGCCCCCCAAGCACACCATCAGCCTTGCGGATGATTGGGTTGGCTTGGAGCATGGTATGCCGTGATGTTTATGTAGGGTGACGGTGGATAGGCGTAGATAGCGGAGGTGGATGACCGGGGGTCAAGTGTTGGGTGAGCTCACTGCAAACGGGCAAGCAGTCTGTGCGGTTATGTGGACCGTCTCGGCGCGGACCTTCTGAAAGGTCTGACTGACAACACACATCAGATCTTTAGGTGTGGTTGCGGGGTGGGGCTGGTTGAGTCATAAGGTTGGGACCATATGGGAGTAGCGCGGCTTTATTGCTGGTGCTCGATAGGGTGATAGGGAGGCGTGGTGAAGTGAGGTGGGCTGGTTTTAGTGGGGGATGAGCGGTGGTATGTGTGAGCATCACATGCCCGAGATGAGTGTGCGCGTGGACGCGCGCGCCTTTCTGAAAGTGACTGCCAACACACCATCAGATCTTTGAGGTGGTTGGGGTGTTGGGGTGGTTGGTGTGGTTGGGCTGGTAGGGGTTTTGTGGGTGATAGGGTGATAGGGAGGTTGTGGGTTGGGTGGTAGTGGGGGTTGTGCGGTATGGCTCGATGTGTCTTCGGCGAGTGCCCTGAGCTCACCTGCGAACGGGTCGTGCGAGTTCGACGGGCCTTAATGAAGGGACTGCCAACACACCATCAGATCTTTGGGATGATTGGGTTGGTTGGGCTGGTAGGGGTTTTTGCTGCGGTGACTAGGGTGATAGCGGAGGCTGTGTGGGATGGTAGTGTGAGCCTCACCTGCAACGAGGTGTGGCTGTCCTGCACGCGTCCTTTTGAAGGTGAGGACTAGCCAACACACATCAATCTTTGCGGGGTGTGTTGGGCGTGTATGCAGGACTCGTGGTTGGTGTGAGTATGCGTTGGGCTACCGATAAGGGTTTGTGTGTGTGGATAGCTGGTGCATAGGGATTAGGATGCCGTGCGTGGCATGTTATACGGTGCGTAGTGGGCGCGTTGTGGCTGGGTGGGTATGTGAGCCTCAACTTAGCGAAAACGGGGGCCCGCTGGCTGTCTATGTCTGACGCCGGCCTTCTGAAATGTGACTGCCAACACACCATCAGATCTTTGAGGTGACCGTTGAGGTAGTTGGGGTGCGTAATGGAGGTGTGGGCTGCGTAGGGTCCGTTTATGTGGAATAGATAGCGGTGATAGGAGGTGGGCTGGGAATGACGGTGTGTAGTGGGGGTTGTGCACGGTGGTCAGTGGAGACCTCACCTCTGCGAACTGAGTGATGTGCGCGTCTAGCACGCGGCTTTCTGAAGGCTGACTGACAAACACACCATCAGATATTATGAAGCGATAGGTTAGCCGGGATAGATATGGGCTGTGTGTTGGGTGGATATAGCGCGACGTTCGCCGTAAGGGTGTTTGCAATGGAGTGCATAGGTGATAAGAGGAGGTCTGTATGGCCGTGGGGTAGTGGGGGGTTAGCTACGGTCGCTAGAGTGCGTAGAAAATGTGAGAGCTCACCCTGCGAACGGGATTGTGGCGTCTGACGCGGCCTTTCTGAAGGTGACTGCCAACACACCATCAGACCACTCGTGGCTAGCACATGACTAAAAATGCGCCGTTACAGTTTGGCCCATGCGTGACGGACTAGGGGTTAGACAACATAATGCCAGTAGTAGGGGTAACTTACTCCTGCCCCCCATCTCCCCGCGACTTCGTGCCCAACCATCAATGTTGAGCGGACGGGCTGCAAGACCCTGCCCAAAGGTAGAATAGAGATATATAAAATATACAAGTTTGGATTTTGAATTTGAAATTCGAAATTGTAAATTTGAATCAGATAATTGCAGTAGTGGGTGGCCTTCTCCTGCCCATCCTCCCCACGCTCGTGCATTAATGTGAGGGCGGCTGCAAGCACCCTGCAAATGCAGAGATGGGAATATGTAAATGTAGAGGTGTAGAAAATATGAAAGTTTGGATTTTGAAATTGAAATTCGAAATTTGAAGTTTGAATCAGATAATTACAGTAGTGGGTTGCCTTCTCCTGCCCATCCTCCCCACGCTCGTGCATTAATGTGAGGGCGGCTGCAAGCACCCTGCAAATGCAGAGATGGGAATATGTAAATGTAGAGGTGTAGAAAATATGAAAGTTTGGATTTTGAAATTGAAATTCGAAATTTGAAGTTTGAATCAGATAATTACAGTAGTGGGTGGCCTTCTCCTGCCCATCCTCCCCACGCTCGTGCATTAATGTGAGGGCGGCTGCAAGCACTCTGCAAATGTTGAGATATATAAAATATGAAAGTTTGGATTTTGAATTTGAACTTCGAAGTTTGAAATTTGAATCAGATAATTGCAGTAGTGGGTGGCCTTCCCCTGCCCATCCTCCCCACGCTCGTGCATCAACGGGAGGGCGGCCGCAAGCACCCTGCAAGTTAAAACATGACAACTTAAATAAATACTGTTTTGAATTTTGAATTTTGAATTGCATAAAATGAAGTAGGGATTGGCAGTAATAAGTGGCCTTCTTCTGCCCTTATGACCCTTAATCTAACTCCCAAACGGCATGACCAGGAATGAACGTGTATTGCTCTGTCTTTCCGCTGTAATACAGCCTGACAATCACGAGCCCATGCCGGCCCACAATCATCTCGTACAACTGTTTTTTGTTATTTACTTATATTCCTATTATGGGGAACTAGATTAACACAAATACAGTGCATGTCCTTGTGTCAAACCAACCTGTAAGGCTCTGTCTTCCTGCTGAAAGACAGCCCGACAATCATGAGCCCATGCCTGACCACGATCTTTTCGCATAACTGGATTGTGTGACTTTAATGAGGGGCTAGATCTAACTAGATTAGCACATAGATGCAGTTAAGACTCTGTCTTCCCACTGAAAGACAGCCCGACGATCATGAGCCCATGCCGGACAACAATCATCTCGTACAACTGTAGTTTGCAACTTTTATGAGGGGCTAGATCTGACTAGATTAACATACATACAGTCCATGGCCTTGTGCAAAACCAACCTGTACGACTATCTTCCTGCTGAAAGACAGCCCGACAATCACGAGCCCATGCCGGACAACAATCATCTCGTACAACTGTTTTTTGCTATTCACTTATATTCCTATTATGGGGAACTAGATTAACACAAATACAGTGCATGCCCTCGCACGCAACGAACCTGTAAGATGAGATTAAGTTCCTGCTGAAAGACAGCCCGAAAATCATGAGCCCAAGTCAGACCACGATCATTTCGCGGAACTGGATTTTGTGACTATTAGGGGCTAGATCCGACTAGATACATCAAAATATAGTTCATGGCCTTGTGCCAACCTGACCTGTAAGACTCAGTCTTCCCGCTGAAAGACAGCCCGACAATCATGAGCCCATGCCGTACAACAATCATCTCGTACAACTGGGTGGTCTTGAGGATGAAGTACTCGGTGGGTTGGATGTTCATCACGGAGCATGCGTCCACAATGGCTGTCTTCATTAGCTTGTAATCAGGCTCAGGCAATACAACACCTGTGTTCAAGAAAATAGGAGGATGTGTGTAAGTGGGTGGGTAAGTGGGCAGGTGTGTGTGGGGGGGTGGGTGGGGGGGGGGGGGGGGGGGGGGGATGGGGATGCAGTGTGTGTGTATGTGTGTGTGTGTGTCTAGTAGTGTAGTAGTCTGTCAAGCACACACATCATGTCTTCATTAGCTTGTAATCAAGCTCAGTTAACACAACACCTGTAGCCAAGAAAATAGGGTTTAGGGCGACTACATATCACATGTGGACTTCAGCTGTGGAACTTTTGAGGCCCAAGAATTACGATTACAATTACAATTACAATTACAATACAGATTTAAAATTACAATACAGAATTACAAGGGTCAAATGATTGGACCGTAAAACTGTAGGGTTGTAAGTATGATATTGTACAGGTTTATCATATGACACATCTACAATAGCATATGATATATAGTCCAGTGCCGTACAGTATAACAACGTATTGTACAATGTATTTTATTATACATCGCCTAATTATCTTGTTGACCAGTACGATATTGACAGCCATAAAAAGCTTAAATGTGGACTCACTTGCGTCCTGGCATCCTGGAACATTGAACGTGCCAACAAAAGGTTCCAACATTACTAAATGCCACAAACATAACTAAATGCCACAAACACAAACATAAACATAACTAAATGCCACACACATAAAAATGACACAAACACACAAACATAACTAAATGCCACAAACACAAACATAGCTAAATGCCACAACACACATACATAACTAAATGCCACAAACACACAAACATAACTAAATGCCACAACACACAAACATAACTAAATGCCACAACACACAAACATAAATAAATGCCACAACACACAAACATAACTAAATGCCACAACACACAAACATAACTAAATGCCACAACACACAAACATAACTAAATGCCACAACACACAAACATAACTAAATGCCACAACACACAAACATAACTAAATGCCACAACACACAAACATAACTAAATGCCACAACACACAAACATAACTAAATGCTCAACACATTAAAATGTCACTAACACAAACATAACTAAATGCCACAAACACAAACATAACTAAATGCTAAACACATTAAAATGTCACTAACACAAACATAACTAAATGCCACAAACACAAACATAACTAAATGCCATAACATAATGAGGACACATACACCTGGGAGCAAGTCTCTAATAATGCCAGGAAGAGCGGCACGTCATGAGACAAGAACTTGCACAGGTTTATATGATAGTATGGTGTATGAAATGACTGAACCAAAATGTGGGGGCATCCGCACCTGGGAACAATTCGCGAATGATACCCTGGAAGAGTGGCACGTCATGCGACAAGAATTTGCACAGGTTGACGTCGATGATAGACCGCAGCATCTGTACGAATTCATCCTCCGAGGGAAAGCGACGCTTGAGGTTGCCTGCAGCGCGCAGAACCGCCATCACGGCCCGCATCGGCGCGCAACGCGGAGGGACGTGCCGATGGGTTCCACAAGGGTTCCAGAAGAATTAAGTACCATAAACATAACGAGCACACATGCGCACCTGGGAACAAGTCGCTAATTATGCCCTGAAAGAGCGGCACGTCATGCGACAAGAATTTGCACAGGTTGACGTCGATGATAGACCGCAGCATCAGTACGAATTCGTCCTCCGAGGGGAAACGACGCTTGAGGTTGCCTGCAGCGCGCAGAACCGCCATCACGGCCCTCATGCCGTAGTCGTAGTGGTCTTGGCTTGAGAGCTGCTCGGAGCAGAGCTTGTAGCACTGGACGATCTTTTTGGCACTATCGCGAGCGGATAGATATCCGTAAGAAAAGAGGATGATCTCGGCGATCATGGCGTAGTCCGGGACCATCATGGCCACCGTGCGGAAGAGGGCCTTGAGATTGTCAGGTAGCTCGGAACGACCTGTGTAGCGGGGGAGGGGGTGGTGCGGTTTGAGAATGGGGTGAGTAGAGTTGTGTAGGTGTGCTGCTGTGAGGGGGGAGGTCTGTATTGCGCTGATGCCAGACACGCAGAAGAAGCGAGGGATCGTCATTGGCCACGGCGCCGGCGGGAGAGCGTGGGCCTTGGGAGAGGGCCTTATGGTTGTTCGGGCTAGATCAGAGCACGACGATGCCATAGCGACGCGCGGAGCGGTGCGGGTCTCGTCTAATAGCCCGAGGGTAGAGTAGCCCGGTGCGTTAGGTGATGTGTGGGGCGGTCAATGGGATGAGGAGCTGGTAAGGTTTGCGGTGATGCCGATTTTATTTCTTTTTCTTTTCCTTTGGTCTTTTTTTTTTTTTTTTTGTCGAGGCATAGCGAGGGACCCAAAAGGCCACGGTGACGGGAGGCGCCTGAAGGTTTGCGGGATAGCTCGGAACGACCTGTGTACCGGGGAAAAGAGGGCGTGTGGGGTTGTGCAGGTTATCTAGCGCGGTGATATGTGGAGGCCGTAGGTGTGTCGTGGGGTAAGTTTTGACCACGGAGATGACGATCACGGCTAGAAATGCGACGTCTCATTGAGAGGGTGTGCACGGGAAGAGGGCATATACCGAATTTTCCCCGTAGATCGCGCGACGGGAAACCTGCCCCATAAGCTACATTATTGTAACATACCTATTGTAACATAGGCTACACAAAAACGGGGAGGACAAGCGGACATAGATACCACACACACACGAAGCCCAAGCGACATTACGTACTGCCACCCATAGCATGCCATATCCCGAGGGAGGATCTGAGCGATTCATGGTGATAGCGCCACCAAGCCACACTCCTCACACTTCGCTTGCATACATCGTCAATAATTACATATTGTAACATACATATTGTAACATACATACACACACAAGACGGGAGGGTCCCCTTAACACCACGCCCCTCCCGGCGTTTGTTTTGTACACACAAGTGGGATCACAGACATACGTACCTGCATACCCAGGTTTCATGGTGATAGAGCACCAAGGGCTCCACTTCAGCTGCCACTCCGTTACACACATATTGTAACATACGTACACACACAAACGGGAACATGGACACACGTACCTGCATAACGGGGGGAATGTGGGTTCATGGAGATATAAGAGCACACACACACGACAACACACCACACACGCCCCCACACAGTTGTGAATGGTGTTTCGGGGACCATCCACTGCGCAAAAATGGAAATACGCCCCACCTGCTATCCGTCAGCGCGTTCATGGTGATTGAAGAGCACCAAGAACGCTCCCTTCAGCTGCCATCTCAAATCTCATTATACATACTGTAACCATACATATTGGTAACATACGATACACACACTAGAAAAGAGTAGGAGGGCCACTTTACACCACGCCCCTCCAGCGCGTTTATCTAGCCAGTTTAGAGAGCCCCCCCTTCTGGGCGCGCCAAGACGAAGCCCCCAGTGTCCTCATTTGTGTAACGCGCTCGAAATGTTATGCCATGATGAAGCCAGAACACGTAGCCAACATGCCGTCTCACGTAACTAACTCGCTTCCCTTGCCACCTGTTGCTCCCTCGCTATCACTCTCCGCCATTTCTCAGTGTCGCAGGCGACACTGTATCGAACTTGTTTTTTGTACACACAAGTGGGAACAAGGTCATACGTCACTGCTATATCCGGGGGGTGGCGATTAATAGTGATAGAGCACCAGAGCGCCATACACCACCTCCACTTAAAGCTGCATCTCCGTCCTTCGAAATATCGAATACGAACATTTCTGATGCTTGGCGACGCCCGATCGCACGTTGGATGTCCATAACCTGTTGAGCCATAGATGCAGCTGGTGTTCAAAAGTGCGATGAGAGTAGCAAATTTAAATGTAAGCTTTTAATTAAATTTAGAAATGCAGCTGAAGTTAAATAGTGCGATGAGAGTTGCAAATTTAAATGCAAGCTTTTATTTAATTTAGAGATGCTGCTGTTATAGTGAAATAGTACGATGATAATTGCAAAAATAAATGTAGTGACTTAAAACAGTTAAAATCAGGTCAAAATAAGGTTTACATGGGGTCAATATAGGGTGTACATGTGCTTATTAAAAGTAGTAGGAGGTCTAACACAGTGTTACACCCACATACCTGCTGCGCCACCACAGACAGGACCTCAAGGTCAATGCGATTGAACTCATCGAAGCAATGCCATTCAGTGACTTAAGACAATTTAAAATAAGGACAAAATTACCATTCCCTGTTCATTCGTCAAATATGCATTCATTTATTCCTTTAAAGATGCATTCATGGATTCATTAAATAGCCCGGTTGACTTAGCTAACTCGGCTACCTGTGGTGCTCCTATAACATCACGTCCTGATAGCCATGCTAACTTGAATTACACACGATGGCTAACATTTCAATTTCAGATTCGTTGAAATGACTCATTTTAAATAGTAGTAAGGAAGCAAACTAAGTGTTACAATATTTAAATAGTAGAAGGACGTCAAACTAAGTGTTACAATATTTAAATAGTAGAAGGACGTCAAACTAAGTGTTACAATATTTAAATAGTAGAAGGACGTCAAACTAAGTGTTACATCCACCCACCTGCTGCGCCACCACAGACAAAACCTCAAGGTCGATGCGATTGAACTCATCGAAGCACGCCCACGCGCCCGAGGCCGCCAGGCCCTTGAAGAACTTGCCCATGGCGATGTAGTCCAGTGAGTCTGAACAGTTGAATACCACGCATTGGCGCGCAAGGGCCTTGGCCAGGTCCTTGGTAGTCTCGGTCTTACCTAGTGTTTGAAAGCAGGGTTGGTGTGGTGTGGTGTGGTGTGGTATGGCTTGGCTTGGTTTGGTTTGGATTGGATTGGTTTGGTTTGCTGTTTGGTTAGTTTGTTGTTTGGTGTTGTTTGGCAGGTTAGTGACTCGAACAGATTGCTTACACACGCATTGAGTGCCGCCCAAGGGCATTCGCCACGCCGTCTTGGTGGTCCGGTGCTTACCTAGGAGCGAAAGAGCTATTTGGTATGCGTTTGGCTTGTGTTTGCAGTTTGTCGCGATCGTTTTTTTTTCTTCTGTTTACTTGTTTAAGATTGTGGTTTGGGCCTTTACAGTTAGGCAGTCGCCGAAAAAAATCATTGGGCGCCAGGCATTACAAGGTCCTGGTTGCGTCTCGTCCTTACCTAGCGCTGTTCTGAAAAACAGGTTTTGGTATTAGCCGTTTGGTTTGTTTTGACTTTGGTTTCGATTTTGATTGATTTGATTTGCGTTGGTTTCGGTTAGTTTGTATGGATTAGATGGTTTGTCTGCGTTTTGTTTTGTTTGCGCCTGGTTTGTTTGATTGGGTTGGTGTTAGGCATTGTTGAATAAACGCATTGGCGCGCAAGCGGCTTTAGGCCAGGATCCTTGAGATGAGCTATCGGCTATACTTACCTTGGATTGCAAGCCAGGGTTTAGTTTGGTTTGTTGGTTGGTTTTGCGTTTAGGTGACGTTTGGTTAGGTTGTGGTTTGGATTGTATGGTTGCCAGTGCGAGGTTGTTGCGCGTTATGGTATGCGTTTGGCTTGGTTTGGATTGCAGTATGGTAATGTTAGTTGGGTTTGGTTATGGTTATGTATGGTTTGGTTTGGGATTTGGGTTTGGTTTGTTTGTTTGGTTTGGTACTGTTTGGTTTGGAGTACCTGTTTGGTTTGGTACCGTTTGTATGTTATGTTATGTTCATGTTATTATGGTCATGAGTAGGTGGCCGTTGGCTTATGGCCTTGCCGTTGCACGTTTGCCAGTTGACTACTGGCTTGGTTGGTTTGCGTTATGCGTTTGCGTTGGTTTGCGTTTGCGTTGGTTTGTTAGGTTGGTTTGGTTTGGTAGTTGCGTACAGTTTCGCGTACGCGATGGTATGCGTATGGTATGGGTAATGGGTATGGTATGGTATAGGTTTGCCGTTTAGTTTTTTTTTTTTTTTGTGGTTTCGGTATGGATGGTATGGTATGCACGTTTGGTTTATGAGTATGGTTTAGCGTTTGGTATGCGTTTGCAGTTCAGACAGTTGGTTTGGTTGGCGCTTGGTATGCGTTGAATGAGTATGAGTATCGACGTATTGCGAACTATGAGTATAGTATGGTTTGGGTATGGTTCGTTTTCAGGTTATAGTATGAGTGATGCGTTTAAGCCGTCCTGGTTTGTGCGCTTTAGTTTGCCGTTTGGCTCAGTTTGAGATATGCGTTATGCGTATGTATGAGTTTAGGCATTGACGTTATGGTTTGGTTTCAGGTTCGCCCGATTTAGGATTGGATATTCATATGTGAAGACCACGCATGGATGCCGCAAGACGGCCCACACAGCTGTTATTCAGTCTGAAAATGCCAGCAGCAACAAAGATGACAGCCCTCTACCAGTTCCAGCATGTAATCCCCTGTGAGGTGGGTTGGTGGGTGGGTGGGGTGAGAGGGGGCACAGGGGGATGCGGTTAAGGGTGGGTGAGGTTGAGGGGGGTGGGGCGTGCGAAGAATGGCGTGTGCGGTCGTGGAAGAAGGGGGGGACAGGCTGCCCGGCGTGCCGTGCGGGTGGGTGTGGGTGGGGTGGGTGGGGGGGCACAGGGTAATCGGTTTGATTTGAAACATCGGAGGACAGATAACAGCCCTCATACATGGTCAAGTGGGTTCCCTTCCTGCAGGGGTGCGTGTTAGGCCAGTTTGGTGTATGCTGGCGTGTTGGTGGGGGTGTTGGTAGTTGGTGTTGTATAGGTGTTAGTTGTGAGCGGCACAATGTAATTGATCTGAGAATCCCAGGACAAAATAATAGCCATCTGACCTTTTCCAGTAGACTTGCTGGGGTAGGTGTGTGTGTGTGGTGTGCTGTTTGTTGGGCGTGGTCGCGGTGTTGATGTTGACAGGTGTGTTGATGAGTGTTGTGTGACGTGTGTTGTGTCGTGGTGAGAGTGTGTGTATGTGGGGGGGGGGGGGGGGGGACCACACGCCAGGGTCAGGAGTATCTATCTGAAAAACACCAGACAATATAACAGCCCTACTTACCAGTTAACTGCCCCCGGCGAACCATTCTAAGGATGCCTCCTCCCAAGCTTCATGTGGATGACGACCCATGTAGGGTTCGCGCTAGCAGCCGGTTGATAGGGGGTGGGTCGATGACCAGGCTGGGAGCCTGATTGCCGACAAGGTACTCATACCTGAGGGGGTTGGGCGGGTTGGTGGTGGGGGGGGCGGGGGGGGTGTGGTTGGGGTGGGTTGGCGGGTGGGGGGTCGAGTTGGCGGATGAAGGGCGGGTGGGGAGGCGAGGGTGGGCGGTGTCGTGCGCGGTGGGAGGTGGGGTGTGTGGGGGAGGGGAGGCGAGTGTGTTGTGGAGGGGAGGGGTGGACCAAGCGAGAGCTGATTGCCCAAGGTGGTACTAATACCTGAGGGGATGCGGGCGGAGTTGGGTGGGAGTGAGTGTAGCGGCGGGTTGGGGGATGGCGGTGGGGGCGAGCGGGTCGGAGGGTGGCGGAGGGGGGGGGATGCCGAGACGGACTTTACCCATACTCAGCATGCCCTGGACCTAATCATATGATAGTCTGCCTGCGACGCGTGGTGTCCCTATCCGTTTCTCCGGGCAGGGGCCTGGGGGAATGATGGTTTTTCTTGTTTTTTTTTTTTTTTTTGCTTTTTACGTGATGGTTGTAGGGTGAGTGGTCGTGTAGGTAGGGTGGGTGTATAGTATAGATTAGATGCGGTTGCGTTGGTATGGTCTTAGATGGCTTAAGAATGGGCGGAGCGTGCGTGTTGGTGTTGCGTGCTTGAGTGTCTAAGGCTGTTGGTGTGCGTCGTTGGTGGACTGGGGTGGTAGGAGTTGAAGAAGCGGTTGTTGGTGTTGGTGGTGGGGGCTCCTGATGGAGGGGGGGGGCGACGTGTTGTCGGTGTATTGTGTCTCTGTAGTTGTTGCGTAGAGAGACTTAACCATACGTCAGCAAAGTGCCCTACATCATTCGCATGCGGGGACGAGTAGGGTCTACCCATGATCGGCTTGTCCTGGGCAAATGGGTAAGTTGGTGGTGTGTGGTGACGGGTAGTTTAGGGTGAGTGATGATGGTGGTGCAGTCGAGAGGGTAGGTGTGGGTTGCCGGTGATGTTGTTGGCGCCGTGGTGAGAGAGGAATACCCCTTTTACTCATCACCTGCTCATCCATTCGCAGCGGACGGCTGGATGTCCTGTCGCGTTCCCTGGCCAGCACGGCGGTTCTAACTACAATAAGTCCTTATGCCTAGCCCGTTAGCCGCCTGAAGTCAGTTGCCTCTGTGACCTTCTCCTTCACCATGTTCGCCACCACGTCCCTGCAGCAACGAATAAATTAATTAATTAATTTATTTATTAATTAATTCATAAATGAACTAATCAAAACATTCATTCTTCATTAATTAACAATTCGATTTAGAAAGTAATTCCAATCTAAAATGCATCTGGATTCAAAATCCAAAATCAAATTCCAGAAAAAACGTTCCGAAACTGTTTTTTATTCCAGCCTCCATGCCTCTTTAATTTAGGTCCAATTGAAAAAAGTTAATTTTGAACAGCCCTACCAGACATGATAGTCCATCACCAGCAGAGATTGCCTGGGGTTCAGTTTATCAATGATTTTTGGCGGGGCCTTCTGCAGGGCCTTCTGGGGGGCGGGGCCTTCTGGGGGGGCCTTCTGGGGGGGCCTTCTGGCGGGGCCTTCTGGGGGGCGGGGCCTTCTGGGGGGGCCTTGTGGCGGGGCCTTCTGGGGGGTGGGAGCCCCCGGTGTTACCCATTTGTCCGTCCGACCGACCATCCATCCATCCATCCATCCATCCATCCATCCATCCATCCATCCTTCCATCCATCCATCCATCCGTCTGACCGTGATGAAGCCCCAACACGTCAGCCAACGGTCTCGTAACTAACTCGCTTCCATTGCCACCTGTCGCTCCCTTGCGATCACTCTCTGCCATTTTGTAGCGTCGCTTGTTGTTTTGTTATAGCCCCTCCTGTCATCGTTGGGCAAGTCCCTTAAGCCTATCTGGTCTACCCCTGGACTGTAACAACATAAAATATAATACATGTACATTACAGCCCTACCTAGTGTGGACGTCCATCACCACCAGGGCTCCAAGCGTTGCACGTTGCAGGGTGGTGAGGTCTCCCTGACCTGATACACCACATTCATCAGGTCACCCTCACACTGTTCCTAGCATGCAGTCAAGCTGACCCCTGATAGCCTACCTGGTCTACCCCTGGCCTGTAACAACGTACCGTACATATACATTACAGCCCTATATTGGTGGTTGGCCCCAGTGCAAGCTAACAGGCTGGCCCCAGTGCAAGCTAACAGGCTGGCCCCAGTGCAAGCTAACAGGCTGGCCCCAGTGCAAGCTAACAGGCTGGCCCCAGTGCAAGCTAACAGGCTGGCCCCAGTGCAAGCTAACAGGCTGGCCCCAGTCATCTACGGCTGGCCCCAGTTGCAAGCTAACAGGCTGGCCCCAGTTGCAAGCTAACAGGCTGCCCCAGTGCAAGCTACAGGCTGCCCCAGTTGCAAGCCTAACTAGGCTGGCCCAGTGCAAGATAACAGGCTGGCACCCCAGTGCAAGCTAACAAGGCTGGCCCCCAGTGCAAGTAACAGGACTGGCCCCAGTGACAAGGCTAATCAGGCTGCCCAGTGCAAGCTAACGGCTGGCCCCCGTGCAAGCTAACAGGCTGGCCCAGTGCAAGCTAACAGGCTGGCCCCAGTGCCAAGCTAAAGGCTGGCCCAGTGCAAGTAACAGGCTGGCCACAGTGCAAGCGTTAAAAGGTGGCCCCAGTGCACAGCTAACAGGCTGGCCCCAGTGACAAGCTAACAGGCTGGCCCAAGTGCCAGCTAACAGGCTGGCCCAGTGCAAGCAACAGGGCGGCCCCAGTGCACACAGTGCAAGTAACAGGCGGGCCCCAGTGGAAAGCTAACGGCTGGCCCCAGTGCAAGCTAACAGGCTGGCACCAGTGCAAGCTAACAGGCTGGCCCCAGTGCAAGCTAACAGGCTGGCCCCAGTGCAAGCTAACAGGCTGGCCCCAGTGCAAGCTAACAGGCTGGCCCCAGTGCAAGCTAACAGGCTGGCCCCAGTGCAAGCTAACAGGCTGGCCCCAGTGCAAGCTAACAGGCTGGCCCAGTGCAAGCTAACAGGCTGACCTAGGCACAAGCTAACAGGCTGGCCCCAGTGCAAGCTAACAGGCTGGCCCCAGTGCAAGCTAACAGGCTGGCCTCAGTGCAAGCTAACAGGCTGGCCCCAGTGCAAGCTAACAGGCTGGCCCCAGTGCAAGCTAACAGGCTGGCCCCAGTGCAAGCTAACAGGCTGGCCCCCTCAATCTCACGCCTCATTAGGAGGCTTGAGGTTGAAGGGGCATACTAAGGTGCTATTGATTTATTTACTACAGTCCTACCTGGCGTGGACGTCCATCACCACCAGGGCTCCAAGCGTGGCGCGTTGCAGGGTGGTGAGGTCTCCCCGGACCTGATCCACCACATTCATCAAGTCACCTTCACACTGTTTCTCGCATGCGGTCAAGGTGCCCCCCGAGAGGGCCTTCTCCACACCGCGGGTCCAGAAGACATTGGATGCCACCAGCACGACCATGCCTGGCCACTCCAGCACCCACTCGCTGCGGGTCTTGGTGGGGTAGGCCTCCACGCCCTTGCCCGTCACGTTGTGCACGGCCTCAAACATCCTGTCCTCCACCTCCAGCAGCCACACCTGGAAGCACGTATGGGATTTATCTACACCTCAGTCCAAGCTTGATACAATTGAATTTGATATTTGTGAAATTTGACACACATTTTGGTGGTGTTGGTGAGGTAGGCCTCCACGCGCTTGCCCGTAACGTCATGCACGGCCTCAAAGATCCTGTCCTCCACCTCCAGCAGCCACACCTGCAGCAAGCACGGATGGGATTTCTCTAAACCTTAGACAAGGCTTGACATACTCCAATTTTATAATTGTGAATAGACACACTTGTTGGTGGTATTGGTGGGGTAGGCCTCCACTTCCTTGCCAGTCACGCCGTGCACCGCCTCAAACATCCTGTCCTCCGCCTCCAGCAGCCACACCTGCAAACATGTATGGGCTTTCTCTAAAACTCAGCCCAAGCTTGATATAACTGAATCTGAGAGGTGTGAAATGACACCCACACGCTACAGGTCTTGGTGGGGTAGACCTCCACACCCTTGCCCGTCACGTCGTGCACGGCCTCAAACATCCTGACCTCCGCCTCCAGCAGCCACACCTGCAGCAAGCACTCATGGGATTTCTCTACACCTCAGCCCAAGCTTGATATAACTGAATCTGAAAGGTGTGAAATGACACCCACTCGCTGCGGGTCTTGGTGGGGTAGGCCTCCACGCCCTTGCCCGTCACGTCATGCACGGCCTCAAACATCCTGTCCTCCACCTCCAGCAGCCACACCTGCAGCAAGCACTCATGGGATTTCTCTACACCTCAGTCTAAGCTTGATATAACTGAATCTGAAAGGTGTGAAATGACACCCACTCGCTGCGGGTCTTGGTGGGGTAGACCTCCACACCCTTGCCCGTCTCGTCGTGCTCGGCCTCAAACATCCTGTCCTCCACGGCTCCACCTCCAGTAGCCACACCTGCAGCAAGCTCTGATAGGATTTCTCTACACCTCAGTCTAAGCTTGGTATAATTGAATTTGATATGTGTGAAATGACACACTTGTCCTGGGCGGTGTTGACGACGGTCAAGGAAGGAAGGGACCACCTCTTTCTCCACACTGGTCACACTGGACACACACACAAAGCAAGGTCCCAACGAACACACAAAACAAAGTCCCAGCACAAACACACAAACAAAGTCCCAAAACAAAGCCCCACCTTCACTGATCCCTTGGCCTGGGCTGTGTTGACGACGGTCTTGAAAGGAACCACCTCTTTCTCCACACTGGTCACACTGGACACACACACAAAGCAAGGTCCCAACGAACACACAAAACAAAGTCCCAGCACAAACACACAAACAAAGTCCCAAAACAAAGCCCCACCTCCACTGATCCCTTGTCCTGGGCGGTGTTGACGACGGTCTTAAGAGGAAGGAAGGGACCACCTCTTTCTCCACAATGGTCACACTGGACACACACACAAAGCAAGGTCCCAACGAACACACAAAACAAAGTCCCAGCACACACACAAAACAAAGCCCCACCTCCACGGATCCCTTGGCCTGGGCTGTGTTGACGACAGTCTTGAAAGGAACCACCTCTTTCTCCACACTAGTCATGCCTTGCACAATGAGATTGTGGAACTCCAGGCGGTGGATACCCTCGAAGCACTTGCGCAGGTGGGGCTGAACACGGGTGGGGTCCTTAGTCTCTGATAAGATCTCCAGCATTTCGTCGTTGGACAGGAAGAAGAACCTGGGGGGTAGGAGGGGGGGGGGGGGGGGGGGGGGGGGGGGGGGGGGGCGGTTTTAAAACAATGTGGCATCGCAGGTGGGGCTGCACAAGGGTGGGGTCCTTAGACTCCGACAAGATCTGCAGCATTTCGTCATTGGACAGGAAGAAGAACCTGGGGGGGAAGGAGGGGGGGGGGTCGGAGGGGGTGTGTGTATGTTTATATGTGTGGGTGTGTGGGTGGGTGTGTGGGTAGGGGGGGGTGTTTGTGTGGGTGTGTGTGTGTGGGTGTGTGTGTGTGTGTGTGTGGGGGGGGGGGGGGGGGGGGGGGGGGGGGGGGGGGGGGTTAAGGGCTTTAGTAAGGTTATACAACAATGTGGCATCGCAGGTGGGGCTGAACACGGGTGGGGTCCTTAGTCTCCGATAAAATCTGCAGCAATTTGTCGTTGGACAGGGAGAAGAACCTGGGGAATTGCCCAGGATAAATGCGGGTTGGAAGCAATGGGGGTTAATAAACGAGTCCTAGTCTGCGCCGCAAGCGTCGCGGAAAGTTGGCGGAGAGTATTGGCTATCGGAACGACAGGTGGCAACGGAATGAAGCGGACCGAAGCCAGTTAGATAGGAGATGGTTGGCTGACGTGCCAGGCTTTGTCTCGCTTGTTGGATGGACAGACAGACAGACGGACACCGGGGTGAATCTGAGGGCTCAGAAGGGGGAGCTCTGCCAAAAACGTAAAGATCAATCACATATGAATATGAAGATCAATCTACTATGAATATATTAAACAATCACATATGAATATATTAAACAATCATATATGAATATAAAGATCAATCTACTATAAATATAAAGATGAATTAAATATGAATATAAAGATCAATCTGCTATGAATATAAAGATCAATCACATATGAATATATTAAACAATCACATATGAATATAAAGATCAATCACATATGAATATAAAGATCAATCCACTGTGAATATAAAGATCAATCACATATGAATATAAAGATCAATCTACTATGAATATATTAAACAATCACATATGAATATAAAGATCAAGCTACTACGAATATAAAGAACAATCACATATGAATATAAATATCAATCTACTATGAATATAAAGATCAATCACATATGAATATAAAGATCAATCTACTATGAATATATTAAACAATCACATATGAATATAAAGATCAAGCTACTACGAATATAAAGAACAATCACATCTGAATATAAAGATCAATCACATATGTATATAAAGATCAATCAACTATGAATATAACGATCAATCACATCTGAATAAAGAGCCAATCAACTATGAATATAAACGAGTTTGATGCAGCGTCGCCAGCGACGCTAAAAATTGGCAGAGAGTGATCGCGAGGGAGCGACAGGTGGCAACGGAAGCGAGTTAGTTACGAGACCGTTGGCTGACGTGTCGGGCTTCATCACGGTCAGACGGACGAACGGGCAAATGGGTAACACTGGTGGCTCCCGCCCCCCGGAAGGGGGGGCTCCGCCAAAAACAATCACATGTGAATACAAAGAGCGATCAACTATGAATGTAACAGCCAATCACCTAGGAAAGAACAGCCTCTTCTTCTCCAGGTAAGCTGCAAGACCCTTTTGGACCTCATCCAACAGCTTGTTCGACTCTTTCAGAGAATCGAGTCGGTCGGTGTCTTGAGCAAGCGTGAGGCACGAGGGGCTTTCCATACATTCCTCCATGAGTGCGCGAAAAGCAGTGTCCACCCGGGAGAACTTGCTGCCCTCTTCAGGCATCTGCTTCACAATGTCAGCGGAAGAGAAGATGGGCTCCAGGTACATCCAAGTAGATTGACATGCGATCCACTGGTCAATCAGCTCCTGCACATAGCATTTATTTAGGATGGATCAACTAAATATTACAGTCAAGATCAACTATAGATAACAGTCAAGATCAAGTACCTGTAAGTAGCTGAGTGTGTGCTCCCACTTGGTTGCCTCCTGTCTGAAAGGTTTCACGTAGGAGGGTGGATCAACTACATATTACAGTCAAGATCAACTATAGATAACAGTCAAGATCAAGTACCTGTAAGTAGCTGAGTGTGTGCTCCCACTTGGTTGCCTCCTCTCTGAAAGGTTTCACGTAGGAGGATGGATCAACTACATATTACTAGGGAACAGCAATGTGATATCATGTCATCACATGATGACGGCAGACTGACTAGGCTTAAGTTACCATCTATATACAGTATCATATAATGCAATGTGTATGATATCATACTCGCCTTTGGTCAACATCATATGATATACCGGTCCCTATAGATTACAGTCAACATCATATGATATGCCGGTCCCTATAGATTACAGTCAACATCAGTCACCTGTAGGTAGCTGAGTGTCTGCTCCCACTTGGTTGCCTCCTCTCTGAAAGGCTTCACATAAGGAGGTGATCAACTACTTATTACAGTCAAGATCAACTATAGATAACAGTCAAGATCAAGTACCTGTAAGTAGCTGAGTGTCTGCTCCCACTTGGTGGCCTCCTCTCTGAAAGGCTTCACATAGGGAGGTGATCAACTACTTATTACAGTCAAGATCAACTATATATAACAGTCAAGATCAACTATAGATTACAGTCAAGATCAAGTACCTGTAAGTAGCTGAGTGTCTGCTCCCACTTGGTGGCCTCCTCTCTGAAAGGCTTCACGTAGGGGGATGAGTTCATGGCCAGGATCTTCATGCACTGGTCGTCCAGCATCATTTGGATCTCGTCAGTCTGACCCACCACAGCAGTGCCGGTGTCCTTGTAGGGAATGCAGTGGAACTCTTTATCGTCCCAGTCGAGCTTCATCTGGGTCAGGACCTGCAGGGGGGGGGGAGGGATAGGTAGTAATTAGGGGGGGGGGGGTGGGGGGGTGGGGGTGGGGGGGGTATGCTTGGTTGTGGCAGTGGTCAAGGTGGTGCTTAGTCTGGCCCACCACAGCGGTGCCGGTGTCCTTGTAGGGGATGCAGTGGAACTCTTTATCGTCCCAGTCGAGCTTCATCTGGGTCAGAACCTGCAGGGTAGGGGTAGGGTGTGGGTGTATGTGGGGGGATGATGCTTGGATGAGGCAGTGGTCGAGGTGGTGCTGAGTCTGGCCCACCACGGCGGTGCAAGTGTCCTTGAAGGGAATGCAGTGGAACTCTTTATCGTCCCAGTCAAGCTTCATCTGGGTCAGGACCTGCAGGTAGGGAGGGTGGGGGTGGGGTAAGGGGGTGGGTGGGGTGGGGGGCTTGGTTGAGGCAGTGGTCGAGGTGGTGCTCAGTCTGGCCCACAACAGTGGTTCCCGCGTCCTATTAGGGGATGCAGTGGAACTCTTTATCGTCCAGTCGAGCTCCATCTGGGTCAGGACCTGCTGGGTAGGTAGGGGGGGGGGGGGGGGGGGGGGGGGGGGAGGGGGGGTAGGGGATAGGGAGGACGAGGTTATCAAGAGCGTGTTCAAGATGAGCACAGATCTACTGGGACAATGGGGGGGGGGGGGGGGGGGAGATGACCCACTTACATACTCATTCCTTATTTGCTCAAGGTAGCGCCTATCTTTCGGAGGGAGTGCTCCTTGTTTATTGCACTAGACACATCAGACAGAGCCTCTATGTTGTCTAGCATGCCCCACTGGGCTAGCTGCAGCACTCACTCACTCACTCACTCACACACTAACGCACGCATATACACACGTACACTCATTAGCTATTCGGCCTACCTTGCGCATTGAGTGCTCCTTGCTTGTTGCACATTGCTGAGAGCCTCTATGTTGTCAAGAATGCCCCACTGGGCTATCTGCAGCACACACACATTCACACACTCACGCACGCATACAAACACACACACGCATACACACTCACACTCATTGGCTGTTCGTCCTACCTTGCACAGGGAGTGCTCTTTGCATGCTGCACTAGACACAACAGAGAGAGCCTACATGTTGTCTAGCACGCCGAACTGGGCCAGCTGCAGCACTCACACACGCTCAGCCACTCAGCCACTCACGCACTCACTCACACACTCACATACACACTCACACTCATTAGCTATTGAGCCTCCCTTGCACAGGGAGTGCCCATTGCTTGCTGCACTAGACACATTGGAGAGGGCCTCCATGTTGTCTACCTAGCCCCACTGGGCTAGCTGCAGCACTCACTCTCCCACACGATTACACACTCACTCACACACTCACGCACGCACACATACACACGCACACACACCAACGCACGCATACACACCCACACTCATTGGCTATTCGGCCTACCTTGCGTAGGGAGTGCTCCTTGCTTGCTGCACTAGACACATTGGAGAGAGCCTCCATGTTATCTAGCATGCCCCACTGGGCTAGCTGCAGCACAGTGAACGGCTGCTCCATGTCATGCTCAATATTAATGGACGCAAATACTTGCTGCCAGTGGTGTGCTTGCATCGCCGGGTTGGCGGCCTCGGTGAACAGGGGCAGGTTTTTCTTGAAATCGTCCACCATCTCTTTCACCTGAGGGGGTGGGTGGGTGGGGTGGGGGTGGGTTGGTGGGTTGGGTGTGGGTTGGGGTTGGGGACAGTGTTTGTGTTTGTGTTTGTGTTTGTGTTTGTGTTTGTGTTTGTGTTTGTGTTTGTGTTTGTGTTTGTGTTCGTGTTAGTGAAGAGGGGCAGGTTCTTCTTGAAGTCATCGCAAGGTCGCGGCCTGGTGGCACAGGGGCAGGTTTTTCTTGAGATTGTCCACCATCTCATTCACCTGGGGGGGGGGGGGGGGTGAGTGGGGGGGGTGGGGGAGGGGGAAGTGTGGGTGTGGGTGGGTGGGGTGGGTGGGTGGGTGGGTTCTCAGTGTTTGTGTGTTGTGTTGGTGTTGGTGTTAGTGAAGAGGGGCAGGTTCTTCTTCAAGTCATCCACCATCTCTTTCACCTGGGGTGTGTGTGAGTGTGGTGTGGGTGTGGGGTTGGGGTCAGTGCTTGTGTTTGTGTTTGTGTTAGTGCTAGTGGTGTGGTGTCAGTGTTGGTATATGTTCTTAAAGTCGTCCACCATCTCTTTAGCCTGGAGATATAATGGGGGTGTGGGGGAAGTTGTTGGTGTAAGTGTGTGTAGGTGTTAGTGCTGGTGTTGGTGCTGGTGTTTGTGTAAGTGTTGGTGATAGGGGGAAAGGGGAAGTGCAAGTGTTGGTGTTGATGTCGGTGTAAGTGTATGTGTTGGTGTTGGTGTTAGGGGGGAAGGGATAGGGGAAGTGTTGGTGTAAGTGTACGTGTTGGTGTTTGTGTTAGGGAGGAAGGGGAAGTGTAAGTGTTGGAGTTGGTATAAGTGGAAGTGTTGGTGTTGGTGATAGGGGGAAAGGGGAAGTACAAGTGGTGGTGTAAGTGTAAGTGTTGGTGTTCGAGTTAGGGGGGAAGGGGAAGTGTAAGTGGTGGTGTTGGTGCCGGTGTTGGTGTTGGTGTTGGTGCTAGGGGGAAAGGAAAAAGGGAAGCGTTGGTGTAAGTGTACGTGTTGGTGTTCGAGTTAGGGGGAACACGGGAATGGTATAAGTGTTGGTGTGGTGCCGGTTGGTGTTGAGTCGTTGGTGTTGGTTTGGGGGAAGGGGAAGGGTAAGCGGGAAGCGTTGGTGTAAGTGCACGTGTTGATGTTCGAGTTAGGGAGGAAGGGGAAGTGTAAGTGTTGTTGTTGGTATAAGTGTAAGTGTCGGTGTTAGTGTTAGGGGGAAAGGGGAAGTGCAAGTGTTGGTGTAAGTGTAAGTGTAAGTGTTGGAGTAAGTGTAAGTGAACGTGTTGGTGTTGGTCAAGCTCTAACACCACTCCCACCCCCACCCCCACCCTCACTCCCACCCTCACCTTGGCCACCACCACATCGTCGCATTACATCTTGCTAATCTTGAACACGCTCTTGAAGTACTTGACTGTGGTGGACTGAATCTCCTTGGCCTCAAGCTCGTCATCCAACACCACTAACACCACCCCCACTCCCACCCTCACTCCCACCCTCACCTTGGCCACCCCCAACATCGGTCGCAGTACAGCTTGTCCTCTTGAACCACGCTTTGAAGTTCTATCTGGGAGTGGACGAATCCTCGGCGCTCAAGCTAGTCGTCCACACACACCACTAAAACCACCCCGATCCCACTCACTACCAGCCCCCACTTGGCCACCACCCACATCGTCGCGTAACACTTGGCTCATCTTGAACACGCTCTTGAAGTAATGTCTTGGTGGACTGAATCCCTGGCTCACGCTCACATCGTCTCCACCAAACACCACTAACACCAACCCCACTCGCACGCTCGCCTTGGCCACACCACATCGTCGCATTAAATCGTGCTAAAAAATCTGAACACGCTCTTGAAGTACTTGTCATGTGGACTTGAATCTCCTTGGCTCAAGCTCGTCATCCACACCACTAACACCACCCCACATCCCACCCTCACTCCCCCACCATCACTTTGGCCACCACCACGATCGCGCAGTACATCTGCTCATCTTGAACCGCTCTTGAAAGTTTATCCATCTTGGTGTGGACTGAATCTCCTCGGCCTCAAGCTCGTCGTCCACCAACACCACTAACACCACCCCCACTCCCACCCTCACTCCCACCCCCACCTTGGCCACCACCACATCGTCGCGGTAACATCTTGCTCATCTTGAACACGCTCTTGAAGTACTTGTCTGTGGTGGACTGAATCTCCTTGGCCTCAAGCTCATCGTCCACCAACACCACTAACACCACCCCCACTCCCACCCTCGCCTTGGCCACCACCACATCGTCGCGGTACATCTTGCTCATCTTGAACACGCTCTTGAAGTACTTGTCTGTGGCCTGGAACTGAATCTCCCGGCGCATCAAGATCGGTCGTCCACACAACACCACTAACCCACCCCACTCCCACCCTCAATCCCACCCTCACCTTGGGCACACCACCACATCGTCGCCGGGGGTACATCTTGTTATCTTTGAACACGCTCTTGAAGTATGTCTGTGGTGGAACTGATCTCCTCGGGCTCAAGCTCGCCGTCCAGCCACCACACCAACGATCACCACTACCCACCCTCAATCCACCCTCTGCTTGTTCCTCAACTACCCACCCTCCCTGGCCAACACCACATCGTCACTCATGGTACATTCTTGTTCATCTTGAACACGCTCTTGAAAGTACACAGTGTTAGTGGATCGGAAGGGTGGTAGAATCCCTGGGCTCATAAATCGTCAATCACCAACAACGCAACAACACAACCTACCCGATCCCCCCTCCCCCACCTCATACCAACCGACACCTTGGGCCACCACACATCATCGCGCAGGTACATCTTGCTCATTTGACATCACAGACTCATTGAAGTACTCATCCAGGAAGATTGATGGGCTCTGAATCTCCTCGGACATGTCAGCTCGTCACGATGGTTGAGCTGATCTTGAGTACCGCCGAAGTGGACGTTGGCTCTAGCCTCAGTTCAGGATGAGCGTCGGCCATCGTTTATATGCGGCCGCTCGACACTTCACGCCGCACATGCTGCAGGGCTGCAAAGATCGATCCCACGGGCTTTTCCTCCGAAGAGACTGTGTAGGTTCATTTGTTGTTGTTGTTGTTGTTGGTGGGGTGTGGGTGGTGGTGGTGGTTGGTGGTGGTGTTAATGTTGTGTTGTTGGTGTGTTGAGTTGGGGGGGGGTGGGGTGGTGGTGGTGTTAATGTGGTGTTGTGTTGGGTTGTGTGGTGCGTGGTGGTGGTGGTGGTGTTGGTCGTTGGTGTGGTGGTTGGGGTGTTGGTGGTGTTGGTGGTGGTGTTGGTGGTGTTGGTATTGAGTGTTGCTCAGCCGATGGTGCGCTGCTCGAACTCACGCCGCACATGCTGCAGGCTGCCGAAGTCGTCTCCGGGTTCCTCCAGCAGAGACTGTTTGTTTGTTGGTATTGGTGCTGGTGGTGGTGGTGCTGGTGTTGGTGGTACTGGTGATGTGGTTGGTGTTGTGGTTGGTGTTGACGTTGGCGTTGATATTTGTGTTGTTGTTGTTGGTACTGTTGTCATTGAGCTTCGTACATCCGTCCTTGCGCCGCTCAAACTCACGCCACACGTGCTGCAGGCTGCCGAAGTCGTCCCCCGGTTCCTCCAGCAGAGACTGTTAGTGTTGGTGGTGTTGGTGTTGCTTGTGTTGTTGTTGTTGGTGTTGGTGGTGGTGTTGGTGTTGGTGGTGTTGTTGTTGGTGGTATTGAGTGTCTTCAGCCGCTGTTGCGCCGCTCAAACTCACGCCGCACATGCTGCAGGCTGCCCCGGCTCGAGCAGAGACTGGTAGAGTTGGTGTTGGAGTCAGTTTTGGTGTTGGTATTGGTTTTGTTGGCATTGGTGTTGTTGGTGTTGTTGGTGTGGATGTGTGTATTGGTGTGGGTGTGTGTGTGGATGTGGGTGTTCGAGTTGGTGTTGGTGTTGGTGCAGGTTTTGATGTAGCAAGATCTACCTGGTAGTCTCTGAAGAGTGAGTTGGTGTGGTGATGGTGTGGGTGTTGGTATGCATGTGGGTGTGGATGGTGTGGGTGTTGATGTGCAAGGTTTGTGTTATGGGTAGTCTCTGAAGAGTGAGTTGGTGTGGTGATGGTGTGGGTGTTGGTATGCATGTGGGTGTGGATGGTGTGGGTGTTGGTGTTTGCAAGGTGTACCTGGTAGTCTCGGGAGTGAAGTTGGTTGTGGTGATGGTGTGTGGTTGAGGGTGGTATGCATGTGGGTGTGGATGGTGTGTGTGTTGATGTTGCAAGGTGTATCTAGTCTCTGAAGAGTGAGTTGGTGTGGTGATGGTGTGGGTGTTGGTTGCATGTGGGTGTGGATGGTGTGGGTGTTGATTGTATGAGAAGATCTACTGGTAGTCTTGAGAGGTGAGTTGGTTTTTGTTTGTTGGGTTGATGGTTGTGGGTGTTGGGATGCATGTGGGTGTGGATGGTGTGGTGGGGGGATGTTGAAAGGGGTATTTGTATTCTTGGTAGTCTCTGGAGAGTGAGTTGGTGTGGTGATGGTGTGAGTGTTGGTATGCATGTGGGTGTGGATGGTGTGTGTGTTGATGTTGCAAGGTGTATCTGGTAGTCTCTGAAGAGTGAGTTGGTGTGGTGATGGTGTGGGTGTTGGTATGCATGTGGGTGTGGATGGTGTGGGTGTTGATGTAGCAAGATCTACCTGGTAGTCTCTGAAGAGTGAGTTGGTGTGGTGATGGTGTGGGTGTTGGTATGCATGTGGGTGTGGATGGTGTGGGTGTGGATGTTGCAAGGTGTATCTGGTAGTCTCTGAAGAGTGAGTTGGTGTGGTGATGGTGTGGGTGTTGGTATGCATGTGGGTGTGGATGGTGTGGGTGTTGATGTTTTTTTTTTTCTTGCAAGGTTGTATTGGTAGTCTCGAAGGGCTGGGGTGGGTGGGGGTGGGGTGGGTGGGGATGTGGGTTGTTAGAGTTGTTGAGGTGTGGGTGGTGAGGTTGCCCACACGTACCTGGTAGGTCTCAGAAGGGGGGTGGTGTGTTATAGGTGTTATGTTAGGTTGGGGTGCAGTGGGGTGGGGTGGGGTGGGGTGCAGGGGGTCCCCGTGGTGGTAGGTGGGGTTGCAGTGGGGGGGGTGGCGTACCCGCGTGTTGGGCTGGGTGCAGGGGGGTGGGGTGGGGCTGGGGGTGCAGTGGGGGTGTGTTAGGGGGGGCAGTGGGGTGGGGGTGGGTAGGACCTGTGGGGTGGGTGCCAGTGGGTGGGGTGGGGGGTGGGGTGAAGGGGGGTGGTGTTAGGTGGGTTGTGCCCCCCCCCCCAGTGAGTTGTTGGGTGGTTGGGTGGCGGGGGATGGTTGGTTGGTGGGTGGTGTTGGGTGGGCTGCAGTGGGGTGGGGTGGGGTGCAGTGGGGTGGGGGGGGGTGGGGGGGTGAAGTGGGGTGGTGTTAGGGGGGGTGAAGTGGGTTGGGGTGGGGAGGGTGTTGGGTGGGGTGAGTGGGGTGGGGTGGGGTGGGAGTGAAGTGGGGGGGTGGTGGTTGGGTAGGGGTGTGGGTGGGGTGCAGTGGGGTGGGGTGGGGTGTGGATTGCAGTGTGGTGGTGTAGGTGGGGTGCAGTGGTGTGGGTGGGTGCAAGCAGTGGTCCGGGTGGGGGGGTAGGTGTGGCGTGGGGTGCAGTGGGGGGTGGGGGGGTTGCCAGTGGGTGGGGTGGGTAGGTGTTGGGTGGGGTTGCAAGTGGGGTGGGGTGGGTGGGGGCAGTGGGGGGGTGGTGTTGGGGGGGTGACAGTGGGGTGGGGTGGGTGGGGGTTGCCTGAGTGGGGTGGGGTGGGGTAGGAGGTGTTGGGTGGGGTGCAGTGGGGGGGGGGGGGGTGGGGTTGGGGTGGGGTTGTTGCAGTTGGGGTGGTGTTATGGTGGGGTTGGCAGTGGTGTTGGGTGGGGTGCAGTGGGGGGGGGTGTAAGTGGGGTGGGGTGCAGTGGGGTGGGGGGTGGGTAGGTGTTGGGTGGGGTGCAGTGGGTGGGGGGGTGGCGGTGGGGTGGGGTGGGGTGGGTGTTAGTTAGGGGGGTGGGGGTGTTAGGGGGGGTGCAGTGGTGTTTGGGTGGGGGCAGTGGGTGGGGGGCAGTGGTGGGGTGGGGTGGGTAGGTGTGGGTGGGTGCAGTGGGGTGGTGTTAGGTGGGGTGCAGTGGTGTTGGGTGGGGTGCAGTGGGGTGGGGTGCAGTGGGGTGGGGTGCAGAAGTGGTGGTGGGGGTGAATGGAAGGGGGTCGGTTGCAGTGCGGTGGGTGAACCGTGGTGGTGGGGTGGGGTCGGGTGGGGTGCAGTGGGGTGGGGTGCAGTGGGGTGCAGTGGGGTGGGGTGGGGTGGGGTGCAGTGGGGTGGTGTTGGTGTGGATGTGGGTGTTGGTGTAGATGTGAGATTTAGAGTTGGTGCAGGTGTGGGTGTTGGTGTTGCAACACGTACCGGAGTCTTAGGAAGGTGGAGCGCGGCTTGCTCATGTCTGCAGCGCTTTCCAGGTTGTGGCGAAGGGCTCAAGAATCGGTGGCGGGTTCAGAGTCGGCGAGGTTGAGGGCGCTGGTTGATTTTTCGTTGATGATGTGGGTGTGGGTGTGAGTGTTGGTGTGGGTGTGGATGTGGGTGTGGATGTGGGTGTGGATGTGGGTGCTGGTGTGGATGTGGGTGTTGGTGTGGATGGTGTGGGTGTTGGTGTGCATGTGGGTGTGGATGGTGTGGCTGTTGGTGTCGCAAGACCTACTTGGTAGTCTCTGAAGTTGCGCGCGGCTTGCTCCATGTCCGCCAGCCGCTCTTCCAGGTTGTGGACGAGCTCCAGCATGGAGGCGGGTTCAGAGTCGGCGAGGTTGAGGGCGCTGGTTGACATTTCGTTAAGCATGTTCAGGCTGTCTTCACCCAGCTCCTCGCTGTTCTTGGCCAGCTCGACAGCCATTTCGGAATGACGCTCCTCCACCCAGTCGCCCACGTCCACAATCTTCTGCCTTAGCTCTGGGAGTGGGGTGGGTGGGTGAGAGTGGGTGGTGATGGTGGGGTGTGAGTGTTCTTGTGAGTATTCTTGTTTGTATGTGCGTGAGTGGGTGGTGGTGGTGGTGGTGGGAGTGTGTGTGTGGGGGTCCCCCGTGTGGGGTGGGTATGTTGGGTTGTGTGGGTGGGTGGGTGGAGGTGAGTGGCGCTCCTCCACCCAGTTGCCCACGTCCACAATCTTCTGCCTCAGCTGTGTGTGTGTGAGAGAGAGTGGGTGGTGGGTGGTGGTGGTGAACGCACGATGAATGGTAGTGTGAATGGAGTGTGTATGTGGAGTGGGGTGTTGGTGGTGTGATGAGAGTTCTGTGGTGTATGGGGTGGGGGGAATTGTTGGTGGTGGTGGTGGAGTTTTGTGGCTGATGAGTGGTTGTAGATGAATTGAGTGGGTGGGTTGGGGGGGGGGGGGGGGGGGGGGGGGGAGGGTTATATGTGAGTGTTATTGAGGTATGTGTGTGTGTGTGTGTGTGTGTGGGTGTGTGTGTGTTGGTGTTGGTGGTGGTGTTGGTGTGTGAGTGTTATGTGAGAGTGGGTGCGTGTGAGTGGGTGTTAATGTTTGTTGGTGTAGGGTGAGAGTTATTTTATGGGGTGAGTGTGAGGTGGGGTGTGGTGTGGGGGTTGCGGGTTTGTGTGGTTCTGTGCAGTGTGTGTGGGAGTGTATGCTATATGTGGTGTGGTGGTGTGTGAGAAGTTCCTGTGAGGGTGGGCGGTGAGGTATGTGGTGTGTTGGGGGGGTGGAGGGAGTGTTCTGGTGAGGTGTGGCGTGGAAGTGTGAGTGCTGAGAGGTGATGGGGTGTTTAATGTTGGTGGTGGTAGTGTGTGAGTGTTCTTGTGAGTGCGTGCGTGTGAGTGGGTTTTGGTGTTGGTGTTGGTGGCATGTGAGTGTTCTTGTGAGTGTGTGTGTGTGAGTGGTGGTGGTGGTGGTGGTGGTGGTGGTGTGTGAGTGGCGCTCCCCCACCCCCCAAACCCAACCCAACCCCAACCCTACCTCCACCCACCACCACTATCCTGACTGGCCCACCACCCCACCCACCCTCACTGGCCCACCACCACCTCCACCCACCCCAACTGGCCCACCACCACCTCCACCAACCACCACCTCTCCCCACCACTCCTACCTACCACCGCCCCACCCACCCGAAGAGGTATCGTGCAGCGCTTCCAGTTGCAGCTGGTCCTTTATGTCCAGCTTGCCTCCATGGTCCTTGAACAAATCAAACATGTCGTCCACAAGCTGTACTTGAGCATACAGCTTTTTCACACTTGAAACCCGTCAAAGATAACACACCACAAAAGGGACCCAAACCCCTACCCCACCAACCACCGAAGAGGTATCGTGCAGCGCTTCCAGTGAGCTGGGTCTCTTAATGTCCAGTTGCCTCCATGGTCTTTGAACAAATCAAAACATGGCGTCAACAAGCTGGACTTGAGCATACAGCTTTTTCACAATTAAAACCCGTCCCTATAAACCCAACCCCCGACCCCACACCCTCACCTCCACCCCACCCCCCCGAAGGGGATCGTGACAGCGCTTCCAGTTTGCAGTGGTCCTTAAGGTCAGCTTGCCTCCAGGTCCTGAACAAAATCTCAACACATGTCGTCCACAAGCTGGACTTGGAGCATAAGCTTTCACACTTAAAACACGTCACCTATCCCCCCACCCCCGAACCCACCCCCACCACCTTCACCTACCACCAGCCAGAAGACGTATCGTTGCAGCGCTTCCAGCTGCAGCTGGTCTTCAATATCCAGCTTCCCTTCGTGGTCCTTGAACAAGTCAAACATGTCGTCCACAGGCTGCACTTCAACTCGTCCCCTATCCCCCTCCCCCAACACCTTCCCCACCTTCACCCACCACCCACCAGAAGACGTATCGTGCAGCGCTTCCAGCTGCAGCTGGTCTTTAATGTCCAGCTTGCCCCCGTGGTCCTTGAACAAATCAAACATGTCCTTTACTACACCGAAACTCACACCGACACCCAAGCCTACAACCCACCCTACCCCACCCCACCCCACCCTCATCTCCACACCCCACTCCCACCCACCAGAAGACGTATTGTGCAGCTCTTCCAGCTGCAGCTGGTCTTTAATGTCCAGCTTGCCCCCGTGGTCATTGAACAACTCAAACATGTCGTCCACAAGCTGCACTACAACTCATCCCCTATCCCCCCACCCCCGACCCACCCTCCACCACCTTCACCACCACCCCACCAGAAGATGTATTGTGCAGGGCCTCCAGCTGCAGCTGGTCTTTAATGTCCAGCTTGCCCCCGTGGTCCTTGAACAAATCAAACATGTCCTTGACTACACCGAAACTCACACCGACACCCACATGCCGTCCACAAGCTGCACTTGAGCATACAGCTCGCCCTTATCCCACCCCCAACCCCCACCACCTCACCCCACCCCCCCCACCCTACCTGGCCCACCAACACCTCCACCCACCACCCCACCAGCAGACGTATCGTGCAGCGCTTCCAGCTGCAGCTGGTCTTTAATGTCCAGCTTGCCCCCGTGGTCCTTGAACAAATCAATCATGTCGTCCACAGGCTGCACTACAACTCATCCCCTAGCCCCCCACCCCCGACCCCACCCTCCACACCTTCACCCACCACCCACCAGAAGATGTATCGTGCAGGGCCTCCAGCTGCAGCTGGTCCTTAATATCCAGCTTGCCCCCGTGGTCCTTGAACAAGTCAAACATGTCATCCACAAGCTGCACTTGAGCATACAGCGCGTCCTTGTCCCTCTCCATGTCCTGATAGAGCAGCTTGGTCTTGGCGTACCCGCCGAGGTCACGCGGGCGTTGCTCGAGGGAGTGGCACCACTCCTTGCTTTGCTCCAAGGCGGCTGAGCAGCCCTGGAGTGTGGGTAGAGTTTAGTTGGTTTAGGTGGTTCAGGTTTAGGTGGCCTAGGTTTAGGTGGGTTAGGGTCTAAGGCGTAACCGGGTACAGAAGCTTGGTCTTAGCGTAAGCGCCGAAATCACGCGGGCGTTGCGTTTAGGTTTAGGGTTTAGGTGGTTTAAGAAAATAAGTGCTGACCAGCAAAGTGCCAACCAGCTTCTCGTTACCTTGTGACCCCCCCCCCCCCCACCCACCCACCCAAACCCACCCACCCACCCACCACCACCACACCCACCACCACCATCCCCACACCACCACCACACCCCCACACCATCCCCTACCCCACCCCTAACCCCACCATCCCGTACCTTATGAGCCCCCCCCACCCCCACCCTCACCCCCACCCCCACCCCCCACCATCCCCCACACCACCCACCACCACCCTCCACACCATTCCCTACCCCACCCCTAACCCCACCATCCCGTACCTTATGAGCCCCCCCCACCACCACCCACCACCACCACCACCATCATCCCCCACACCACCCACCACCACCCTCCACACCATTTCCTACCCCCACCCCTAACCCCACCATCCCGTACCTTATGAGCCACCACCCCCACCCCCACCATCCCTCACCCCCACCACCCCACCCCACTCCATCCCTGCACCACCCTCCACCCCATCCCCCACCCCAACCCCACCACCCGTACCGTGTGTGTGGACGCTAAGAGCACTTGCTTCATGTCTTGGATGATGATCGTGGCAGTGGACTCCTGGAGCTAAGTGCTAGTGCTTTACCAGCTTCCCGTTACCTTGTGAGCCAACACCTTCACCCCCCACCCCCCCCCACACCACACCACTTCCATCCCTGCACCACCCTCCACACCATCCCCCACCCCAAACCCCAAACACAACCTGTACCTTTGTGTGTGGTGGACGCCAAGAGGCATTGCTTCATGTCTTCGATGATTTCGGCAGTGGCACTCTTGGAGCAGGAAGGCGAAATCTTCTGCTATCCACGAATAGTATGAAAAAGTTGTTGAATCATATTCAATGTGGTCAATCTGGGTGCTGTGTGTGGTGTGGTGTGTGTGGGGGGTTGGGGGGTGAGGGTGGGTATTTTGTGGTAGTGGGTGGTGATAGTTTGTGGTGGGGGGTAGGGGTAGGTGGGTAGGGGTTGTAGGTGTGGTGGTAGTGTGTGTCGTGTGTGGGTGTCGTGTGGTTGTGTGTGTGTGTGTGTGTGGGTGGTGTGGAGGGGGGGGGGGGGGGGGGGGGGAGTTTTGTCAGGTATGTGGGGGTGTAGTGGTGTGTGGGGGTAGGGAGGTGGGGGGGGTAGGTTTTGAGGGGGGGGGTGTGTGTGGGTGGGGTGGGGTGGGTGGGTGGGTGTGTGTGGGTGGGGTAGGGTGAGTAGTGGTGGTGGTATAGTGGGTGGGGGGGTAGGGGGTGGGGGGTAGGGTGTAGGTGGTAGTGGTGGGGGGGGGGGGGGGGGGGGGGGGGGGGGGGGGGGGGGGGGGGGGGGGGGGGGGGGGGGGGGAGGGGGGGGGGGGGGGGGGGGGTGGGGGGGATAGGGGAAGTGGTAGTAGTTAAGTGTGTGACAGAGTGGGGGGGTTAGGGAAAATGAGTGCTGCACTCTGGAGCAGAGGCGTCTCGTCTTGCGATCCACGAGAGATGCCCGCGTGTTGCGCATTTTCATCATTGGGGTCAAAATCGGCTAAGGGTGGGGGGGGGGGGGGGGGGGGGGGGGGGTGGGGGGGGGGGGGGGGGGGGGGGGGGGGGGGGGGGGGGGAGGGGGGGGGGGAGGGGGGGGGGGGGGGGGGGGGGGGTAGGGAAGGTAGTTAGTGGGTGGGGGGGTAGAGGTGTGGTAGTGGGGGTGGATAGTGTAGTAGTGGGAGGGGGGGGGGGGGGGTACACGATCCTGAGCAGAGGCGCATCTTCTTGCGATCCAGGAAAAAGGATCCACAGTGGTTGCTCTTTTCATTTGGGTCAATCTGAAGGAGGGATTGGTGTTGGTGGTGGGGGTATGTAGTAGTGGGGTTGGTGAAGGTAGTGGGTGGTGGGTGGGATGGGGTGGTTGGGAGGGTTCAACTCATGAGCATGAGGCGCAATCCCCTTGCTACCCGAAGAGTATCACAGCATTGTTTTGCTCAATCTTCACTTCGCGTCAAAATTTGGAGGGGTGTGGTGTGTGTGTGGGGAGGGGGGGGGGGGGGGGTAGGGGAGGTGTATATTTGGTGGTGGGTGTGTGAGGAGGTCCGTAGGTAGTGGGGTGGGAGATTGTAGGTAGTGGGGAGGGTGGGGGTGGGTAGAGTTAGTTGTAGGTCTTGAGGTGTTGTGTAGGTAGTGAGGGTGGGGTTAGGTAGGGATGGGGGGGGGGTGGGGGTGGGGTAGAGTCGGGTGTAGGTTCGTGTGAGTGGTTGTAGGTAGTGAGGTGGGGGTCGGGGAGGGTTCCGGGGTGGGGGTGGGGGGGGAGGGGGTGGGGGTGGGGGTACGAGTCGGTCTTCAGGTTCTACCGTGGTTAGTCGGTCGTAGGTGGAGGTCGGGGTCGTGGGTCGGGGTCGGGGTCGGTGTGAGGTTGGGGGTAGGAGGTCGTTTGTCGGTCCCGTGTGTGTGTCGGTTCGCCCCCCCCTTCCCCGCCGCCCCCCCCCCCCCCCTCCCCCCCTCCCCCCTCCCCCCCCACCCCCCCGCGCCACTTCCCCTTCCCGCCTTGGACCAGCGCGTTGGTGCCACCCATCCCTCCAATCCCCCCCCCCCATACCCCCCCACCCCAAGCCACACCCACCCCACATCCCCCCAGACGAACCCATTCCCCCCTCCACCACCCCCCACCCACCACCCACTGCCGCCTTGACCAGCGCCGGTGAGCCACCACAACCCCCCTCCACCCCCCACCACCCCCATCTGAGATAACCCGTCTCCCCCAACATCCCACCCCACCCACAGCAACTTAACCACCCCGCCTTATCTAGCATCGCTGGTGCTCCCCAAACCACCCAATCCACCGACCCACCACCCCACACACATACCACCCCACACACAATCCAAACTTACCCGCCTTAGCTAAGCATGCGCTGGTGCCCCCCAAACCACCCAATCCACCGACCCACCACCCCACACACATACCACCCCACACACAAGCCAACTTACCGCCTTGGACCAGCGCCGTTGGTGCTGCCCCAACCTCCCAATCCACCACCCCACCAACTACAAGCACACATTGCACCCCACACACACCCAATTTTAACGCTTGGACAAGCGCCGTTGGTGCGCAGGGTTCCGTCCTGAATTCAAAACAGTCGGACACCTCAGACTCGTAGGTCGACAGGTTCCATGAGAGCTTGCGCTCGTAGATAGCGCGGTGACTCTCAAAGGTAGACGAAACGTACTCTTCGGCTCTATCAAATGAGGTTTCCACGTTCTGTAGGATGCTCTTTTTTAACTCGTTGAAGCGAGGGGTGTCCTGAATCCGAGGGTGGTGTGGGGCGAGGTGGGATGTGGTGTGGTGTGGTGTGGTGTGGGGTGGGAGGTGGTGTGATGACTGTGGGGGGGGGCTGTGATGGTGCGGCTCTTCAAACAGGTTTCCCACAGTCTGAAGAATGCGCTTCTTCAACGGGTTGAGGCTAGGGGTGTCCTGACTCCCAGGGTGGTGTGGGGTGAGGTGGGATGTGGTGTGGGAGGTGGTGTGGGGGTGTGGTTTGGTGCGGGATGAGGTGTGGGATGTGATGTGTGATGTGGTGTTGGGTGAGGTGTGATGTGGTGTGGAGTGAGGTGGGATGTGGTGTAGGGGTGGGATGTGGTGCGCTTGGCTCTCTCCCCCAGTTTCCACATTCTGCCGGCTGCATCTTCTCTAACTCGTTGACGCGAGGGGTGTCCTGGATTCGAGGGGTGTGTGGGGTGATGTGGGATGTGGTGTGGGATATCCTGTGGGGTGGGGTGTGGGATATCCTGTGGGGTGTGGTGGGGTGTGGTGGGGGCGGTAGTTCGGTGGGTAGCTGTGGTGTGTCTGGGGGGTGGCACTGAGGGGGTGGCTGGGGTGGTCTGGGAGTGGACGGTCGTCTGCGCGAAGAGCCTTGCCGCCAGGGGCGCGGGAGTTAATCGGCGGTCGTCCCCCCCCCCCCCACACCCCCCCCCCCCGCCCCCCCCCCCCCCCCCTGGGATAGACCTCCCCGCTCGTGAGCACCATATCTTCGTCTAGCGGTACGCAGACGAGATGGCCTTGGAAGCAAGAGGGCGGGGGAGGTCGCTGATTACGCTCAGGATACTCGACATGAGATAGCGTGTGTCCCCCACCCCCCCACCAACACACACGCACACACACCTGATGACTTCCAAAACGTCCACATTGTGAAGCAAGAGGGCGGGGGAGGGTCGCTAATTACACTAAAATACTGGACATAACGAAGCGTGTGCCCCCCCCCCCCCCCCCCCCCCACACACACACACACACACACACACACACACACACACAAACACACATGCACAAACACCTGGATGACTTCCAAAACGTCGAGCAAACTATCCTCGTCATTGAGGTAGCGCTGAGAGATGGCCTTGGAAGCAAGAGGGCGAGGGAGGCCGCTGATTACATCAGATCTCGACACATCACCTAGCATGTGCTCCCCACCCCCCCACCAACACACACGCACACACACCTGAATGACCTCCAAAACGTCAAGCAAACTATCCTCGTCATTGAGGTAGCGCTGAGAGATGGCCTTGGAAGCAAGAGGGCGAGGGAGGTCGCTGATTACGCTCAGAATACTGGACATAACATAGCGTGTGCCCTCCAAGACCTGCTCTCTAGTAGGGGAGAAGGAAAAGCTCTCTGACTCGAAGCTGATGTTGGTGTGGAATACCCCTCGGCTCTTGGTAGGGTCCTCGAAGTATGTGTGGATGCTGGACATGGCTTTCACCACTATGTCTACTACAGCCTCACAGTACATGTAGTCGACTTGGCGCATGAGCAGGGGCAGCTGAGACACCCTGAAGAGGCATGAGGGTGGGGGGTGCGGGGTGATGGTGGGGGTTTTGAGGGTGGGGGGTTAATGTGGGTGGGTGGGGGTGGGGTATGTTGGTGTGGTGTGGTAGTGGTGTGATGGTTACAGAGGTGCGGGTGGGGGTGGGGTGGGGGTGGGGGGGGCATTTGGTAAGGTCTCCAAAGTATGTGTAGACCCTGGACATTGCTTCCACCACCATGGTACACGACAGCCTCGCAGTACATGAAGTCAACTTGGTGCATGAGCAGGGGCAGCTGAGACACCCTGCAAAAGGAAGTGATGGTGGGGTGGGGTGGGGTGGGTGAGGGGGTGTGTGTGGGGTGGGGGTGGGGGTGGGGGTGGGGGGCATTTTGTTGTGGTCTTCAAAGTATGTGTGGACCCTGGAAATTGCTTACACCACCATGCCGGTTAAGAGTTTAGGGTTTAGGGTAGAAGGTTTTTCTGCTTGTGTTCCTGTGGTTGAAACAAGTGTGGGATGTACCTTCTCTTACACTCTCGCTAAAGAATGAAGAGTCGGGGGTTTGACTCTCCCTTCGGTCGCTCTTGGCGTTGCAGGTCGTTGTCAACCGCGATGGTAGCTTGTCCAGTTGAGGTAGGAGACCGCTCCCCAACGCCGCCAGTACGACGTGCCTCCCTTAACACCTCCCCTTAACACACCAAACGCCCCACCCCGGTATGCGTTATCATGCCCTTTATCTCTTACACTCTTCCCTTACAACTCCTCCTCTCCTTACACTCCTGCCTCCCTGCACTCTCTCCTCCTTCCTTTGGTGGCCTCTCCTACCCCCTTCCCCCCGTCCTGCCTGTGTCTGTCAATATTAGGATTAAGGGTTAAGGGTTTAGGGTTTAGAGTTCAGGGTTTAGGGTTTTCTGCTTGTGTTCCCGTGATTGTATCAAGTGTGGGACGTACCTTCTCATACACTTGTTATACATGTTGACCAGCTCCTGCCTCTCCGCCATCCACCACCCCTACTCCATCACCCACCACCGTTACCTCACCACACGCCACACATACACATACCTTCCAATACACTCCTTGCATGTGTCGACCAGCTCCTGCCTCTCCGCCAGCCACCACCCCTACTCCACCACCCACCACCCTTACCTCACCACACGCCAGACATACATGTACCTTCCAATACACTCCTTGTATGTGTCGACCAGCTCCTGCCTCTCCGCCAGCCACCACCCCTACTCCACCACCCACCACCGTTACCTCACCACACGCCACACATACACATACCTTCCCATGCACTCCTTGTATGTGTCGACCAGCTCCTGCCTCTCCCCCAGCCACCACCCCTACTCCACCACACACCACCCGTAACTCACCACACACCGCACATACCCCCCCCCCCACCACCACCCCCCTCACACACACACACTTCCCAAAGTGTGGGACGTACCTCCTCATACACTCTTTGTACGCGTCGACCAGCTCCTGCCTCTCCACCTTGAGCACTGAGATGGACTTGTTCTTCCCAGTCATGCTAGACATGCCCACTTCTCCTGCCTCTCTGCCATCCACCACCCCTACTCCACCACCCACCACCCTTACCTCACCACACGCCACACATACACGTACCTCCTCATACACTCCTTGTACGCGTCGACCAGCTCCTGCCTCTCCGCCTTGAGCACTGAGATGGACTTGTTCTTCCCAGTCATGCTAGGCATGCCCACTTCTCCTGCCTGTCCGCCAGCCACCACCCCTACTCCACCACCCACCACCCTTACCTCACCACACATACACGTACCTCCTCATACACTCCTTGTACGCGTCGACCAGCTCCTGCCTCTCCGCCTTGAGCACTGAGATGGACTTGTTCTTCCCAGTCATGCTAGGCATGCCCACTTCGAAGCCGGCAGCCATAAGTTCCTGGATGTCTGTCATATTCTCCATCTTAAGCTTTTCTTGCTCCGCCTTGTTAGACACCTCCAATAGGATCTGACACATTGGACACGATTGAAAATAAATGATTAGTGTTCAGTCAAGTTATAAAAATAATGTCCAGCTTCAGGTCCAGCATCTCTTGCTCTGCCTTGTTCCACACCTCCATGAGGATCTGACCGATTGAATATGAATGTTTAGTGTTCAGTCAAGGTATAAACAACACGATTCTCCATCTCCAGCTTCTCTTGCTCCACCTTGTTAGACACCTCCAAAAGGATCTGACACATTGGACACGATTGAAAATGAATGATTAGTGTTCAGTCAAATTATAAAAACAATGTCCAGCTTCAGGTCCAGCATCTCTTGCTCTGCCTTGTTCCACACCTCCATGAGGATCTGACCAATTGAATATGAATGTTTAGTATTCAGTCAAGGTATAAACAACACGATTCTCCATCTTCAGCTTCTCTTGCTCCACCTTGTTAGACACCTCCAAAAGGATCTGACACATTGGACACGATTAAAAATGAATGATTAGTGTTCAGTCAAGTTATAAAAACAGTGTCCAGCTGCAGGTCCAGCATCTCTTGCTCTGCCTTGTTCCACACCTCCATGAGGATCTGACCAATTGAATATGAATGTTTAGTGTTCAGTCAAGGTATAAACAACACGATTCTCCATCTCCAGCTTCTCTTGCTCCGCCTTGTTAGACACCTCTAATAGGATCTGACACATTGGACACGATTGAAAATGAATGATTAGTGTTCAGTCAAGTTATAAAAACAATGTCCAGCTTCAGGTCCAGCATCTCTTGCTCTGCCTTGTTCCACACCTCCATGAGGATCTGACCAATTGAATATGAATGTTTAGTGTTCAGTCAAGGTATAAACAACACGATTCTCCATCTTCAGCTTCTCTTGCTCCGCCTTGTTAGACACCTCCAATAGGATCTGACACATTGGACACAAGTGAGAATGAATGGTTAGTGGTTAGGGGCCGGCAATATGATATCATATGATATCATATGATATCATATGATGCCGGGAATCTGACTAGGTAACTTTGGCCTGGGGCATCATTTGATATGATATTAAATCATATGATTTTTGTATGATATCATATGATATCATACATGTCTTTGGTCAACATCATATGATTTGCCGTTCCCTATTAGTGGTTGATCAAGATATAAACAAGTTCTATGCAGCATCGCCTGCGGCGCTGAAAATTGGCGGAGAGCGATCGCGACGGAGCGACAGGTTGCAACGGAAGCGAATTAGTTACGAGACCGTTGGCTGACGTGTCAGGCTTCATCGCTGTCAGACGGATGGTCGGTCAGTCGGACGGTCGGTCGGACGGACAAATGGGTAACCCTGGGGGCTCCCGCCCTCCAGAAGGGAGGGCTCCGCTAAAAATGTTCTCCATCTGAAGCTTTTCTTGCTTCGCCTTGTTAGACACCTCCAATAGGATCTGATACATTGGACACAATTGAAAATGGATGATTAGTGTTTGGTCTAGTTATAAAAAAGAACTAATATATTCTTCTAAATAATAAGAATTTATTTCTTATTATAAAAATAATCAATCAGCTTCAGCTTCAGCATCTCGTGCTCCATCTTATTTGAAGCACCCATGAGGATTTGACAACAATACACGTGGCTGCCCATTCCAGGGATTACTGTCCGCTCCAGGTAAAGAAACAAAAAATCTCATTCTCAGAAAAAATCGATAGGCCTTCCAACTGAAAATTTGGAGGCCAGGGCTCCTCCTGAATACATCTTCAAAAACAAATCATAGAAAAATACATATATATATATATAATATATATATATATATATATATATATATATATATATATATATATATATATATAATTAAAAAATATAAAAAACATAACCTTGGCTTACGTCCACGATGCTATGGACATGGCTGCCCATCCCCGGGATCGCAGTCCGCTCTAGGTCAGATACAAATATAATATTTAATTGTCAACAAATCATTTAAAAATCATAAAACGGATTAAAACAACATAAACTTGGCTTACTTCCACGATGCTATGGAGATGGCTGCCCATCCCCGGGATCGCAGTCCGCTCTAGGTCAGATACAAATGAAATATTTAATTGTAAAAAAATCATTTAAAATCATAAAAACGGATTAAAACAACATAAACTTGGCTTACTTCCACGATGCTATGGACATGGCTGCCCAACCCCGGGATCACCGTCTTTTCTCGGTGCCGGTCCTGGTCCTCCACAAACTCCTCTAGCGCAAACAGCTTGTCGAAGCGGCCGCTGATGAGGCACATGTTCATCTCGGAGATGGTCACAATGACAGCCTGGATCTTTAGCAGTGCTGGCTGGAACACCAGCTGTGCTGAAAGCATGCTTCCTTTCATCGTCCTGTGCACGCGCTCGTATAGGATGCGCCGCACGTCAGCGCGCCAGATGCCGAAGCTCTTGGTGAGAAAGAAGTTCTTGAAGAAGCGCAGCTTGCGGAAGACCTTGCAGGGGGGTGGTGTGGGGGCGGTGTTAGGGGGGGGGGGGAGGGGGGGGGGGCACTTTAGGGGGGGGAGGGGGTGTGTTAGGGGGGAGTTAAGGGGGGTGTTAGGGGGGATGTTGAGGGGGGGGGGGGGGGGGGGGGGGGGGGGGGGGGGGGGGTCAAAAGGCGCAGCTTGCGGAAGACCTTGAAGGGGTGGTGTGGGGGCGGTGTTAGGGAGGGGGGGGGGGGGGGGGGGGGGGGGGGTGGGACATGAAGGTGGGGGGCGGGGGGGGCGATGTTAGGGGGGGAACTTCAGGGGGGCGACTTTAGGGGGGGGGAGGGTGTTAGGGGGGGGCGGGCGGGGGGGGGCGGGGAGGGAGATGAAGGGAAGGGGGCAGGGGTGGGGGCGATGTTAGGGGGGGAATGTAGGGGGGGGCGTTGGGGGGGGGGCTTAGGGGGGGGGTTAGGGGGGGGGGGGGGGGGGGGGGGGGGGGGGGAAGCGGGGGGGGGGGACATTGGGGGGGGGGACATGAAGGGGGGGGGGCCAGGAGGGGCGATGGCGATGTTAGGGAGAGGGATGCCGGGGGGGGCGTGGGGGGGCGTGGGGGGGGGGGGGGGGGGGGGGGGGGGGGGGGGGGGGTCAAAATAAAGCGAGCTGCGGAGGACCTTGAAGGGGCGGGGTTGGGGGGGGGGAGTGGGGGGCGATGCTAGATGTAGACGGGGACTTCAGTGGGGGGCGGTAGGGGGGGGAGGACGGTGTTAGGGGGGATGTTAAGGGTGTAAGGGGGGGGGGGGGTAGGGAGGGTAGTGGGGGCGATGTTAGGGAGGTGTGTTGGGGGGGAGGTTAGGGGGGTGTTGGGGGGGGGTGTTGGGGGGGGGGTATAAGGGAGAGGCTAGGGGGGTGTTGGGGGGGTGTTGTGAGGGGGGTGTTAGGGAGGATGTTGGGGGGGGGGGGGGGAAGCGTAGCTTGCAGAGGACCTTACAGGGTGTGTGTGTGTGTGTGTGTGCGGTGTTAGGGGGGGGGGGGGAAGGGGTTAGGGGGGATGCTAGGGGGAGTGTTTGGGGGGGGCGGTTGCGGTGTGTGGGCGGTTGTTAGCAGGGGTTTAACGGAGGATGTCAGGGGGGATGTTAGGGGGCGGTGGTCTAGGAGGGTGTTCAAGGGGGAGAATGGGGGGTGTTAAGGGGGATGTTAGGGGGGGGTTAGGGGGGGTATTAGGGGGGGTACTAGGGGGGATTGTTGGGGGGGGGGGGGGGGGGGGGTAGGGAAGGTGTTAGGAGGGGTGTTAGGGGGATGCCAGGGGGAGGTGTTAGGGGGGATGTTAGGGGGGCGTTAGGGGTGATATTAGGGGGGCGTTAGGGGTGATATTAGGGGAGCGTTAGGGGCGGTAGGGGGGGGGGGGGGGCGTTAGGGGGGGGTGTGTTAGGGGGATGTTAGGGGGGGTGTTAGGGGGGGATATTAGGGGGGATATTAGGGGGCGTTAGGGGTGGTACTAGGGGGGCGTTAGGGGGGGTGGTAGGGGGGCGTTAGGGGGGATGTTAGGGAGGGTGTTGGGGGGGAGGTTAGGGGGGGGGGGGGGGGGGGGGTAAGGGTTGGTGTTAGGGGGGGGGTTAGAGGTGGTGGTGGTGGTGGTGGGGGGGTATGTGTGAGGGGGGGGTCTTTAATTTTGAAAATTGTAGTGGTAGTGGTGGTGGTGATGAAGGTAGTGGTGGTGGTGGTGGTCACCAGGAATCCTGGCTCACCTCGTACAGACCCTGCAGCCGCATCCACTCGCCCAGGGAAGTGAACACGCCCTCGTTCTCTTCGATCTTGCACATGTGCACCACGCCCTTGATGCTCATGGTGTAGTACTCATCGCCCACTTTCTCGAGGGGCACCACGACCAGGCTGAAGGGGCTCATGATGTCGTACTTGGTCTTGGCTGCAAGGGCATGGGTGGGTGGTAATGGCATGAGGTGGTAGGGGTGAGGGTGGGTGGGGTGGGTGGGTGGGGGGTCATGATTTCATAAGGCTGAAGGGGGTCAGGACATCGTGGGTGAGATAATATGAGAGGGGGGGGGGGGGGGGGGGGGGGGATGGGTGGGGGGGGTCATGATCTCATAAGGCTGAAGGGGGTCATGATGTCGTACTTCAACTTGGCTGCAAGGGCATGGGTGGGTGGTAGTGGCATGAGGTGGTAGGGGTGAAGGTGGGTGGGTGGGTGGGGGTGGGGGGGGTCATGATTTCATAAGGCTGAAGGTGGTCATGACATCATGGGTGAGATAATATGAGAGGGGGGGGTGGAGGGGGGGTGGGGGGTGGGGGGGGTCATGATCTCATAAGGCTGAAGGGGGTCATGATGTCGTACTTCAACTTGGCTGCAAGGGCATGGGTGGGTGGTAGTGGCATGAGGTGGTAGGGGTAAGGGTGGGTGGGTGTGGTGGTGGTGGTGGTGGTGGTGGTGGTGGGTGGGTGGGTGGGTGGGTGGGGTCATGATTTCATAAGGCTGAAGGGGGTCATGATGTCGTGTGTGAGATAATATGGGGGGGGGGGGGGGGGGGGGGGGGGGGGGGGGGGTCATGATCTCAGCAGGCTGAAGGGGCTCATGATGACGTACTTGGTCTTGGCTGCAAGGGCATGGGGGGTGGGAATGGCTGGGTGATCAAGGTTGTGAGGTGGCAATGAAGCAAGGTGGGTGCATCATAAGGTCAAGCTATTGAGGGTGAGAGATTATATGGGAGGGGGGTGGGGGTGGTAGGAGGAGGAGGGGGGGTGGGGTGGGGTAGGAGGGGGGGGGAGGGGGAGGAGGAGGGGGGGGTAGGAGGGGGGTGGGGTGGGGTAGGAGGGGGGTCATGATGTTGTAGTGCATCTTGGCTGCAAGAGGGTGGGTGGTAATGGCATGGGTGAGAGCTGGGCATAGGCACAAAAAACATGCACAGGCACAAGCACAGGCAGAGACACATGCACAGACATAGGCACAGGCACAGGCACTTGTTCTATGCTCCAGCACAGCACAGGCAAAGGCAGGCACAGGCACTGACACAGGCACAGGTGCAGGCACAGACAAAAGCACGGGCACAGACACAGGCACGGGCAAAAACACAGGCGCAGGCACACGCAGCACTTGTTTTATGCTCCAGCACAGCACAGGTAAAGGCAGGCACAGGCACAGGTGCAGGCACAGACACAAGCACAGGCAGAGACACAGACACATGCAGCACTTGTTCTATGCTCCAGCACAGCACAGGCAAAGGCAGGCACAGGCACCGACACAGGCACAGGTGCAGGCACAGACACAGACACAGGCACGGGCAAAAACACAGGCACAGACACATGCAGCACTGCTCCAGCACAGCACAGGCAAAGGCAGGCACAGGCACTGACACAGGCACAGGTGCAGGCACAGACACGAGCACAGGCACAGACACAGGCACGGGCAATAACACAGGCGCAGGCACAGGCAGCACTTGTTCTATGCTCCAGCACAGCACAGGCAAAGGCAGGCACAGGCACAGGTGCAGGCACAGACACAAGCACAGGCACAGACACAGGCACGGGCAAAAACACAGGTGCAGGCACATGCAGCACTTGTTCTATGCTCCAGCACAGCACAGGCAAAGGCAGGCACAGGCACAGGCACAGGCACAGACACAGGTACAGACACATGTAAGGCAAAAACACAGGCACTTAGTTCTTACGTTTAGCGCTCACCAAGTGGAACAGCTCTTTTACCGCCCCGTGGCCATGGCGTGTGAAATAGTCTTACACGTCCTGTGACGTGAGAATCGCCCCCTCCTCCGACACAGACACATGTACAGGCACATGTAAAGGGAGGCACAGACACTGGCACAGGCACAGGCACCGACACAGGTACAGGCACATGTAAAGGCAGGCACAGACAGGTAGTTCTTACGTTTAGCGTTCACCAAGTGGAACAGCTCTTTTACCGCCCCGTGGCCATGGCAGGTGAAATAGTCTAACACGTCCTGTGACGTGAGAATCGCCCCCTCCTCCGACACAGACACATGTACAGGCACATGTAAAGGAAGGCACAGACACTGGCACAGGCACAGGCACCGACACAGGTACAGGCACATGTAAAGGCAGGCACAGACAGGTAGTTCTTACGTTTAGCGTTCACCAAGTGGAACAGCTCTTTTACCGCCCCGTGGCCATGGCAGGTGAAATAGTCTAACACGTCCTGTGACGTGAGAATCGCCCCCTCCTCCGACACAGACACAGGCACATGTAAAGGCAGGCACAGACTAGTAGTTCTTACGTTTAGCGTTCACCAAGTGGAACAGCTTTTTAACAGCTCCGTGGCCATGGCGTGTAAAATAGTCTAAGACGTCCTGTGACGTGTGAATCGCCCCCTCCTCTGTGTTGTATACCGGCTGCTCGGCAATGGAGCTGGTGATCTTGGACAGGTGCCCGTGCAGAGGGCTGGGTGGGGGTGGGGTGGGTGGGGTGGGGGGGGGGGGGGGGGGAGGGAGGGGGAGGGGGGTTGTGATCAGGGAATTAAGGTGGTGGCGGTGGTGACGGAGGTGGCGGAGAGATAAGAATCAATGATGGAGCTGGTGATCTTGGAGAGGTGTGTGACGAGGGGTTGGGGGGGGCGCGGTGGTGGGAGGGTAATAAGGGAAGAGATGCGTTGGGCCTGGGTGGGTGGTGGGGGTGGAGGTGGGGGATGGGGGGTAAAGGTGGGGGGGGTGGGGGGCGTTGCGTGGGGGATAATCACCCCGCGGAAATGGAAGGTAATGGGTGGGGGGGTGCGGATCTTTGGTGGCGGATAGGACGGTGTGGGTTGGTGGGGGGGGGGGGGGTATTCAGGAATGAGGTTGTGTGGGTGTGTGGGGGGGGGGGGGTATTCAGGGAATTGAGGGTGGTGGTGGTGGCTGGGGGGAGGGGGAGGTAGGTAAGTAATCAGGAAATTGAGGTGGTGGTGGTGGCTGGGGGGGGAGGGAGGGTGGGGGGGGGAGGGGGGGTGGGGTTGGGGGGGGGGGGGACCTGGGGGGGGGGGGTCGGGGGGCGGGGCTATTGGGGGGGGGGGATTATAAGGGAATGGAGGTGGGGTGTGGTGGGGGGGGGGGGGGGGGGGGGGGGCGGGGGGGGGGGGGTATGGTATTCAGGGAATTGAGGTGGTGGTGGTGCTGGGGGGAGGGGGAATGGTAATAGGAAATTGAGGTGGTGGGTGTGGCTGGGGGGGAGGAGGGGGGGGGGGGGGGTGTGGGTGGGGTGGGGGGTAATCAGGGAATTGAGCCGGTGGCGGTGGGTGGCGGAGGTGCAGAGAGATCTACAATTGATGATGGAGTTGGTGACATTGGACTGGTTGTGTGACAGAGGGGCTGGGGCTGGGGCTGGGGCTGGGGCTGGGGGTGGGGAAATGGAGTGAGATTACCGAGGTGATGGAGGGGCTGGAGGGGGGGGGGGGGGGGGGGGGGGGGGGGCAATTGGCGAGTGAATCC
>JACBWV010000626.1:19397576-19436788 GCA_013435795.1 Chlamydomonas sp. ICE-L
GCCCTGAAATGTCCTTACACACCTCCTTCAATAGCTGACATTGTCCTACAACCTCCTTCAATAGCCTGAACTGAAATGTCCTTACAATCGCCTTCATAGCATTGGAAAATGTCCTTACAATCGCCCTCATTTAGCCTTGAAAATTGACTTGAAAATGTCCTTTACAAAACATCCTTCAATAGCTGAAAAATGTCCTACAACCTCTTCGTAGCCTGAAATGTCCTTATAATTGCCTTCAATAGCTAAACTTAAAATGTCCTTTACATCGCCTTCAATAGCCTGAAAATGTCCTACAATCGACCCTTCAATAGCCGTGAAAGTGCCTTAACAACCCCTTCGATAGCCTGAAATGTCCTTACACGCCTTCAATGAGCCTGTGAAATGTCCTTTACCCCTCCTTCATAGCCTGTGAAATGTACTTACAACCTCCTTCAATACCTGAAATGTCCTTTAACAACCTCCTTCAATAGCATGAAAAGTCTTTACAACCTCCTTTCAATAGCCTGGAATGTCCTTGACAACCTCCGTTCAATAAGCGGAAATGTCCTTTACAACCTCCTTCAATAGCCGGAAATGTCCTTCACCTCCTTCAATAGCCTTGAAATGTTCCTACAAGCGCCTTCAATAGCATCGAGAATGTCTTACAACTCCCTTTCAATAGCCTGAAATGTCCTTACAATCGCCTTCAATAGCCTGAAATGTCCTTACAACCTCCTTCAATAGCCTGAAATGTCCTTACAATCGCCTTCAATAGCCTGAAATATTGCAAACCTGCAGCGGTGGCCTCCAAGGATAGGCGACGCTGGCGGCTAGTTGACTGTGTGCAGCTGGGTGGCTTGGTTTGGGAGAGGCGAGGGAAAAAAAAAAAAAAAAAAAAAAAGAAAAAAAAAAAAGAAAAAAAAAGAAAAAAAAAAAAAAAAAATAAAAATTAGAAAAAAAAACACAAAAAAAAGAAAAAAAAAAAAAAAAAAAACAAAAAAAAAACCCACCCCCCCCCACCCCCCCCCCCCCCCCCCCCCCCCCCCCAGGTCGGAAATTTCCTGAAATAGCCTGAAGCAGCCTTACCATAGCCTAGAATAGCCTGAAATAGCCTGAATTGGCCTGAAATAGCCTGGAGCAGCCTTATGATAGCCTAGAATTGCCAGAAATAGCCTGAATTGGCCTGAAATTGCCTGCAGCAGCCTTATAATAGCCTTCAATAGCCTTGAATGGCCTAAATTGGCCTGAAATTGCCTGCAGTAGCCTTATAATGGCCTTGAAAAGCCTGAAATGGCCTAAATTGGCCTGAAATTGCCTGCAGCAGCCTTATAATAGCCTTGAATAGCCTGAAATGGCCTAAATTGGCCTGAAATAGCCTGCAGCAGTCTATATAGCCTTGATTGATAGCCTTTTGAATAGCTGAAATGGCACTAATTGGATGAAATAGCCTGCAGCAGCCTTATAATAGCCTTGAGTAGCCTGAAATGGCCTAAATTGGCCTGAAATAGCCTGCAGCAGCCTTATCATAGCCTTGAATAGCCTGAAATGGCCTAAATTGGCCTGAAATAGCCTGCAGCAGCCTTATAATAGCCTTAAATAGCCTGAAATGGCCTAAATTGGCCTGAAATAGCCTGAAATAGTACAAACCTGCAGTGGTGGCTTCCAAGGATATCCGACGCTGACGACCAGCTGACTGCGTGACGCTGGGTCGCTTGATCTGTGAGCTGCTCCACCCCCGGGTCGGGGTAGAGTCGCCAAATGTAGTGCTGGAGGGGCCCCATTTGGAGTCTTTTTTGGGGGTCTTCTTGGCCGAGGTGGGGGAGGGGGTGAGGTAGGGAGAGTGGGCAGAGGTCTGGTGAGCCCATTTGATTGTTGAGGCGGCACTTGTCATACGGCTGCCGTTTCCGTTAGTTTCCCCCATGCCCTCCATCCCATCCTCGAATTTGTCCCAGGCCCCCCCCCCCTCAGTCTCCTCGGGGATTGTGTAGTACGCAACGTCGCCGCCTCCGGTCAGGGAGAACTGCCCCGGGGAGCTGGGTCGGGCAGTGTGGCAGGTGAGGACTGCCCCAGGGGCGCTGTGCCGGTGGTTGGGGGTGGGGTATCCCCCCCCTGGGGAGCTGGGCCTGGCCGCTCGCTTACTGGAGGCAGAGAGAGGAGGGCGGGCTGTGGCAGACAGGGGGGCAGAGATTGTGTGTTGAGGTGTAGGGGAGGGGGAGATTGTGTGTTCAGTTGTAGGGGAGGGGGAGCAGAGTGTGTTGTTGAGGTGTAGGGGAGGGGGAGAGGAGAGATGTGTGTTCAGGTGTAGGGGAGGGGGAGATGGTGTTGGGTGTAGGGGAGGGGGAGATTGTGTGTTCAGGTGTAGGGGAGGGGGAGATTGTGTGTTGAGGTGTAGGGGAGGGCAGAAATTGTGTGTTGAGTTTTAGGGGAGGGGCGGAGATTGTGTGTTCAGTTGTTGGGGAGGGGGAGATTGTGTGTTCAGGTGTAGGGGCTGTAGCAGTCTGGGCGGGCTTTAGCAGGCAGTTTTCTTTTCCAGTTCAGGTGTAGGGGCTTTAGCAGGCAGGATTTTATCTTTCAGTTCAGGTGTAGGGGCTTTAGCAGGCAGGGTTTTATTTTTCAGTTCAGGTGTAGGGGCTTTAGCAGGCAGGGTTTTATTTTTCAGTTCAGAAAGTGATTTACCTGGTAGCTTCATTGGTTTAGGCCTCCTCTAGGAACAGCGTCAATATGTTTTGGGTGGGTGGTGGGTGGGTGGGTGGGTGGGGGTGGTGGGGTGTGGTGTGGATGGGGGATGGGGGTCTCTCCTGGTAGCTTCATTGGTTTAGGCCTCCTCTAGGAACAGCGTCAATGTTTGATGCTACATATTATTTGTTTCATGCTACATGTTTCATGCTACATGTTACATGTTACATGTTTCATGCTACATGTTACATGTTACATGTTTCATGCTACATGTTACATGTTACATGTTTCATGCTACATGTTACATGTTACATGTTTCATGCTACATGTTACATGTTACATGTTTCATGCTACATGTTACATGTTACATGTTTCATGATACCTGTTACCTGCTAACAGGTATGTTTCAGCTACATGTTACATGTTACATGTTAACATCGTTTCATGCTACATGTTTACATCTAATGTTTATGCTAAATGTACATGTACATGTACATGTTACATGTTTCATGCTACATGTTACATGTTACATGTTACATGTTTCATGCTACATGTTACATGTTACATGTTTCATGCTACATGTTACATGTTTCATGCTACATGTTACATGTTTCATGCTACATGTTACATGTTACATGTTACATGTTAACATGTTCATGCTACATGTTACATGTTACATGTTTCATGCTGCATGTTACATGTTAAATGTTTCATGCTACATGTTACATGTTACATGTTTCATGCTACATGTTACATGTTTCATGCAACATGTTACATGTTACATGTTTCGTGATTTAAGCTGTATGTTTCATATTTTTATGATTCATAATTTAATAATTAAGATGTGTGTTTCATGTTTCATGCCACATGCTACATGTTTCGTGATTTAAGATGTATATTTCATGTTTCTATGATTCATATTTTAATAATTAAGATGTGTGTTTCGTGTTCAATGCTACATGTTATATGGTTGGTGATTGAAGCTGTATGCTTTATGTTACTACGTGCTTCTTGGTGCATGCTGTATGATGCATGTTTCATGCTATATGTTATATGGTTGGTGATGTAAGCTTGGGGCTTATGTTTATACGTGATTCTTGGTGCTAGCCTGTATGATTGCATGTTTCATGCTACATGGTATATGGTGGGTGTTGATTTGAAGCTGTGTATGCTTATGTTACTACGTGCTTCTTGGTGCATGCTGTATGATGCATGTTTCATGCTACATGTTATATGGTTGGTGATTGAAGCTGTATGCTTTATGTTACTACGTGCTTCTTGGTGCATGCTGTATGATGCATGTTTCATGCTATATGTTATATGGTTGGTGATGTAAGCTTGGTGCTTTATGTTACTACGTGCGTCTTGGTGCATGCTGTATGCTTTATGTTACTACGTGCTTCTTGGTGCATGCTGTATGATGCATGTTTCATGCTACATGTTATATGTTGGTGATTTTAAGCTGTATGCTTATGTACTACGTGCTTCTTGTTGCAACTGTAGGATGCATGTTTTCATGCTACATGTTATATGGTGGTGTATTGAAGCGTATCTTTATGTTACTACGTGCTTATGGTGCATTGCTGTATGATGCATGTTTCATGCTACATGTTTATAGTTTTGGTGTGATGTAAGCTGTATGCTTTATGTTTACTACGTGCTTCTTGGTGCATGCTGTATGATGCATGTTTCATGCTACATGTTATATGGTTGGTGATGTGAAGCTGTATGCTTTATGTTTACTACGTGCTTCTTGGTGCATGCTGTGATGATGCATGTTTCATGCTACATGTTATAGGTTGGTGATTGAAGCTGTATGCTTTATGTTACTACGTGCTTCTTGGTGCCATGCTGTATGATGCATGTTTCATGCTACATGTTATATGGTTGGTGATGTAAGCTGTATGCTTTATGTTACTACGTGCTTCTTGGTGCATGCTGTATGATGCATGTTTCATGCTATATGTTATATGGTTGGTGATGTAAGCTTGGTGCTTTATGTTACTACGTGCTTCTTGGTGCATGCTGTATGATGCATGTTTCATGCTACATGTTATATGGTTGGTGATGTAAGCTGTATTGCTTGATGTACTAGTGCTCTTGGTGCATGCTGTTATGCTGGCATGTTTTCATGCTACAGTTATATGTTGGTGATTGAAGCTGTATGCTTTATGTTACTACGTGCTATTGGGCCTGGCTGTATGATGCATTTTCATTGTAATGTTCATATGCGTTGGTGATGAAGCTGTATGCTTTATGATACTACGTGCTTCTTGGTGCATGCTGTATGATGCATGTTTCATGCTATATGTTTTATGGTTGGTGATGTAAGCTTGGTGCTTTATGTTACTACGTGCGTCTTGGGGCATGCTGTATGCTTTATGTTACTACGTGCTTCTTGGGCATTGCTTATGATGCATGTTTTCTGCTTACATGTTTATGGTTGGTGATTTAAGCTGTTTTTATTTGTTTTGTTGGGCATTCTTTTTTTTAAGTTTATACGTGTCTTGGTGTTGCATGCTGTATATGCACTGTTCATGCTACATGTTATATGGTTGGTGATTGAAGCTGTATGCTTTATGTTACTACGTGCTTCTTGGTGCATGCTGTATGATGCATGTTTCATGCTACATGTTATATGGTTGGTGATGTAAGCTGTATGCTTTATGTTACTACGTGCTTCTTGGTGCATGCTGTATGATGCATGTTTCATGCTACATGTTATATGGTTGGTGATTGAAGCTGTATGCTTTATGTTACTACGTGCTTCTTGGTGCATGCTGTATGATGCATGTTTCATGCTACATGTTATATGGTTGGTGATGTAAGCTTGGTGCTTTATGTTACTACGTGCGTCTTGGTGCATGCTGTATGACGCATGTTTCATGCTACATGTTATATGGTTGGTGATTGAAGCTGTATGCTTTATGTTACTACGTGCTTCTTGGTGCATGCTGTATGATGCATGTTTCATGCTACATGTTATATGTTTGGTGATTGAAGCTGTATGCTTTATGTTACTACGTGCTTCTTGGTGCATGCTGTATGATGCATGTTTCATGCTACATGTTATATGGTTGGTGATGTAAGCTGTATGCTTTATGTTACTACGTGCGTCTTGGTGCATGCTGTATGATGCATGTTTCATGCTACATGTTATATGGTTGGTGATGTAAGCTTGGTGCTTTATGTTACTACGTGCGTCTTGGTGCATGCTGTATGATGCATGTTTCATGCTACATGTTATATGGTTGGTGATTTTAGCTTTATGGTGGTGGTGGTTGATGTTTAGGTGTTGCATGGTGTGTGGTGGTGGTGGTGGTGGTGGTGGTGCATGGTTTTTGGTGGTGGTGTGTGTGGTGGTGGTGGTGGTGGTGGTGGTGGTGGTGGTGGTGAAACTGGTGGGTACATTCAAGAAGACAGGAAGTCAGAAAACTCACTAGGTGGTCTAGTTGCCCATGCACTTGTGGAGATGGGCCTGGAAGAGGAAGGTCTTGAATTTGTCTTTGAATTTGTCTGCAAGTGAGAGGAGTGAGTCAATTTGAATTTGAATTTGAATTTGAATTATCTACAAGAGAGAGGAGTGAGGAGACATTAATGTTTTTCCACACACACACACACACCAGGGGCATACAAACACAGACATCCCCCATCTAGTGGCACATCAACACAGTGCCCCCACCACCACCACCACCACCACCACACACACACACACACACACACACACCGACCAGTGGCCATATCAAACGCAGGCCACCCCCCATCATCCTATTCTAGTGGGCACACCACCAACACAAGCCCCCCCCCCCCCCCCCCACACACAAACACACACACAAACACACACCACACCACACACCACACCACACACAAACTAGTGGCATACTAAACACAAGGCCTCCCCCCATCTAGGGGCACAACCAACACAGCCACCCCTCCCCCCCACCCACACACACACCAACTAGTGGCATACAAACACAAGGCCCCCCCCCACCTCCTAACCCCCACCCACACCTGCCCCCCCCCCCTCCCATTACCCAACCCCCCCCCACCCCCCCCCACCCACCCCCTGCCCAATTACAATGAATTTGTGGCACACTAACCTAGTCCCCCCTACCCCACCCACCCCCACCCACCCCCCCTGCCCCCCCTTCCAATGATGTGGCACACTAACCTAGTCCCCCCTTACCCCACCCCCCCCCCAACCACCCCCCCTGCCCCCCCCTTCCAATGATGTGGCACACTAACCTAGTCCCCCCTACCCCACCCCCCCCACCCACCCCCTGCCCCCCCCTTCCAATGATGTGGCACACTAACCTAGTCCCCCCCTACCCCCACCCCCCCCCCCCACCCACCCCCCTGCCCCCCCTTCCAATGATGTGGCACACTAACCTAGTCCCCCCCTACCCCCCCCCCCACCCACTCACCCCCCCCCATAAAGTGCCCCCCGCACACACACCTGCTGGGGCAGAGTGAACGTCTGCACTCTGAAGTCTTGCTCTATCACATGCTCTTACACAGGCCATCCCCTATCAAGGGGCACACCAACACAGCCCCACCCCACCCCAATCATGATGTGGCACACTAACCTAGTCCCCCCTACCCACCCCCACCCCACCCACCCACCCACTCACCCCCCCATAAAGTGCCCCCGCACACACACCTGCTGGGGCAGAGTGAACGTCTGCCTTAGAAAGTCTTGCTCAATCACATGCTCTTACACAGGCCTCCCCCATCAAGTGGCACACAGGCACTGCCCCCTTACCCACCCCCTGACCCCACTTTCCGTGATGTGGAACACCAACCTAGTCCCCCCCACCCCACCCCCCGTAAAGTGGCACCCCACACACACCTGCTGGGGCAGAGTGAATGTCTGCCTTCGGAAGTCTTGCTCTATAACATGCTCTTCAACTGCTAAGGTATGCTGTCCAGCTGATTGTAGGAGAGTTGTCTCGTCAAAAAGACCACCCTGTATTTAGGATTTGAGATTTAGGATTTTGGGTTTGGGGGTTGGGGTTGGGGTTGGGGTTGGGGGTTAGAGTTTAGAGAACCCTGTGTTAAGGATTTAGGATTCGGGATTTGGGTTTGGGGTTTGGGGTTTGGGGGGGTTGAGTTTTGGGTAACAAATTTAGGATCTGGAATTTAGGATTTGGAATTTAGGATGGATGGAGGCGACCCCAAAAGTTGTGGCGTGGCCACGTCTTGGATAATCACTGGTGGGTCTATACAAATGTTATGATCTGGGTCTATTCAAATGTAATGATCTGGGTAAACCCAAATGTTCTGATCTGGGTATATACAAATGTAATCATCTGGGTATATACAAATAAAATCATCTGGGTATATACAAATAATATCATCTGGGCGAGGGGGGGGCAAGAAAAAAGCTGCCGTACCGCACCTTCGCTTTGGATAGAGCCTATCCTCAAACTATATAAAAAAAAAGTTTTTTTTTGAGCCAAAAATAAAGTTGTACAAAAGTTAGAGGGGTCCAAAGTTTTTTTCAACCAAAGCGGCCCAAATCTTAACTTCGCGATAAATCACGTTTGGGTAACCCCATGAAAGATGTAAGAGCATAACTGACATGGGCTTTAAAAGATCTTTCGAATGACCCCCATTTTAGGGGGGGTAGGGTGAGGTAATTGGGTTTTAGGAGGGGGGGGGGGGGGGGGGGGGGGTAAAAAAACTTTTAGCCAACTTTATTTTCCCGCTCTTTTTGTATGAAGCGTCCACAATTCCAACTCCCATCTGAATCGGACACCATATCGAAGGTGCGGTCCAAAATCTGTCTTTCTGCCACCCTCCTGCATCTGGGTATATACAAATGTAATCATCTGGGTATATACAAATAATATCATCTGGGTACATACAAATGTAATCATCTGGGTATATACAAATAATATCATCTGGGTATATACAAATGTAATCATCCGGGTATATACAAATAATATCATCTGGGTATATACAAATAATATCATCTGGGTATATACAAATGTAATCATCTGGGTATATACAAATAATATCATCTGGGTATATACAAATGTAATCATCTGGGTATATACAAATGTAATCATCTGGGTATATACAAATAATATCATCTGGGTATATACAAATAATATCATCTGGGTATATACAAATGTAATCATCTGGGTATATACAAATGTAACCATCTGGGTATATACAAATAATATCATCTGGGTATATACAAATGTAATCATCTGGGTATATACAAATGTAATCATCTGGGTATATACAAATATAATCATCTGGGTATATACAAATAATATCATCTGGGTATATACAAATGTAATCATCTGGGTATATACAAATGTAATCATCTGGGTATATACAAATAATATCATCTGGGTATATACAAATGTAATCATCTGGGTATATACAAATAATATCATCTGGGTATATACAAATGCAATCATCTGGGTATATACAAATAATATCATCTGGGTATATACAAATGTAATCATCCGGGTATATACAAATAATATCATCTGGGTATATACAAATGTAATCATCTGGGTATATACAAATGTAACCATCTGGGTATATACAAATGTAACCATCTGGGTATATACAAATGTAACCATCCGGGTATATTCAAATGTAACCATCTGGGTCTATACAAATGTAACCATCTGGGTATATACAAATGTAACCATCTGGGTATATACAAATGTAACCATCTGGGTATATACAAATGTAACCATCTGGGTATATACAAATGTAACCATCTGGGTATATACAAATGTAACTATCTGGGTATATTAAAATTTAACCATCTGGGTTTATAAAAAAGTAATCATCTGGGTCTGTGAAACCAAATAAACCCAGCATGGCGGCCATTCTCCATTGTGTACACATGCATGCAAATGGGAGGGTTCCCACAATTTCACGTCCTGTGGCAGCTCATACTAGTTTTCAATTTTCAATTTTGTAATGATCGTGACAACATTGAAACCACACTGAAATAACAATTAAAGAACACTCAAATAACACTGAAACGATAGTGAAACAACACTGAAATAACATTGAAACACCACTAAAACACCACATAAACATCACTTGAACAACACTAAAACAACACTGAAATAACACTGAAACAACACTAAAACAACACTCAAATAACACTGAAACAACACTCAGACATCACTCAAATAACACTGAAACAACACTCAGACAACACTCAAATAACACTGAAACAACACTGAAATAGCACTGAAATTACACTGAGATAACACTGAAACAAAACTGAAACAACAATCAAACAACACTTTAGCAACACTGAAATAACACTGAAACAACACTCAAACAACAGTCAAACAAAACTGAACTAACACTAAAAACAACACTGAAACAACACTGAAATAACATTGAAACAACCCGGACACAACACTGAAACAACACTAAAACAACACTGAAAAAACACTGAAATAACACTGGAAAAAACCGGGTACATCACTGAAACAACACTCAAACAACATGGCACAAGTAACTGTAACTGTGACTAAATTGTAATTTGTACAGGAAAATCACTTGCACATTTTAAAATCGTATTTATGAAGGGGGGTGGTTCACAAATTAGTATACAAGGGTACAAAACCCAACACATATAATTATACCTAGGGACTGGCATATCATATGATGTTGGCCTAAGGCGAGTATGATATCATATGAGATCATACAACTTGCATCACATGATATTGTATATAAATGGTAACTTCGGCCTAGTCAGACTGCCAGCATCATATGATGTCATATGATGAAATGATATCATATGATATCATATTGCCGTTCACCACTTGTATCACATTGAGTTTGGATGTGAGTACATGTGCTCTAATGAACCTCATAGGCTCGTGTAACACCTAGGCCACCCCAAAGTCAAGTGCAGAGTGTCAACATGACCCACCCACTTACCAACAACCTAGCACCAGCCCCACCTCCACACAGCACATCACATCAGCACACCACATCACCATTAGACTTGAACACGCACTACCAATGGGCCCATGACTAAGCTATGTCATAGATAGAATATCAGCCTGCCTTCCCACAGCCATCAGCTGTACGCGTATAAGCTCGTCCATGGTTCAAACTTCATGTGCTAGGATTCTTGCACCCATATTTTCAGCTCCCGTGCATTCAGTATTTGCTACCAGGAGACCGAACGAAACGATGGATATTGAAATGTCTAAATTAGCTCACCTCTGACGATCGCATAGCTCCATTGCTGCTTCGCGCTGCGATGTCCAATTCGAGTGAGAGTTAGCTCAAGCATGTTTACCGGGGCAGTACCTCCCGTGCGAATTTCACGGACAGTTTTTATGAGACTGACAGACCTTGCATCGCCGAGCTAGGACGCGACGTAGCAAGAGCGGGAGCCCCAGGGGGGCGCCAGCTCCCCCCACTACTGTACAAAATTGACTGGAAGCTCTTTTCATCTGACTCAACTGGTTTCATTATATTACGACGGCATAAAAAAGAGGGGATAATTAGTTCATAAGCGTTGCTCGAATTCGCGTTTCCGGAACTCGGCCAGCTGTGTACCGCGCCACTTGGCATCCACTTGGCATTCGATTTCCGCGGAAATGCTTTGGCGGTACAGGTTACTCGTTAAATCGGTTGTGGGCACTACGGTCGCCGGTCGACTCAGCAGTCAGTGTCACTATCATAAACAGCAGTTTTGGGTGGGGGGGCGGGGCGGGGCGGGGGGGGGGGGGGGGCGAATTCTCTCGTTCCGGACTTCGAGCAGAGGCGAGAAGACGGCTCATTGGGGAAATTCTTGGCTGAACATCTTGCTGAGCTGCAAGGTGGAAATTGGGATCAGAATCAGAACTCTAGGTGGAACACCTCATATAAGAGATAGCATGGGAATGGACATATGTAGAAGAGATAGCAAGGAAAGAATTCATGGACATCAGGCAGTACAAGTTACTCGTTAAATCGGTTGATCTGCACTACAGTCGTCACCTTCAAACTTGATCTGCAAACTGTGAGAGAAGGCGAGGAGCAGGTCCCTAGCGAGGAGGGAGGCTAGTAGTTTTCGAAAGGTCGAGGTCTGTTATTGACTGATTTATATATCAGTCTCTGAGTCGACATAATGCACACCGGTACCTTTCCCTCCTGGTACCGTGTTGCCTGCCGCCAGGCCTCAGGCTAGCTGTGGCCTGCACGTGACTGCAGTACCCTGCAGTACACATCTCTATTCTATATGATTGCGCCTGTTGCGCTTAATATCATCTTCTCCTCTATCGAGCCTATGCCGTTGTAACAATCTTACATTAACAGGTTATGTGCGCCATCTTTAGACGCTAACGAAGAACAGCCGCTGATTTCCGCGTTCGGATTCAGTTCCCCTCTGACTTGTCGAAGGCCCGAGTTTTAACTAAGCACCTGGACTCCCTGTGCAGATCCTACTTCCCGCTGCTCCGCCTGCCGCTTCCTACCAAGAATCCTTGGATCTGCCACTGCGTCCTACGACTGGAGCAAGCAAGAGCGACCACAAGTCACCGAAATCTATGAAGTGAGTATAGGACGACGCCCTCACCGAGACCCACACAGTGCTGTATTGATCTCAGACGATCAATTTGTCTACGCCTCCAGCTTAAGAGAAGCTTCTGTCGTCGAACATTGCCGCTTGGCACCGTTCACCCCCCCGGTAATCCGCTGGATCCCTTTGGATCGCCGATTCCCACACACACTCCATCCCCTCTTCCCCTGCCCCGCCCTCGTAACTCCCCCTCTCCCAACACTCCGACCTACAACGCCAAGACTCCTACACAGAAGACCTCACAATGCAACCTCCCAAAATATTCACTGGTAACAACCTCTACACCTGGCGCAGCGCCAGGCAGAATATCCTCCTCGCCCTCAAATCAGATAGGGATACCATTGCCATTGCTTTCGACTGCCAACAAGCGGTCGTCGCTGGCGAGCCTAATGACTCTGATGGTTACCCTGCTGATGACGTTAGTTACCCTCCTGTTGCGGCTGCTGACCCGGCTGCTCCGGCTGCCCCTAGGATTGGTGTCCCCAACTGGATCTCGACCTGGAAGAACAACAAGGCCTTTAAGGTCATCATAGATCATGTATCAGATGGCATCCAGCAGGCCATTCATGCCAACACAGATATGGCCACTAGAGCCTTCAGGTTTCTAGATGCCCTGTACTCTGAGGATGGCAGCAGGCTAGAGCATACCACCCTGACTGCCATCATGGGATTACGTATGACCTCTACTGAATCCCTGCAGACTTACCTCTCCAGGGCGGCTGATCTGTACTCCCAGATTCCCAAGATAACAGGCCTCCACTTCGTCTCTGCCAGCACCTTCCTAAACCTCATTGTCAAGGGACTGAACTCCCGCTCTGAATATGATGGTTACATCAATCAGTTGAACCCTACTGCTATTACCACCTTTTCCATGCTCCAAAGTGCCCTCTTCAACTGGTGCTTAGTGAAGCAAGTTGACCCTGCACCATCTCCTGAAGAGGCTGAGCTGGCAGCTGCAGCCTACAGAGCCAGGAAGCCTTTCAACAGCAAGCACCTCCCATTCAGAGACAGGACCATCTCCTACAAGAAGATGACCTGCTGGAACTGTGGGGGAATAGGCCACAGCTCCAGAGAGTGCACCAGTGAGGACACTGATCTGGCTTTCAGGCCAGCAGAATCAGATGAAGCAGACCATGGATCTAAGTCACCTCCCAAGAACAGATCAGGAGATGACAAGGATCCAGACGACCAGAAGACCCCCAAGAAGACCAGTCCAGACAGGAGGCGTCTAAGAAGATACCCAAGCAGGGGACGCCATGCCCATGTTGCTGATGGTGATCAGTCCACCTCCAACTCTGACAGTGAGGGTGAAGAACACAACTTCCTGTCCCTGGCACTGGATGAGGACAACCTCCAGCCTATGAGATTTGCTACACCAACCAGAGGCAAGTCTGTTACATTTGCCTTGCCACCTGACCCCCTGGCTGATACAGCATTCTTTGGACAAATAAGTGCTGATGATGAATGCACTATAGACGATGGAGAAGTTTTCCAGGCAGCACTGCAGACGGAATGGATCATAGATACTGCAGCACACTCTCATGCAACAAGTAACATCTCCCATCTGCATGACATTCAGGACCTTCAACAGCCTATTAAGCTGCAGCTGGCAGATCAAGACTCTCCACCTATCCTCTGCAAGCAGATAGGGAAGGCCAAGATCAAGGGCCATGGCAGGACTCTGATCATCCTCAACAATGTACTTCTTGCTGACTGCAACATGCCCAACATCATTAGCATTCATGCAGCCACCAGCCTGTGCACAGACCTCCAAGTTCACCTGTCCAAGACTCAAGCCACACTCTCCATCCCAAGACCATCTGGTACTAAACTGCTCCTCTCATGCCCCAAAAGGCATGGACTCTACCTTACCCAAACTTCATCAGTCCCTGCCAGTAATCCCTCTATCCCTGTGGACTCTACCGTTGCCTACATCATGATGGTTACCAAGCCTCCATCAACTCACACTGACTCTGAGACAGGGCAGTATCCACCCACTCATGAGACCTCCCCCAGTAGAGTTGATCAAGACTGCCAGGTTCCCCCCTCTACTTCTGTTCCATCTGCACCCCACACTATTCCTGAGATAGGGCAGTACCCACCCACTCATGTGGAGGCAGATCAAGACCTCCAAGACTTCCCCTCTACTTCTGCTCCATCTGCACCCCACACTGATTCTGAGATAGGGCAGTACCCACCCACTCATGTGGAGGCAGATCAAGACCACCAGGACTTCCCCTCTACTTCTGCTCCATCTGCACCCCACACTGATTCTGAGATAGGGCAGTACCCACCCACTCATGTGGAGGCAGATCAAGACCACCAGGACTTCCCCTCTACTTCTGCTCCATCTGCACCCCACACTGATTCTGAGATAGGGCAGTACCCACCCACTCATGTGGAGGCAGTACAAGACCTCCAGGACCACCCTCCCCCTATCTGCCAGTACCATTCCCCTTTCACTGCAGACAATCTGGAAGCCTCTGATGATACTGACAGTGATGACATGCCAGAACTCATCCATCCAGAGTTACACAAGCCCCAATATGACCCTGGACTAGGAGTAGATGACCCTCCTGAAACCACTCCAGATCTCCAACAACAGCTGGACAACCTGGGCCTACAAAGAGCCAGAGCAGAGATGGTACTCCTCAGTGACCAGATCAGAACCAACTATGAGGAATATGATGGCCCCATAGATGGGGACGGGCCACTCAAGCCATCTGATCTGAACACAGCCAATGGATACTGGTCAACAGGTCACCAGACATTGGACTACCACTGGGAGAAGTTAATCAGAATGTCAACCACATCCATTTTTCCAACAACTCCAGCCTTAGCCTCACACGTTTTGGATGCACCCTACACCACCTGAACAGCAGGCCTGCTTCACCAGCTTTCAACATCCAGCCCAGGCCTCCACTGTCCAAGCTCATCACAGCATTCACCAGCAAGTTCCCTACCCTGCTGGCTTCTGAAAGAGAACAGTTCCCACACAGGCCAATGCACAAGGAGCCATCTGATGCCTGCAGTCCTATCATCAAGCACAACAACAGAATCCAGCAAATGGTGCAAGCCTACCCCACTGTTTCTACCACAGCCAGACCCACTTTACAGTGGGCCATTTGTCTCCAAGCTGCCATGGTCAATGCACATGCTCACACCCTCTCATTAAGACCTAAGATGATCATGGACCCCAGGAGCTGTGCACATCCTGGAGGCAAAGTGCTATGTGTCAACCACCTCAGCATGAACTGGAGCCCAATGGACTTCACCTTTATCAACATTCTTACCCCCCCCAGCCTAGCTCCCAAGTCATTTGACCAGTTCTTTGACCAAGTCTGCAAACAGCTTGACCTTGATGGCTTCCCCAGAAAGCCAGGCACTTAATTCAGTTAGCTCTTCATCTTTTGGATAGACTTGAACACTCTAGAATTTTTTTGGATTACCTGCCTACTGTACTGCCCCATGTACTTCCACAGGCAGCACACCTTCTGATTTTAGATTTTTTTTTTCTAGTCTCTCCTTGATGTCTCTGCTTTAATTTAGGGCCTACCTAATGTAGCTCACCCAAATTATGGGGGGAAATTGAAATTGAAATTGAAATTGTTACATCCGTGTAGAACCGTTACTCACAGGACGTGAAGTTACATTATGGGGGGACTAGTCCAGACATCATGTCTAAATGACAAATCCTCTAGTCTCGAATCATGCAACTTCTCGTAGCCAAGGATATCTTCACAAGCCTTCACCAAGCCTGGACTTTCCTTCCCAAGACCGATACCAGCTTCCCATAGCAGCCTATCTGCTCTAACCTGCGGCCTACCTGCAGCTTCCTTACACCTTCTCAGCAGCCTCTCTGCTACCTAGCCTGCAGCTTACCTGCAGTTTCCTTGCACCTTCTCAGCAGCCTTTCTGCTACTTAGCCTGCAGCCCACCTGCAGTGCCACCTACCTAGCCAGCTACCCCTGAAGACTGACATTTCTTTCAAGACCCCTGCTGAAGTGATTTCTCCCTTTCAGCTACTAGAAATTCTCGAAGTCTCCCTAGTTTTAATATTTTAATTTTCTTATGCCCCTCAGTTAATTCCAGGAATTCTTGAGCTCAAGAATACCTTGAATTGGGGGGGATGTTATTGACTGATTTATATATCAGTCTCTGAGTCGGCATAATGCACACCGGTACCTTTCCCTCCTGGTACCATGTTGCCTGCCGCCAGGCCTCAGGCTAGCTGTGGCCTGCACGTGACTGCAGTACCCTGCAGTACACATCTCTATTCTATATGATTGCGCCTGTTGCGCTTAATATCATCTTCTCCTCTATCGAGCCTATGCCGTTGTAACAATCTTACATTAACAAGGTCTAGCATGTCATATGGCCGTTCAAATATCAACGATGCGTGCAAGGTGATACACGTGTCCATGCTATGATCAGCCCAAGGTGATACGTATGACAAGAAAACCTCAAATTGGCTACATTCCTAGGCAAGGCAGCATTTACCACTGAATACGATTATCACGCGCTTAAAACTGATATCAAATGTGATCACTGATATGACGGTATTGATCATACAATGTATTCAAGAATGCGCTAAGAATCCCACAATTACCGTATATGATCATCACATTAACTTTAACATGAGTTTAACGTGAAATGTAATGTAATCACTGAGATGTGTATCACACTATCACTGTAGCACGAACTCAGGGCCCTCGTGGGTAAAATAATTGTATGGGGTTCAGTTCTTCGGTGTTTGTCTCTGTTAAACCCTTCTTATCACGGTTCGGCAAGTCCCTTGAGCTTATTTGGCCTACCCCTAGACTGTAATATACGTACACACACTGTTCGAACTTGGAAAGCGGATCCCATACTGATCCATTATCATTCCTCCTTACAATGTAACATGCCGAGAAATGCTCGTTTATGTAGGGGTCTTGGAAGGCAGGTAGCAGGCCAGAGGTGGCTGTGAAAAATGTCGCAATCCAATCCAAGAAGAAGGTGATGCTACTCTTTGTGTGGAGAAAACATACAGTGGATGTAGTCAGATGTGTAGAGCACCGAATGCTCGTTTTTTTGAACTCATCCCGCCTGTGCTCTGCGATCTTGCAGACGCCCTTGACGCTGTTGACTGTGTAGCCATTCGGGTTGAACCGAACAAACACAATATTCCCCAGGCATCCCTTAGCTCTGAGAGCAATTGTGGTGTCCATTCTCTTCTTGTCTGCCCCCTTCAGGTATTAACTTCCAGGATGATGAATGTTCCCCAGGTTTTAAAGAAGGGGAAGTCCACAAAGGCACGGTACCTAACCTCGTCTGTATTTCCCAGAGATCTCTGGTATTCCCGATGTTGTCGAAGGGGACCGTGTGCGTGTGCTCCCGGCTGAAACACTCCTTACTTGCAGGCAGGCCTCTCTGCTTGCAGGTACTGGTCGGTGGGCCCCCCTATTCAGGTAAATACAAATCCTTCACAGAGTTTGTCGTTAAATCGGTTGGCACTACAGACCTGGCCGACCTTCGAGTGATCTGTGCCCAATTTCCGCCATCTCCGCTCTCGTCGAATAGACCATCACTCCCCTCACTTTAGAATCGACAAAAATGCTTTCTTCTCGCTCAAGTATGATTAAGCATGCCTCTTGCAACTGCTCTGCAGCTCTGCCAGTCAGAAGCCGGCGCTCACTCTCCGTGCGCGCCAATCTGAAGGGCAAGACCACTGCCAGTCAGATGAGCGTCGAGGCGATGAGGAAGCTCAAGCTGATCACAGCAGTCAAGACTCCCTACTTGAAGAACGGGAAATTCGATCTGCCCGCTTACGACCGCCTTGTGGAGGACCAGATTAAAAACGGTGTCGAGGGAGTGATTGTGGGCGGCACCACGGGCGAGGGTCAGCTCATGTCCTGGGACGAGGTGCGAGCCCCGAAACGATTGTTTGAATGCGTGGGCGACTGACGTGCTTCGAAGGCCTCGAGTAAATCCATGCATGTGATATTTTGCCCCCTTGCTACAATTACCACGTCCCCGTATGTTCGTATGGGAAGATCATACATCGGGCGGTTGCAGTAGCGGCCTGCTCTCCCACCCATCGTCCCTCCGATTCTCCAACACACGCCACATCCATCCAACCCAACGCTTCGAAAGGATGTGCTGAATAGTTGTCCAGCCGGTGTCCGAGACACATCGAGTGCATGCATGAGCAGGTCGATCGCATAACAATATCTCCGAAACAGTCGTCCGACACCCACCCCAACCACCATCCCAACCACAACCTTCATCACCAACTCTTCCCCCAACCCCGACCTCGCCCCACCCCACCCCACCCAGAAACGGCCAATGCAATATGTGGCAAACTGATTTCCATGGTAGATGGAAGTTTTCCATTTAGATCCCATGGTTTCTGATCTGGAACCATATGAGAGATACAGAATCTAGCTTCCTAGATGCCTTCATAGTTTTTTTTTGTGCTACCTGTATCAACCTGTAAGCAGCTCCCTGACTCATCCACTGGGCTATGCATAAGGATTTCAAGAGGTGTGCAGTACTGACGACATAAACGTTCAGGTTCTCTAGACTGCGTTAGGATCGGCTGGATAGGCGGGCATGGGAGCTGCCAAGAAGCTATTGCTAGTAGCCAAACTATGAGCCAGATAGCAGAGGGCAGTTGCCCGATCACACACAAGTTTACCAAATGTTACACAGCATCAAGGCTCCGGTTAGTTTTAGAATGAGCTGGTAACTACAAAGCTCTAGGAATTCCAGCCCCAACCCCTACACTACCCCACCCAGGAACAATCAACCCCAATATACGGGAGGCGTATTTTCATGGTATAAAAAACGTAACTGTTTTAACAATCCTGGTGGCAGCATGCAGCACATTGTGGGCAACAAACGCATTAACTCCAATCCCACCCCTACCCTACCTCACCCTACCAAGAAACAGTCTACCCATTACATGGCACGCATATTTTCATGGTATACTAGTTGTAACTGTTTTATCAACCCTGATGGCAGCATGTATGGGCAACAAACGCAGTAACTCCAATCCCAACCCTACCCTACCCCACCAAGAAACAATATACCCAATATATGGCAAGCATATTTTCATGGTATACAAATTGTAACTGTTTTAACAACCTTGGTGGCAGCATGCTGCACATTGTGGGCAACAGACGCAGTAACTCCAATCCCAACCCTACCCTACCCCACCAAGAAACAGTATACCCAATATATGGCAAGCATATATTCATGGTATAAAAATGTATCTGTTTTAACAACCTTTGTGGCAGCATGCTGCACATTGTGGGCAACAAACGCAGGAACTCCACCCCCATCCCCACCTAAAAATAGTCTACCCAATATATGGCAAGCACATTTTCATGGTATACAAATCGCAACCGTTTTAACAACCATGGTGGCAGTATGCTGCACATTGTGGGCAACACCAGTAGTAACATCACACACAGCACGCTATGCCCCTTCCGACCATTACCCGCCACACCCCATCCCTCATCCCATCCCTCTCCCCTCCCCGCCCCACATCACATAATGTTGATGGCCCACACTGTCAACGTTTATGGTGACGAGCTCGTTGTTGTGGACAACACCGGCAGTAACGCCGCACGTGAGGCACTGCATGCCACGTCCCTCCCGACCATTACCTGCTACACCCCATCCCTCATCCAATCCCTCTCCCCTCCCCGCCCCACATCACATACTGTCGATTGCCCACACTTTCAGAGTGTATGGTAATGAGCTTGTTGTTGTGGGCAACACTAGCAGTAACGCCACACGTGAGGCCATGCACGCCACACCCCTTGTGACCATTACCCGCCACTCCCCATCCCCCATCCCACCCCTCTCCCCACACTTCCCACTTCACATCATGTTGATTGCCCACACTGTCAACATGTATGGTAATGAGCTTGTTGTTGTGGGCAACACTAGCAGTAACGCCACACGTGAGGCCATACACGCCACGCCCCTTGTGACCATTACCCGCCACTCCCCATCCCCCATCCCACCCCTCTCCCCACCCTTCCCACTTCACATCTTGTTGATTGCCCACACTGTCAACGTGTATGGTAATGAGCTGGTTGTTGTGGGCAACACTACCAGTAACGCCACACGTGAGGCACTGCGTGCCACGCCCCTTCCGACCATTACCCGCCACACCCCATCCCTCATCCCACCCCTCCCCCCACCCCTTCCCACAGCACATCATGTTGATTGCCCACACTGTCAACGTGTATGGTAACGAGCTCGTTGTTGTGGGCAACACCGGCAGTAACGCCACACGCGAGGCACTGCACGCCACGGAGCAGGGCTTTGCGGTAGGCATGCACGCCTCCCTCCAAATCAACCCCTACTATGGCAAGACCTCCATGACCGGAGTGAAGATGCACTTGACTGCTGTGTTGGACGAGGGACCTGCTATCATCTACAATGTCCCCGGAAGAACTGGCCAGGATATCCCTGATGATGGTGAGTAGCCTTTGTTTGTATGTGGGGAGGGTTGGAGGGCAGAGTTTGGGTGTTGGGTGGGCGGGGTTGGTAGGTTTAAATGGTTCGAGAATTGTGTTTGCTGAGGGGGGGGGGGGGATCAGGAATTGGTTTTTTTTTGGGAGGGGGTGGGGGGGGGTGGGGGGGGGGCATGCGTGCATCCCCCCAGATCAACCATTCTCACTCTCACTCTTGAGTCTCATACACCCGCGCGGTGTCAAGTAGACTTTAACATGTAATGTAACGTAATGTAATGTAATGTAATGTAACTCTTGCCCCATGAAGGGTGTGTGGTTGGGGTGGGAGGTATATCCGGCATTTTGCAGTTGTGGTGGTGGTAGTGGTAGATGAGGCCTGTTGTGGCCAATGGCCGCACGCGCTAAGTGATAGTATGAACATGCATGTGTGTGCGTGCATGTGTGAGTGTTTGTCTGCTTGCGCATGTGTGTGCGTGTGTGTGCATGGATCAGACTTGCAAACTGGCTTATCTAGAACCAGCCCAAACCAACCCAACCTATCATGCTTATACCCCCCTCCACCCACAGTGGTTCACGAGCTCGCCAAGCACCCTCAGCTTCCTGAGCATGAAGGAGTGCACTGGTAACGATCTCACCAAGCCCTACACCAGCCTTACCTAAACCAAGCTTTACCCTCATTCTCCCCCCCGTCCACAGTGGTTCACGAGCTCGCCAAGCACCACAACTTCCTGGGCATGAAGGAGTGCACTGGTAACGCTCGCATCAAGGCCTACACCAGCCGGGGCATCAACTGCTGGACCGGAAACGACGACGAGGCACACGACGCCCGCCACAGCAACGGCGCCGTGGGCGTCATCTCTGTCACCTCTAATGTTATCCCAGGCCTCATGGCCAAGCTCTTGGCTGAGCCCAACCCTGAGTTGAACGCTTCCTTGCAAGACCTCATCAGCTGGATGTTTGTAGAACCTAACCCCATCTCAGTCAACACAGCCTTGTCAATGTGCGGTATCGTCAACCCCGTGTTCAGGTGGGTAAATTGTATCAAAATTTCATATCAAAATATATTTATTCTGTATCAAAATCAAGGCATTCACAAATCTCCACCTCCAAATCACTTTCTTCGTGTGTGAAACTAAATGCTGAAAGATTGGTATCGTCAACCCCGTGTTCATTTGGGTAAATTATATAAATATGTCGCTTATCAAACTCAATAATCTCCTCCTCCAAATCACTTTCTTCATGTGGGTGTGGGTGTGTGGGGTGGGGGGGCTGTGGTAGTGGTTGTGGTTGTGTACTTTGGAAGGTGGTGGTGTGTGTGTGCATGCGTGTGAAATCATATGTTGAAAGATCCAAAACGAAGTCCCTTGAAAGTCCATTTAGGCTTCACAAGACCCAAATCAACTTTTTCTCACAAGATCAAAAGTACTTAATAGCAGTGTTCGCATCAAACCTCGTCAACATAGATTCATTAGCAAGTTCCAACTTGAGCAACCTCCTGCTGAGTTAATTCATCAAGTCATACTACGCAAGATCCCAAATTTACTTCCCCAGAAGTTCACTGAGGTGAAGCCTCACAAGCACCGAAGCAGACGTCTTTATACAATGATTTATGCAAGATAAGATCTGCATCACACTTGGTGCGTTGATTTATCCTTGACAAGATCCGCATCACACTTTGTACATTGATGTATGCATGTCAGCATCCGCATCACACTTAACACATTGATTTATGCATGTCAGCATATGCATCACACTTGGTACTTTGATTTATGCATAACAACATCCGCATAACACTTTGTAGGTTGCCCTACGTGCCCTTGAGCCGGGAGCAAAGGGAGACCGGCGCCAAGCTTTTGGAGGCCGTCAAGGAGCATATCCCTAACTGCAACGAGATCAAGGTTTTGGAGGACAGCGATTTCGAGCTCATTAGCCGTCATTAAAAAGAAGCAAGGACGGGCTTATACCATAGCTTTCCGTTTCGGCTACGAACAACACCTTCTAGGCAGCTCCCCTGACTGGCTATTCTTCTGTCTTGTGCACATTGAAGCTGGCACAATGAGCTGTCCAGAAGTGCTCAAATTACAAGAACAGCCGAAAAGAAAGGCCCTGGCTTTACACACGTATACACAGCTACAAATATATTGCTTCGTTTAGCTAGCAAAATCTTTGACCTACATCTTTCGATACCAGCATAATATTGCAGCGTTTTATGCACTGTAGCTTTACAGTATCAAACTGACTCACACAAGTTTAGATCCAAGCCAAGCATCCCTACAAACTCCCCACAATAAAAACTAGCTCCAAGAGGCAGGCTCTCCTACCTAGATGCCACCCCTATTCCTTCATAGTTCCTTGATAGTTCTTGGGTACATTACGGAGAGGGTGATGGTCAATGTGACTGTTTTGTAGTTGCGTTGCGGGGCCTTGTATGACACCACATTTTCATGACACCCAATACACACAGTTTGTCATCACGACTCGGTTTCGTTATTGGTCATTTACCTAAGGCATATGCTGTACTACTCGCACAAGATACTAGTACACTATTTACAATTCAGTGTTTTTCTTTTCAGCTACAAGCAGCAGCCTCTATGCAGCTCCTCTGACTGGCTATTCGGCCTAACTTGACGCAACCTACTGCACCTTCAAGCTGACGCACTCAGCTGTCCTGAACTGCTAAAAAGTGAGGCAGAGCCCAGCACCTGACTCAGGGAGCTGCCTAGAAGCTGCTAAGAAGGCCGAAAAGAAAAACCCTGACAATTGTACGTACTGATCAGGGTTGTTCGTCGCGTCATTTGATCAGGGTCGGTACTGATCAGGGTCGTCGCGTCGGGTTGATCAGGGTCGGTACTGATCAGGGTCGTCGCGTCGGGTTGATCAGGGTCCGTACTGATCAGGGTCGTCGCGTCGGGTTGATCATCGCGTCCTCCGTCGCAGGACGCAATGTGGGGAGGGCCCGTTGACCAGAAGGAAGGGTCCGTTGCACACAGGCTATGCTGTTGGTTGCGCCTCAGGCAGCAGAGCTGGGGGTCCTCCTGAAGGACCCTGTAGTACACTATTTACAATTGTACGTACTGATGTTTAGAGCCATTCGGTAAATTGTTTAGTCGCTGTGTTTTGGGATGAAGAATATAATGATTTGAAACTTGAGGTCGGTTTCTACAATGTAATCATTTGCTTGCTTCGGTTACCTTTTTTAAAGTTGTGAAAGGTATTTCACCCCAGGAGGTGGGTCTTCTGACACAAACCAGCGACACCGAGGATTCAATTCGAATGGCGTTGCCACTCCTACAAAAGAGTAGGCTCACCTATGAGAGACCGTTACATGATCGTTGGTTGGATTTGGTAACGTGGAATTTCAGCCTCCAGGATGCTGCTCACCGTGCAATGCCATCATTACATGGTGTTCATGATGACAATGTTCACTCCAAAGATACGTACATAGTTGTCACAGTCCAGGGATAGGCCAAGTAGGCTAAAGGGACTTGCCAAACCATGATAGGAGGGTCTATAACGAAAAAATACTGGTGAACTGAACCCCAAACAATCGTTTTGCCGACGGGGGCCCTGACTTCGTGCAATGGTGAAATTTAATTCTATGATTAATCCAAATACGTGAATCTCGCTCGAGGCAAGATTGCAAGAATCCAGATCCAGGGGCGAGCTCCTCATAAGAGTCACCATCCTAAGTAATGGAAGGTGCCGTGGACACAATTACATTACATTAAGTTGTCATCGACAGACCATTGTTGACCTAGGACAAGCCCGCTCCAGAACATCCGGGAGGGGTTTTCCAACTAATCATCAAATCCTATCGGTTATAAGTAATGATAACGCCTGATGGGGCGTGGTGTTAAGGGAGCCCGTCGTACGCGGGTGGGAGCGGTCTTCTACCTCAACTGGACACGCTACCATCGCGGTTGACGACGACCTGCAACGCCAAGAGCGACCGAAGGGGGAGTCGAACCCCCGACTCTTCATTCTTTAGCGATCTGGTCTACCACTAGACCATTGTAAATCGCTAAAGAGGCTCTATAGGTTATATTGCAGCAAGCAAGCATCTTTATCAACACAAATGTTAGCTTGGGCATGGGGCAGGGTACCAAAGCTTTATCCTCCTTGCATGGTCTAGATCTCCTGTTCATACAACCAGAGCTGGCCTGATAATCTATTAGGCCGTCGAAAAGACGCCTTCTGAATAAAGCAGCGCAAGACTCCCCCTTCGACTCCCCCTTCGGTCGCTCTTGGCGTTGCAGGTCGTCGTCTACAGCGATGGTAGCTTGTCCAGTTGAGGTAGGAGACCGCTCCCTACCCGCATACGACGGGCTCCCTTAACACCACGCCCCACCAGGCGTTATCATTACCAGCGCAAGACGACTGTCGGCCAGACGACCGCAGATGACTGCGCTGCATCCAAATATAAGTGAAACTCGCACGAGGCAAAAAACACAGACCGAGATCCTTGTGTCCACCGTGTATCCAGTACGTATACCACATCCATCATCGGTGCAGTACAATGTGTGTGCGTTACAATATGTGGGCAGGACGTAAACCATATCCATCTCTGATATCCATCAACGGTGCCAAACAAATGTGCCACCTCAAGGTGCTTTCAGGATGGTACTGCCCTTCTGGATACTTGAACCCGGTTACATCCATCCAGCCAGCTATTTGGCCGCTCGGCGTCTTTGGCAGTAAAATTAGTAACCAGAGAAAATGTAAACGTGATAAAGAACAATCAAAACCGAGGAGGGGGCAATAAAAAAGCTGCCGCACCGCACCTTCACTTTAAATAAAGCTTATCCTTCAACTAAAACAAACAAAGTTTTTTTTAGCCAAAAAAAAGTTGTACAAAAGTTAGAGGGGTGCAAAGTTTTTTTCACCCAAAGCGGCCCAAATCTGAACTTCGCGATAAATCACGTTTGGACAACCCCAAGATGTTAGAGCATAACTGGAATGGGCAAGAAAAGATCTTTCTAATGACCCCCACTTAAGGGGGGGTAGGGTGAGGTAATCGGGTTTTTGAAGAAGGGGGTGGGGGGTGGGGTGGGGGTGTGTGTGTGTGGGGGGGGTAAACAAACTTTTTCCAAACTTTATTTCCCCCCTCTTTTTGTATGAAACTTCCACAATTCCAACTCCCATCTGAATCGGACAATATATGTAAGGTGCGGATCAAAATCTGACTTTCTGCCCCCCCCCCCCCCCTAGCCTGATAAAAACAATATAAAACATCTAAAATTTCCTTGCAACTCCACATATGCCCTCAGTACACTCCTACTATATATACACTCGTTTTAAGGATAGATCGAAAACAGAGGGAGTGAAAACAACACTGATAGCAAGCCACACACCGGTATAATAAACAATATACCAGTATGGCAGCATCATGTATACGACGTCCTGCAATCTGCAATAGTGACATGCGGATATACCGGTAACCAGTATGTATCATATGCTTATCGTAAAGCATAAGCAAATCAGATATTCCCTCCGATTCTGTACCGCATAACGAAAGATGTATCAGACAGCTCTCGAGATCTCGAACCAAGTAAAGTAGCGAATAGTAGCTGCTTCTCTTTGTTGCTTTCATCCTGTGTTGATCCTCCTTGCGAGAGTAGGAAGGGGGTGGTTAAATTCAATTCCTCAGTATTGGGCGTGCTGCCCCCAAGCAATCCTTGCAGGGGAGTACTGTCGGATCTCTGCTCCGATTATTACTCCTTGGCTCGGCCTCAATCAACCATGGCAGGGAGCTTTATTACTCCTTGGCTCGGCCTCAATCAACCATGGCAGGGAGCTTGTCTGCCGTGGTCAATAGGGGTAGTGGTGAATGTTCGTTTGGTCGAGGGTCGGTAGATGACACACACACACTTTTCTCTCCCTCACACCTGATAGAGCTATGAGTGAGAAGTACCCACTGGTATCACTTCTAGGGTTGTGGTTGCCAGGTGTCCCCCGCCCCCCCCCACCACCACCCACCCACCCCCCCCCCACCCCCCCCCCACACACACACACCACACACACAAGTACCCCCCCACACACATGCTTCTCTATCCCTCTCACCTGACAGGGGTATGATAGTTAGGTACCCACTGGTATCACTTCTAGGGTTGTGGTTGCCAGGTGCATGTCCCCCCCACCACCACCACCACCCCCCACCACCACACACACACCACTTACACAAGTACCCACACAAACACGCTTCTCTCTCCCTCTCACCTGATAGAGATATGAGTGAGAGGTACCAACTGGTATCACTTCTGGGGTTGTGGTTGCCAGGTGCATGCCCCCCCCCCCCCCAACCCAACCCACACACTCACCACCCACACAAGTAACCACCCGCACATGCTTCTCTATCCCTCTCACCTAATAGGGTTATGATAGTTAGATACCCACTGGTATCATATCTAGGGTTGTGGTTGCCAGGTGCTTGTCCCCCCCCCACACACACACACACCCACCCACCACACACGCACAAGTACCCACACTAACACGCTTTTCTATCCCTCTCACCTGACAGGGGTATGATAGTTAGGTAACCACTGGTATCACTTCTAGGGTCGTGTCTGCCAGGTGCATGTAGCCAGAGTAATCCATCGGGGGAGCTGGAGCCAGCTACTCTGGAGCTTCCTCCTCATCTATCCCTCGCGTTGGCAAAACAACTGAACTGCTCTCCGAATCCTCTTCTGCAGTTGCAGCATCCATTGCGGCGGAGCGGAAGGGAAGAAACCGGCGAACGGTCCAAGCCATATTCACAGCAAATTCTCACAGTAGATATTGGAGACATATTCGCTACCCTGTCGCGCCTCCCCGCGGCAAATAATTTCTGTCCTGCTTGCTTCCCGAAGCCTTAGCTAATTGGCCGACCTGCTGAATGCCACCCCTGTCGTTGAGGACCAGAAGTATGAATTCAGTTGCTTTGGCGTAGCGATATATTTTTTGACTTCCCAGGCCAGGAAATATTGCTCAAGATCGGATGTTTCACAAACGAATACGCCAATTGTTGGTTTATTGCTTGAATATAGCTAAGGGGGTGCGAGAAATGGAGATGACGTTCGCGTGGAAGGGACGAACCATGTCCTCGTTCGCGCCTAGTCAGACAGGCGAAATACGAACTTTCGGTTGCGCAGATACGGACAGCTTGCTCAGACTTCGTTGGACACAAGCTGTTGAGAGTCCTGCCCTGGCTGGACAAGCTGACAAGCTGTGGAGAGAAGGTCGCCAACAGAGGGCTGCCAACGCTGTTTCTGTTCTGGGCTACACGTGTCTGCTTGAAGGCATTCTCTTCCTTGGGTCAAACCTGTAGCTAGCTTTGTCCGACAGCTGACATGATAGGCATTCCACAGCAGTAGCAAACTTGGTGCTTCAACTAGCGTCTGGCTTGGGAAGTGGACAAGACGCTGTTGCGCGTGGCTAAAAAAGAAAGTGTGGTTTCGTCCATGGCTCCGCCAAATCTGGCTGACGAGCGGGTTTAGAGGGACCCCTGCCATTGAAAGCAAAGGTTTGTTCTGCAAAGTCACACTAGTTGTTGGTCTTTCGAGAATATCTGTTAAAATTGGAACGATACAGAGAAGATTAGCATGGCCCCTGCGTAAGGATGACACGCACAAATCGATCCAAATTTTTTGTTGCCCCAACCGGACCCTTACAAGGATATTAATAAGAGCCTATCATTTATTCGATTAGGTGATTGCTTTAATACAATCATTGCTGGAGAAACGAAGGCCGCGATTATCAATCCTGCCAAGTCTTTCGATTGCTTTATCAGCTAATTAGGTTCTATATTTAAGCGGCTATAATTCTATCTATATTAAAGCAGTCATAATACTATCTATTATATAAATCTGGCATAAAATTAAGCAGTTTTTTACCAAGTGGGACCCCTCCCTAGGGGCCATTCAAGTACCTTAATGGCCTATTCCCCTGTATCTGGGCATTCAAGTGGGACCCCTACCTACCCTAGGGGTCCAGGAGGGGCCCACTTGCGACAACCGCCCAGATACAGGGGCATTAAGGTACTAGAAGGTACTCGCAAGTGGGCCCCTTCCCTCCCCTTAATTTAATGCCCCTTATCCTAGGGTAGGGTAGGTAGGGGTCCCACTTGAATGCCCCTAGGCGGACTAGCTAGTGGGCCCCCCCCTACCCCCCAAGCATTAGGCAGCTAAGGTAGAAGCTGCCTAATACTCGCGGGTACCTTAATGCCCAGAGGGCCCAAAAGGTACCTGAAGCAAAAGGTCCATTAATGCCTTTTTCGGCTCATTAGCTTACCCAGGGTTTAATGGTCCTGTACCTGTAGCAAAAGGTCCATTAATGCCTTTTTTCGACTTACTAGCTTACCCAGGGTTTAATGGTCCCCCAAGCTTGAAGCAAAAGGTACCTGAAGCAAAAGGTACCTTAATGCCCAGAGGGCCCAAAAGGTACTTGAATGGCCCCTGTATCTGGGCATCAAGGTACTCGCAAGTGGGACCCCCCGGGGGTCCCACTTGATTTTATTTTAGCTGCCTAATACTTGGCAAGTGGGCCCCTTCCCTTAGGGCCCCTGGGGTAGGGAGGGGTCCCACTTAAAGTCTTACCATAGGCAGCTACCAAGTGGGACCCCTCCCCAAGTATTAGGCAGCTAAATAGCAATCACCTAATCGAATAAATGATAGGCCATTCAAGTACCTTTAGGGCCTATATCTAGACTATAGTTCTCTTATAGTTATCTTGTGGTTCTCTTATAGTTCTATTCTAGTTCTATTATGCCTCTGCCTCTGTCTCTGGGTAAGCTAGTACCTCCCAAAGACATAGGCGGTACTACAGGTACCTTTAGGGCCTATACCCCTGGGCATTTAATTAAGGTACTCCAGGTACCTTTATTTTAGGGCCTATGACTTTGTATCTTTAATGGGCATTCAAGCCTTAGGCAGCTCAAAGAAGGGCTGCCTAATATCAAGTGGGACCCCTCCCCTCCCTAGGGGGCATTAGATAAAGGGGACCACTTGCGAGTACCTTAATGCCCAGATACAGGGGAATAGGCCATTAAGGTACTTGAAGGCTCGCAAGTACCTTTATTTAATGCCCCTTATACCCCTTTGGCTTTGGGGGGGGGCCCACTAGCTAGTACGCCTATTCCTAGGGGCATTTAGGTACTAGCTTACCCATAGATATAGGCGGACTAGCTAGTGGGCCCCCCCAAGTATTAGGCAGCTTTTATTTTAGCTACCAAGTATGAGGCAGCTAGGAATAAATGATAGGCTCTTATTAATATCCTTGTAAGGGTCCGGTTGGGGCAACAAAAAATTTGGAACCATTTCTCGATTTGTGCGTGTCATCTTAAAAAGGTACCTTAATGCCCAGGTACCTTTTCGCAGCTAGGAATAAATGATAGGGCCTAGTCTTCAGCTCCAGGACGCGACAAGCCAACATCGAGGTGCCGAACCCGGTCGTCGATATGGACTCTAGGACCGGACTAGCCTGTTATCCCTAAGGTACCTTTTGTCCGTTGTGCACTTCAAGTACCTTTAGGGCCTATTACCCTGGGCATAAAGGTACTCGCAAGTGGGCCCCTCCTGGACCCCTAGGGAGGGGTCCCACTTGATACCCCTTTGGTTTCCTTTGGTTTGGGGGTAGAGGGGGGCCCACTAGCTAGTACGCCTAGGGGTAAGCTATTCCGCCCATAATAGACATAGACATAGACATAGACATAGACATAGACATAGACATAGACATAGACATAGACATAGACATAGACATAGACATAGACATAGACATAGACATAGACATAGACATAGACATAGACATAGACATAGACATAGACATAGACATAGGCGGTACTAGCTAGTGGGCCCCCAAAAGACAAAAGACAAAAGACAAAAGACAAAAGACAAAAGACAAAAGACAAGGGGCATTTCTGCCACATCCCACCCTTACATGTCATATGATACACAGCGTATATCTGAGACATGCGTTACATTTCGGTACATTAACATTGATTCGGTTAATGTTTTTGGCCTAAATTTGAATTATCGACAGCGCTTGATGCCCCAGTCTGGGGTTCGAGGAGATGAAAACATTAAAATTGCTCTGCACAATATTGCTTACATTCTGGCTGAACCAATAAATTCATGTATCGGACCCATATAGGGTTGAAGATTTTAGGTATTAGGGTTTCAATCCACCTAAGTTAAGGGAAGGTATCCATATGGTAGGGACTGGCCATCCAATGCCTGAATAGCCCAATAAATACATTGGTATACCATGTTCTGCTGCCAGGTAGGTCAAACAGTACGAGTAAGCGATACACAAAACAAAGCCCTGCACATTTTAGAGGGCGTGAAGTTAAGGACACCATAGCGTAAGTCGGTGATGCAGACATGTCTACGCATTTCTGCCTGAATCCTCGGTGGTGCTGTTTTGTGTACGGGGTTCTACTTCCTGGGGTGAAAATCCTTTCAATTAAAAAGGCAGACAAACTAGATATTACATTCTCATCCGCAGGCAAATTAGATGTACAGTACTTTTAATGCACGGCATGCTATGTTTTCTTCGAAGAACGTTCCTAGGTATATACTAATACCTAATGAGTAATCCCAGTTTTGATTTTACTGCCGAAGATGACGAGCAGACGACTTGCGGGCTGGAGCCATGTAACCAAGTTCAAGTCCACATGTCTAGTACTTGACCTCAGGTCCTCCGTCGTTTCCCCTTGGACTGTAACATACAAACATGCAGGCCACTGTTGGCCCATGATAAGCCCACGCCATATAACCCGCATAGGACTTCCAACAATCTAGCTAGCAAAAGCGAGCAATACAGCTACTAGGAAATGGAAAATGATAATTCATAGAAGACTCATAGAACCCTTTAATTATTGAAGGTTATGTCAGGGGTTACGTCATAAGATTGGTGTCTAAGAATCACACCCGAAATTCTTCTCCGGCTCCGGAAATCAACAGCTAGAACCAACAACTATCTAATTGCAATCTGTACTCCGAGTTGGTACTTGGGACCAACACTCTCCAGGTAAGGCTTACTTCCTGACATTGAAAAGCCTGTTGAGTGCATATTTGGGACCACTCTCAATTTTGGTGTAGTAGTATGAATCCCTATCATGTTTCCTGATTTCCTCCACCTGCAGACCGGCTCCCGTAATCAGCAGCTAGAACCAACAACTTTCTAATTGCATTTTGTACTCAGAAGTGTGGTGTAGTAGTATGAATCCTTATCATGTTTACTCCACCTGCAGACGGTGAGGAGCCAGAAGGCGGACAGACCATTGTTTGTATGTTGTACGTATGTTACAGTCCAGGGGTAGGCCAAATAGGCTAAATTGCCCAACCGTAATATAAAGGGCTTAAAAAGAAAAAGCACAGATAAACTGAACCCCAAACAATCGTTTAACCGACGGGGGCCCTGAGTTCGTGCTACAGTGATAATTTAATTTACAATATAATATAATTTACAATTTAATTTACAATATAAAATTTTAGACCATGCAATAATTTCAATTCAATGCAATCGACAAGATACCGACAATCGTTATCAAAACAAATCAAACACTATCAACATCCAATCAAAAATCTACGTTTCCAACGTAGCAGGACCCCCAAAATCTGTACGTGAGACTTAAAAGTGACGTTTTGGACAACCCCCCCTACATCAATGCTTTTGTCTTGGGTGAAGTAAACCTGCCTGGCAATGTCTATGGCCAAGTAAAGTTGAATACATAAGCTGGTTGATGAAGTCCATGCCCAAGTGTAGTAGAGGTCAGAGTATGTAAAGACGAGTATAGAAGCGTATTGCCTTACGGTGACTATAGCTAGCTCCGGCTTACGCTATGGTGTCCTTAACTCCACGTCCTGTGAGTAACGGTATTACACGGATGTAACAATTTCAATTTCAATTTCTATTGCCTTCATTTCTTTGGCACCTGGATGGGGTATCCATCAGGTGTGTAGTAGCTCTCAAGATCAATCCCGGAAGCTATCAACGCTTTTGTCTTGGGTGAAGTATATCCGAGGAGAGTGTCATGCAAGGCTCCGTTGGTGGCCATGATGGACTTGGCAAATACACTGCAACGGTTGAGCGGTTTGGTGACAAAGGGGTTCGTTAGGGGGGACAAATACACTGTGATGGTGTGATGGTACTTTGAGTAGGTATGCAAGAGTGTGGTGTAACTGATTTTGTCTTGGTTGAGGTATATCCGAGGAGAGTGTCATGCAAGGCTTCTATGGTGGCCATGATGGGCTTGCCAAATAAACTGCAGTGGTTTGTGGCGACGTGGTTTGCAAGGGAAATTAAAACCCATGTGATTGGACACTGCACAGGTACTCAAGAGTGTGGGGTGGTAGTGGTCTTGACACTATGGCCATGATGGACTTGGAAAATACCCTGCAGTGGTTGGTGACAACGTGGTTTGAAAGGGAAATGAAAACCCTTGTGATTAGACGATGCACAAGCTCTCAAGAGGCTCTCAAGAGTGTGGGGTGGTCGTGGTCTTGACTCTATGGTCATGATGGACTTAGAAAATAAACTGCAGTGGTAGGTGACAACGTGGTTTGTAAGGGAAATGAAATCCTTGTGATTAGACGATGCACAAGCACCTAAGAGTGTGGGGTGGTCGTGGTCTTGACACTATGGTCATGATGGACTTGGAAAATATACTGCAAGGGTTGGGGATACCATGGTGGACTTGGCAAATACACTGCAGCGGTTTAGCGGTTTGATGACATGGTGGTTCGTTAGGGGAATGAATGCGCTTGTGATTGCACGATGCAACGGTACTCAAGAGTATGGGGGGGTCGTGATCATGGTTGTGGTACACCTTGGCCAAGATGGGCTTGGAAAGTGAACTGCAAGGGTTGGGGATACACATCGCTGGGGATACACATCGTGGACTTGGCAAATGCACTGCAGCGGTTCAACTGTTTGATGCCAAGATGGATGGTTAGGGAAATTAATAATTGTGTGATTGCAGGATGTACAGGGACACAAGAGCGTGGGGGGGTCGTGGCACACTGTGGCCATGATGCACTTGGAAAATATACTGCAGCGGTTGGTGACAACGTGGTTTGTTAGGGAAATGAAAAACTTTGTGATTGCACGATGTACAGGTACCCGAGAGGTGTTAGTACTGGTAGGTGAAGGTGGTGACCTTGCGCCCTGCCTCCTCCAGTACGATGACCCTGGCACACACCTAAGCCCACACATTTATATACACACCCACGCACTCATGCACACTCGCACACATATTCACACACACGTGCACACACATACACACACACACAAACACACTCATGCACACCCAAACCTGTGAGGCTTTCCATTCACCCACACCCACACCCACAATCACACCCACACTCATACAACCACACACTCTTACACACCCACACACTCATATACACACCCACACTCATGCACCCACACACTCATACACCCACACCCACACTCATACACCCACACACTCTTACACACCCACACTCATACACCCACACCCACACTCATACACTTACACACTCTTACACACCCACACTCATATACACACCCACACTCATACACACCCACACACTTATATACACACCCACATACTCATATACACACCCACACACCTGTGAGGTTTTCCATCCATGGTGGTGACCTTGCCCCCTGCCTCCTCCAGTACGACGATCCCGGCACACACCTACGCCCACAAACTTATATACACTCATATACACACCCACACACTCATACCCACACACTCATACACACACAACCACACCCACTCATACACCCACACCCACACAACCCACGGACACACCCACACAACACACACACACACTCATATACACACCCATACACTCATACAACCCCCAACACTTATACATTTATATATACCGACACCCACACACTCTTACACACACCCACACACTCATATACACACCCACACCCACACCTGTGAGGCTTTCCATCCATGGTGGTGACCTTGCCCCCTGCCTCCTCCAGCACGATGATCGCAGCACACATTTGCACCCACACACTCATACACACATAACCATATACACATGACCACACCCACTCATACACACCCACACACTCATACACACACAACCATATACACACGACCACACCCACTCATACACACACCCACACACTCATACAAACACAACCATATACACATGACCACACCCACTCATACACACCCACACACTCATACACACACAACCATATACACACGACCACACCCACTCATACACACACTCACACACTCATACAAACACAACCATATACACACGACCACACCCACTCATACACACACCCACACACTCATACAAACACAACCATATACACACGACCACACCCACACACACACAACTATATACACACGACCACACACACTCATACACACCCACACACTCATACACACACAACCATATACACACGACCACACCCACTCATACACACCCACACACTCACACATGACCACACCCACTCATACACACCCACGCACACACATGCGAACCCACGGACAAAACCACACCTTTACAGACTAACACAAAGCGCACGCACACACACAAAGACACTCACACACCATCATATGCACCCATCCACACACCTGTGTGGTTTTCCATCCATGGTGGTGACCTTGCCCCCTGCCTCCTCCAGCACAACGATGCCGGCGCACACATCCCAAGGTTTCAGGCGGTACTCCCAGTACGCTTCAACAATACCTGCAGTACAATATTGAGTTGTGTTGTGCAAGCAATATAAAATATACTGGTAAATACTGTTGTACAAGCAGCTTTAGATATTGCTTAATAATACTGTCAACACGATTGCCGGCCCACACATCCCAAGGCTTCAGGCGGTACATCCAGTACACTTCAACAATACCTGCAGTAAAAGATTGCTCAATAATACTGTTGTAGTGTTGTGCAAGCGACATAAGATAAAGCTTAATAACACTATATACTAGACTACTGATGCACACATCCCAAGGCTTCAGGCGGTACTCCAAGTACGCATCAACAATACCTGCAGTACAATATTTAGTTGTGTTGTGCAAGCAATATAAAATATACTGGTAAATACTGTTGTACAAGCAGCTTTAGACATTGCTTAATAATACTGTCAACACGATTGCCGGCGCACACATCCCAAGGCTTCAGGCGGTACATCCAGTACGCTGCAACAATAACTGCAGACAAGAATTATTTTCCTGGGCTATGGCTTAAAAATACATATATTCCATTGTTTTTGGCGTTTTGCCCCAGTGCAAGCAAACAAGCTGCCCCCCTGAACCCCAAGCCTTGTAATAAGACGCACCATTTATTTATTTTATTTCTTACACTGCTATGTAATTCAGCCATACTTATGTGCTATCAGGAATCTCGTTTCGACGAATGGCTCACTGGCACAGTTCAGGGATTTGTATTCCGCTATATATAGCGATCGGTAGTTTTGACCCCGTTTTAGCGAAATTATCGCTATAAAAAAAGTGAAAAAAAAGTTTTTTTATTTTTTGCCCCAAATGGCCCCAAAAAGCTACAGTAAGCTATAAAAAGCACTGAAACGCTATCCCTGGAGGAGGCCTAAAACCATAAAGCTAGAAGAAACCCACTTTCATGTTTGAAAAAAAAATCACTGGTCCGGTTCGTTGAGACAAGAAGCCACAGCCCAGGAATATAATCTTTTGCTTTTTGTGGTTGGCCCCAAGCGAAGGCAAAACTGGGACGTGTCCTCTGAAATTCTCTTAACGATGGCGGCAAACTTATCAAGGTGTATCAAGGTGTAAAACAATGCAAATTTAAACATCTAAGAATTGTCACTATGACCTCTAAGGACGTGCCCAGTGGGATTAAGGGAACCGGATCGTAAGTATGCGCTGCTCGAGCCAACATCGCATCTAGCTACCAGTTACCATGCCGGTCGACGACCCTCCGGACGGGCCCAAGCGCACTCAAGGGGGTTCGAACCTCACACCTGCCTCGATTTGTCACCTCGGTTGCTCTGCCACTGAGCCATTCGGTTCGGATCGCTGTATCAAGGTGTATCAAGGTGTCGAGTGGGATCCGGAGGAGCTTGGGCATAACTTGTCCCCGGAGAAGCGCCGCTACCAGCAAAAGGAATCAAGCACGGCGTTAAACTGCTTTGTCCTAAAGCAAAGTGTCCTAAAGCAAAGTGTCCTAAAGCAAAGTGTCCTAAAGCAAAGTGTCCTAAAGCAAAGTGTCCTAAAGCAAAGTGTCCTAAAGCAAAGTGTCCTAAGCAGGTCCTAAGCAAAGTTCCTAAAGCAAAGTGTCCTAAGCAAAGTGTCCTAAAGCAAGTGTCCTAAGCAAGTGTCCTAAAGCAAAGTGTCCTAAAGCAAAGTGTCCTAAGCAAAGTGTCCTAAAGCAAAGTGGTCCTAAAGCAAAGTGTCCTAAAGCAAAGTGTCCTAAAGCAAGTGCCCTAAAGCAAAGTGTCCAAAGCAAAGTGTCCTAAAGCAAAGTGTCCTAAGCAAAGTGGTCCTAAGCAAGTGTCCTAAAGCAAAGTGTCCTAAAGCAAAGTGTCCCTAAAGCCAAAGTGTTCCTAAGCAAAGTGTCCTAAACAAAGTGTCGCTAAAGCAAAGTGTCCTAAAGCAAAGTGGCCCTAACGCAAAGTGTCCTAAAGCAAAGTGTCCTAAATCAAAGTGTCCCAAAGCATAGTGTCCTAAAGCAAAGTGTCCCTAAAGCAAAGTTCCTAAGCAAAGGTCCTAAAGCAAAGTGTCCTAAGCAAAGTGTCCTAAACAAAGTGTCCTAAAGCAAAGTGTCCCTAAAGCAAAGTGTCCTACAGCAAGTTTCCTAAAGCAAGTGTCCTAAGCACAGTGTCCTAAGCAAAGTTGTCCTCAAGGGCCAAAGTGTCCTAAAGCAAAGTTTCCTAAAGCAAAGTTTCCTAAAGCAAGTGTCCCTAAAGCAAAAGTGTTCCTAAAGCAAAGTGTCCTAAAGCAAAGTGTCCTAAAGCAAAGTGTCCTAAAGCAAAGTGTCCTAAAGCAAAGTGTCCTAAAGCAAAGTGTCCTAAAGCAAAGTGTCCTAAAGCAAAGTGTCCTAAAGCAAAGTGTCCTAAAGCAAAGTGTCCTAAAGCAATTTTCCTAAAGCCAAGTGGTCCTAAAGCAAAGTGTACCTAAAAGCAAAGTGTCCCTAAAGCAAAGTGTCTCTAACGCAAGTGGGTCCTAAAGCCAAAGTGTCCTAAAGCACATGCCTAAAGCAAAGTGTCCTAAAGCAAAGTGTCCTAAAGCAAAGTGTCCTAAAGCAAAGTGGTCCTACGCAAGTGTTCCTAAAGCAAAGTGTCCTAAAGCAAAGTGTCCTAAAGCAAAGTGTCCTAAAGCAAAGTGTCCTAAAGCAAAGTGTCCTAAAGCAAAGTGTCCTAAAGCAAAGTGTCCTAAAGCAAAGTGTCCTAAAGCAAAGTGTCCTAAAGCAAAGTGTCCTAAAGCAAAGTGTCCTAAAGCAAAGTGTCCTAAGCAAAGTGTCCTAAAGCAAAGTGTCCTAAAGCAAAGGGTCCTAACGCAAGTGTCCTAAAGCAAAGTGTCTAAGCAAAGTGTCCTAAAGCAAAAGTGTCCTAAAGCAAAGTGTCCTAAAGCAAAGTGTCCTAGCAAAGCTGTCCCTAAAGCAAAGTGTCCTAAAGCAAAGTGTCCTAAAGCAAAGTGTCCTAAAGCAAGTGTCCTAAAGCAAAGTGTCCAAGCAAAGGGTCCCTTAAAGAAAGTGTCCCTAAAGCAAAGTGTCCTAAAGCAAAGTGTCCTAAAGCAAGTGTCCTAAAGCAAAGTGTCCTAAAGCAAAGTGTCCTAAAGCACAGTGGTCCTAAAGCAAAGTGTCCTAAAGCAAAGTGTCCTAAAGCAAAGTGTCCTAAAGCAAAGTGTCCCTAAGCAAAGTGTCCTAAAGCATAAAGTGTCCTAAAGCAAAGTGTCCTAAAGCAAAGTGTCCTAAAGCAAAAGTGTCCAAAGCAAAGTGTCCTAAAGCAAAGTGTCCTAAAGCAAAGTGTCCTAAAGCAAAGTGTCTCCTAAAGCAAAGTGTCTAAAGCAAAGTGTCCTAAAGGCAAAGTGTCCTAAAGCAAGGTGTCCAAAGCAAAGTGTCTCTAAAGCAAAGTGTCCTAAAGCAAGTGTCCTAAAGCAAAGTGGTCCTAAAGCAAAGTGGTCCTAAAGCCAAGTGTCCCTAAAGCAAAGTGTCCTAAGCAAAGTGTCCTAAAGCACAGTGTCCTAAAGCAAGTGTCCTAAAGCAAAGTGTCCTACAGTCAAAGTGTCCTAAATCAAAGGTCCTAAAGCAAAGTGGTCCTAAAGCAAAGTGTCTAAAGCAAAGTGTCCTAAATCAAAGTGTCTCTAAAGCCAAGTGCCTAAAGCAAAGTGTCCCTAAAGCAAAGTGTCCTAAAGCAAAGTGTCCTAAAGCAAAGTGTCCTAAGCAAATGTCCTAAAGCAAAGCCTAAAGCAAAGTGTCCTAAAACAAAGTGGCCTACAGCAAAAGTGTCCTAAAACAAGTGTCCCTAACAAAGTGTCCTAAGCAAAGTGTCCTAAATCAAGTGGTCCCTAAAGGACACTCCATCCACCCATCTCACCATCAACCCCACCC